>CM042141.1:71475788-71518288 GCA_023376005.1 Doryteuthis pealeii | reverse complement strand
ATGCCGCAGAAGTTTTTGTTTTTATTTATTCTTGTCGGGTATTAAATTAAAAAAAAACTAGTTTTAACATATTATTTAAACTCATTTTTTAATCTATTTAACCCATAGATAGAAGCCTAACGGGTACTACCACTCTGGGTCAGAGTGAACCTGGGAGTAATGGCAATGAGTTCCAAGATTGAGAACTTCACCACTAGATGAAGTCTAACATAACACCCTCAGCCACCGCCTTCTAGCAACATATATGGTAAAAAGGGTAGGCAGTTTGCTATAAGAGCATTATGGTCAGGAAAATCATATAGGAGCTGGGACTTCACTGGACCAGCAGATTGATTGGAAGGGGCCTCTCCGATCGGTCGTTAAAGTGGAGCGTTGCATGTCATGTACTACTCCGGAACAGTATCCCGTTCTTAAGCATAAGGGGTCGACACCCACAGCTATTTGATGGCAAGTTTGTGGTTTTTATGCCTCTGTAGAGGTGCAGTTGGTGAATTCTACTTCTTCACCCTACAGAGCGAGATACGGATTGATTTCTTTTTTAATGACTTATCAACCTTGCCAAAGCCATCCTTGAAGAAGAACAGTACTATTTAACCCATAGCTGGGCAGATAAGGGAATTCATAGTTTTCCCATGGGTATTAGTCTGAAAGTGAAGGTAATAGTATGGCTAGAGTTCGAACTCGCTTACTTCAATTTCACCGTCTAGCACATGAGACACTACAGAACGGAAAACCTCCGATCCCATTTTAGAGAATAAATCAACATTTATGAACGGAATAACACGGTGCTTCGCAGTTGGAAAAATAAATCTAAAGTTGAAATTTACTTACCCCAATTAGTATTCCTTTGATGCTTAAAAATCATACTTACCCCACAGCCATCTATATTCGCAACATTCTGTCACATCCTACCCGTGACGAACGGGCAATACCTATTTCACATTTATCTTTGCATTCATTTACCTACCTTAATTCATCCCGCTCTCATTTTTTCTATTAATTTACTACGTTGCTGACCTTTTGCTGAGTCGTGACATTTTGCTGGCTCGTGACCTGAGTCGTGACATTTTCCTGAATTGAGGCCAATTTAACTTTGAGTATTGAACGTTAGTATTAAATAATATATTTTTCCAAAATCAACGCGCTATTTTTCTCCCGCTGCCGCGGACGCTTCATTAGTTGTTGCTAACAGTTTTGGACACGAAGGAATCGCTTTTTCGGAAAAGATTACTACTTCCACTGCTACTGTGTCTTCGGAAGAGACTATTTTTTCACCTCATCAAGTTTATTCAGACAGTTATATGTTAATCCGAAAGTGAACCTAATAGCGTGATTAGTATTGGGATTCGCTTACTAAGATGTGATAATGGGCTAGACGGGCGGTCGGAGAGGCCCCCTCCGATCAATCGGCTGGTCACGTCAAGCCCTAGCACCTATATGATTGCCCAACCATATTGCCCTTATGGCAAGCCCCAACCGTTTTTATCATATGGGTGCAGAAGGCGGTGGCTGCGGGTCTACATGTCCTGGGAATGACGTTAAACTCTATCTGATGGTGAGGTTCCAGTTTTGGAGGTTTGGGGAATGTGGAGCACCCCTTCATCACCATTGCTCCTGGTCCAATCTGACCCGGAGTGGTAGTACCTGTTAGGGTCCCATCTATGGGTTAAATAGAAAAAATGTATCTATAAAAAATTATATTATCCATTAAGAATTGATTTATTTCAAAACTTTATCGGCATTAAATGACCCACTGAGGTTGATATGCCGTAAAACAAAACAAACAACAAACAAATAAGATGTGATAAACCAACACTTTAGCCACTGCGCCACGGGGATTCCTCTGAACAAATTCTGAAGCTCCGATGTCAAATAAATTACTATGAAGGAAATACAGAAAAGTAGATGTATAGTTTTTGATTTCTTGATTCGTATAAAAGTTTTTGTTGTTATCATCGCCAAATCCCGCCATAATTGGATTGACTTTAGAGAGTGAATGGACACGGTATATCAGAAAAGTTCAGAAATGGTGTTACAAAAATTATTTCAAATCCAAACTACAAACTACGAGTTACCCCTTCAAAGTAACCCCCCTGGAGTGTAATGCATTTGCCCATCCTTCTCTTTCACGTTTGCTTACACTCCTGGAATGATTCTTCCGGGATTCTCCGAAGCTCTGTCGTTTCAGGCTTTTTTGATGTCGTGCATATCCTCAAAACGAGTTCCCTTAATTACCCTGTTGAGCTTGGGGAACAGGAAAAATCTCATGGATCCAGGTCGAGCGGGTAGGGAGGTTGATCCAGCACAGTGATGTTCTTCTGGGCCGGGAACTCTCGTATACTCAGGGCAGTATGGACAGGTGCGTTGTCATGGTGAAACACCGAGGAGTTGTCCTGCCACTTCTCTTGCCTCTTTTCGCGCACTGAACTAAGCAAACTCCACAGTATCTCTTTGTAGACATGCTGGTTGATCGTCTGGCCCTGTGGCAAGAACTCTCAGTGGACGATGCCCTTCCCATTGAAGAATGCGATCAACCTGGAAGTTTTCTTTCATACCTCGTTGAGAGTTTCAAACATTTATTTCGCCATCGCTTTCCCGAGAAAATCTCGACATTTTTATGGACATCTATAGAATATATATGCAAATCAACAATATACATATATGTTTGTTTTGTATATCATATCCATACATTCTAACTTGTTTACCTAGATTTTGCGACCCCGTATATACGAAGAAAGCTGTCATGTGTAACGGTTATAGTGGTAAAAATTTCGATCGGAAAGAGATTTTTCAACTGAAATGATATGAGGTATCCGCTTGAGAATGGATGTTATTTGTCCTCCTTGAGAGAAATAACAATATACCGAAAATTATCAGATATAAAATACATCCACAAAACTATCTACAAAAATCCACATGTAAAGAAAACTGGAGAACCAACTTTTGTCTCGCAATCTAACACTTTTAGCATTAAATAACCCACAGATTTGATATGCCATTAAGCAAACTAAAAAATAACAAATTGTCGGGTATTCGAATTTTTGTAAACTACTTGTGAACGTATTTGTAATGTATTAAACCCATAAATGGGAACCTAACAGGTCCTACCACTGTGGATTCACACCTGGTCGTAATGTCAATTAATGGGTAATACAAATTGTATAACTGTTCGATTTTCAAAATTATTAAAACAAAATTACTAAAAGTTACATAATTGGTGGATTACCAATCAATTATATACTGTAGAGTAGTTAAAATTAAACTAACAGTTTTATGGAAAAATACAGGTAAATAAATTGAGAGATTTTTACTTGTATTTGACTCCTTCTCTTATTAGATATCCAGCATGGTGTTATGTAATCGTATATTTGTGAGACTTAGAAAATGTACTACCGATGCTGGGTGAATCACCGAAAAAGTAGTTAGAAAGATAACGAGAGAAATGAGACGATAAGTCTAGATTTAACGCTCCAATAAGCCTTTGAGAGTTCGAAGATTCGATTTAGTCCAGAAGGAGGTCAAAAGTTCTAGAGAAGAAGCTTCTGGAAGATTATTTAGAAATGCTATTTAAGAGACCCGTGAATAGAATCACGAGGATTTGGAGTCTGCGATCAGAGCAGTGAGGGTCCGAGAGTCAGAGGCAGTTATGCGTGGCAGTTGCAGTTGATGAACTGAGGTCGCTGATGTGTGAAACCCGCACTGGACGAAGTTGAAAACATATTTAAGTGTGAAGCCTGACGAAGTCTACTGTGCCAAAGAAATCGTACTCATGAATTCATTAAAGTGTAAACTTGTCAACACGTCAAATTGGCCGTAACGAGGAGCACGCGGCGTACGTCCTGCCTTTACGAAGCAGCAAGGGACAATTTTAAATTTTAAATTTTTAAACTTTAAATTTTAAATTTTAATTCTAATATCCGCTATGCGTATAATTTAATTTAATTTTAACCTTAAGGTTTAATTTTTTTATTCCACCTTTTCAAACATAAATTCTTACATTACCAAACAACACCTCCAAATCCAATCTTTCTTCGTAACTATCCCACACCTCAAACATTTAATAAATAACTAATTAGCTCAACACCTCTTTTTTATTTTACTACCCTTAATGCGTCACATATAAACAAAAAACACGTGACAGCAAGCCCATCTCCATAAACTGTTAATAATTTCAAATTTTCAAATTTTTAAATCTTTAAATTTTAATTATTAATTTGTTAAATTTTATTTTCATTCATCCTTAATTTATACCAAGCCCTGTAATAATAATTCAAAATATTATACCGTCCCAAACGTATCCGATTTATTTTTAGCTTCAATTAGGATAAATTAAATAAAACCTAAATAAATAAGCTTAAACATAGCTTAACAATACCAAATTTATTCACCCTCATTGTCCCTTAAAATGTTTTTCATTTTTGTATTATTATTTATTTTTTATTAAATCTGCGTCAAACCTCAATTATTACAACATAAGTCACCGTAACATTACACGTCAACGTGTTTTAATATACCCTCTAACCAAAGCAAAATCAATAAATAATTTCAATCGACTTTGCTTATAAAACCACTCTTACGCCTCATAACCCATACTGTTATAAAACAACCATAATAAAATAAATTCCCACAAATCGATTCGCACTTTTGTTTACATTTTAATACTCACAAAAAAAATTCCGGTGAGAAATTTAAAAACTATAAACAAGCGTTCTTTATAACGTAACATTTTATCCAATGAACACACGTGTGATCGGCTGAAATTAATCGGTACCCCGATTAATTCAGTGGATTTAACCCTGAAGATCCTTATAGTGAAACTCGAGTAAGGTTTCTATTGTATCCATTTCTTTAATAAATTTGCTCTACTTTGTATTGAGCACTTTCTATTTGTTATATCGCTGACTTAACCCTGGATTTTGTGCACCTCCAACGATCATGCCCATATTCACCGGTAAGCCACCTTTTATCTTATATATATATATATATATATATATATATATATATATATATATATATATGTTTCTGTCCAATCCCTACCAATATCTTAATGTGGTCGGGTAATTTTGATACTTCTGTATCCAAGCCAGGGGATTTTTGGCTTTCCTTTTAAATCAATCAAACTCCCAGACACTCCTATGCACATACGCCCATGGACAGGCATCTCCCTCTCTCTCTCTCATATATATATATATATATATATATATATATAGGGTCATCCACAGATACGTGTTTCGACTTATTAAGTCTCTTCAGTGTGGCTAGACATTTTGTAAGCTACCTACAGCCGGAATTGAACTCCGGTCGGTTGGGTGTCAGTCCGGCACCTTAACCATTAGGCTGTCTCCACTTACAGAATGGTAAGATGTTTTAAATACACACATCGCTTTGTGTGTAAGGCCGTCACAAGTGCTCCATTCAGAGAAGAGCGTTGCGTTTACGCTTGAGTTGGTGGCTGTCAGCGAGATCCCCCCCAGAGTGCTCAACCCAGTGGATGGGGAGCACATATAACAAATTATTCCATTCTCATTATTTAGGTATTACATGACAATATATATATATATATATATATATATATATATATATATATATATATTGTCATGTAATACCTAAATAATGAGAATGGAATAGTTTGTTTTTTCCTATAAATAATGACTGATGAAGCATCATAATAGGGAAACAACGAGATATTGTTAATCCAACCTAGCAATTGCTTATTATCCAATTCCACCTGAATCTTTGCTTAGTAAAACTGTCTCCTATCCTTAATACTCGTTGTGTTTCTTCCTATTATTCCTCTGATACTCTGATTATAACTCTGACACTTGAATTACAACACACACACACACACACACACACACACACACACATATATATATATATATATATATATATATATATATATATATATGTATATGATATTATGCCTGGTCAATGATTCTTATAATGCATCATGCCGTCATATCCGACCATAAACCCATTTGATACATTATGAGGTCAAATTTCGCCGCGTATGCGAAATCGTTCAAATCGGTCTTGTAATTACTGGCCCCGAACTTTCGCGCATACAGGCGTAGTCTTCCCTGAAATCTTTAACTCTTGTCGAAACCGGAAAGTCAACGTCTTGCTTGGCTTCATTTCCTGTAATCAGAATTCTTAACGTGCTCATCTTGTATCCGGCCAGTTCATCTTAAATGCGGATGAAGGACCCCTGCAATCAGGCGAATTCTATGTCAGGTCGCTATCTGTTTATTATTCGATTTGATGTCAATACCTGGGAAGCTGCGCATAAAATGAAACTTGTTTTGTTCTACCTTTCTGAATATTTGACCGCTCAGCTTCTGCCTAGAGATTGAAAGAAAAGTCCTTTATTATGAGCAAAATCAAGAAGCCTGAAATATAATTCCAAACGATTTATTCACCATCACTCCTTTTCACGTGTCTCTGTCGTTGCTTGTCCCTCGTTTTCGCATATGTATTGATGGAAAATAAAACAGCTATACCCAAAAGCACAATGCTGATATTCATATGCGTGTAGTAACTGTCAAAATCGATAAGTAGTAAAATAATAACCATCATTAAAAAAAAAGAAAAATATCATTACATATGCAGTTTATTTTTAATAGATTTAAAATTATTTGTTTGGTAAATTTCTACGCGATCCGCCATTCTGTCTATTTTTCAATGGTTTTTCGCGCTTGTTTACAATTTTTATGTAACATTCGCGATTGCAAAAACGATTACCAAAAATCAGGTAATTATCCGATTTTAATGAATTTTTCAGTATTGATTTATCAATTAATGAATTTTATAATGCATCAGTTATTTTATTTCAAAAACTTTAATTTAGTATTTTTGCTATGAAAAATTAATATATAAAATTCCAAACGATTTATTCACCATCACTCCTTTTCACGTGTCTCTGTCGTTGCTTCTTCCTCATTTTCGCATATGTATTGATGGAAAATAAAACAGCTATACCCAAAAGCACAATGCTGATATTCATATGTGTGTAGTAACTGTATTCTTGTTTTTTTAAACAAGATATAAGCATATTTTCACTAAATGGTAAGGCCCTTAAATTAGCAGACTGGTTCACATATCTAGGTAGTGATATCATATCTACAGAAAGCGATGTCAATTTAAGCATAGAAAATGTATCATTGCTATACACAGATCATCAATCAAAAGGACATTTTATTTCACTGATAAGCTGGAGCAAACATTTTTCAAAGCTGAAGCCGTATGTGCTACTCTACGGTTGCAACGCCTGGACCAACGAAGCACTTAGCTAGTGAGGGCGACGTTGTGTTTTGAACAAATCTTAGAAGCAGCATCCTTTAAGAAAACAGATGTACGGCCACTTTTCTCTATGACACAAAGCATCCAGGTAAGACAAACGTGACATGCTGGTAACTGCTGTTGAAGTGAAGTTACCCTGCAGATAACTACACATGGACACACTAGTGTGGGCCAACCAGCAGAACCTTGCATCCAATAGCTCTGTGCGGATTCTAGACGCTGTGCCGAGCATGAATGATGACCGACAGAGACTATTGGAGAAAGAAAGAGACTGCTGAGGATATCCTTGCAATAAAAAGTTATTCTCATAGAAGCAAAAATGTCTTCGGTCATCTTGTGACGTAGTAAGTTACGTTTTAAAGTAGATGGATGATATACAACATGTTGATATACACACAGTGTTTTAATATATTAGCAGGACCTGTGAATATACCACGGTATGATAATTTACTAATTACAACGTTTCCTATGTTCACATAAGAGCTATTGCTAAATACTTCAATATGTAAAAAGTATAATAATCAGGATTTAACTCTCTTACATTTTTCTTTCTTTCTTTCTTTTCAGTTTTTCATTAAGTTCGATTGAAATAAATTAACGTTAATGCTTCTGCGCAGTCACCCCTTCTCTCTATCTTTCCTCTACTCTCTTTCTATCTTTCTCTCTTTCTTGAATAATTTTTCTGTGGAGCATGTCCTTTTTCCCACTGATTTCATTTGCTGTTTGAAATGCTAATCGCGACTGTCTATCCTCTACCGATTGTCTAATGTTATTTATCTGTACTTGGATGTATTCTATTTGTTCTTTTTTGTATGTTTCGGTTAGGTCTATCTGTGCTTTCTTAAGGTTGTGTAGATTGGTGCTAGTTGGGTTTGTTTTATTAGGTTGGGCTGCTTTTTTTAAATTGTTTCTCTTTTCTCTAACTGCTTCTGTCTCCCATCGAACAGAGTGTTTGGCTCTTTCTAGGTGTGGAAAGAGATTATTTTTGACATTATATAAAAAAATACTTTCATCTACACAACTTCTTAACACCTTAGCTATTAATTGAATTTCAAGAATCAGGCCCATTTAAATTTAAATTTGATCAAACTGTCCCTTTCTTAAAAATCTTACTAAATGATTCTAAAGATTTTTTTTTAAATAACCGGTCCTATTTCTTTTTTCAAATTAGTTTGCTTTGCAAACTCACTTCTTTTCTGATCAAAATTATCTACCTTGAGCTCAATGGGTGACCCAACGTGTCACGATTCTCTAATATATATATATATATATATATATATATATATATATATATATATATATATATATATATATGAAGATGAAAGATGAAAACAGTGCTTTGTCTGAGTCTCCAGAGAAAACGGTGACATCTCCGTTGACGTAAGTAGGCGACGAATACAATTTATGAAATCACTTTTATCAGAAAACATTTTCATCAAAATTCAAAATTCATGAAGTCACGTCTTGCTCATGCCAAAAAGTTTTGTGGAAACCTCCGCATATACTGACAATAAATAAATAAACAGCGTCAATAACTAGTCACAGACATTTTCTGTTTTATATAGCAGAAAATACTAGAAGCTTTTGCATTTTTACAATATTAATAACAATTCTAAGACATTGCATATATACATATATATCATCAAACTGTGCTGACAACATCGAATCATGAGACCCTCTCTCTCCACAACTTCCTATCGGTCATCAATCCTGGCAAGTATTCATCACGGCATCCAGTATCTTCACAAAACTGATCGAAGTAAGATTTGGCTGGTCGGCCTGCTCTGGGGTGTTCATGTTCAGGTGTCCATTCCTTATAAGGTCGTACTTACTTTTTCATATTCAGAAAGTCTGGTTCGTCTTATCTGTATATATATATATATATATATATATTATATATATATATATATATATATATATACAAGTAAGACGAAAAAAGAAGCAAGATCACTAAAGCGACCAACCACCCACCGAGGTCACAGAGATGATACCATCGACATCAATAAAGAGTATAATAGATGCCATAAAAAAACAGATCAGCCAGTCTATTCTTTTCGAAGAAGGGGTATAAACATCCCCGAAAATTTAACGAAATGAAACAAACTTAACATGGAAAATCTGAGTTTCTTATATTCTTTACACCGTATGCGTCATAGTAAATCCCAAACAATATATATATATATATACATATATATATGTGTGTGTGTGTGTGCGTGCGTGCGTGCGTGCGTGTGTGTATTTGGGCTGCATTCTTTCATTTATACATGTAGAATTAAACAAAAGACACATCTCCTGTTTAACAATTTTATTTTTGCTCCTTTCGAGTTTTCTGCCCAATTTTTTTTTTTTATCTTTTCGAGTTTTAAAAAAAAATCTTTTCGAGTTTTCTGACAACTTTTAAATGTTTGGGTGGAATACTCGGGACCTGAACTTTGGTGGACTTATCCACGAATTCCACCCAAACATTAAAAATTTGGACAGAAAACTCGAAAAGGTCAAAAATAAAATTGTTAAACAGGAGATGTGTCTTTTATTTAATTCTACATACACACACACACACACACACACATATATATATATATATATATATATATATATATATATTATATACTGGGATTACACTTGTCAAGTTCATTTTCTATAAGAAAAAGTATCGAATTTTATGCGATACATGCGTTGTAAGTGCCTTCAAGTAAAAATTTAATATATACTTTAATCAGCAACGTTTCTAAATAAACAAACATCCAAAAATCTTATTCACTTCGCCGAAGGGCATTCGGTCTGTTTGTTGTTATTATTCTCTCAATAGCGCCCCCTTACCTATTATGGTAGAGGCGTGTAGTACCGCTTGACAAGCTTAATTTCGCTAGGATGGTCAGCTGTGTACTGTGGCCGAGGCGATAAAAGTGTTTTACTAGTGTTTCACTGCGTCTGCTGAAGTCCCGGTTTCGATTTCTGTCGGAGGGAAATCGTTAGTATATACCGCTGATGAGACTTAATAAAGTCGAAACAGTCTGTACGGTATTCTACACATCGAGCCATCCTTTACTGGGATTACACTTGTCAAGTTCATTTTCTATAAGAAAAAGTATCGAATTTTATGCGATACATGCGTTGTAAGTGCCTTCAAGTAAAAATTTAATATATAATATATATATATATATATATATATATATATATATATATATATATATAATCAATGGTAATATTATGGATTTACACTCATAACTTGAAGTTTCATGGTAATGCAATCATCAGACGAGTCCAATGGTTGAGATCTTAAAAACCAGTCGTGAAATGGTTGAGATTTTAAAAACCAGTAAATTTAAAAATCTCAACCATTTCACGACTGGTTTTTAAGATCTCAACAATTGGACTCGTCTGATGATTGCATTACCACGAAACCCCAAGTTATGAGTGTAAATCCATAATATTACTATTGATTATAAATCTGTTCTGCTTTATTAGCATTGAGGACCTTTTCATGCCAATACTTTTCTCATTTGTTAATTCTCTATTCATTATATATATATATATATATATATATATATATATATATATATATATATATGTATATATATATATATATATATATATAATCGTACAAGATTACAATCCATACTGTCTTGAAATCGTAGCTAATTTCACATGTTATGATGCCAATCATCAAACTATGAATTATAATCACATCCTTTATTTTATTCATTGAGATAGATTCTTCTTATTCCGTTAACCATGACCCGGTGCAAGTTTTAAGCTTTGTTTATTATTCTATGTTATTTTCATCCGTAGTAAGGATTAAACCTGCAACCTCCGGATGATTGTTACTAAGTTCGATAAGAAACATCTGAATGGATGAAATGTTCTATTCAAAAAAATAAGTAAAGTCCGTGAAAAAGGCCTATTGTCGTTAGCAGCCGAACTATTTAATAAATCATTCATTTCTACTGTTATGTTTTACGTAACTAATAATAATTGTTAGCAAAAAATATAGATTTGATTAATTATTCTTAATACAAATAACCTACGGTTATATATAATCAAGCATGACTATCAAATTCAAATAATTCTAAACATATCTATTTGACCTATAGATGACACCCTAACATGTATTACCACCCCAGTTTAGAATGGACTTGAGAGTAATGGAAATGAAGGTGTACTTCACACTCCCAGATTTGAAATAACACCATAAGATGCAGTTTAATGACAAACACAGAGCATCTTGTTTTTTTAGGCGTGGTGGTCTTAACACTTCTACAAGGAGGGACAATGTGCCTATTCTAAGCCCACCGACAAGTCGGAAAACGGAGTCATCAAATGTAGCTTTAGTTGTTCGCGTTAGACCAGAGATATTTTTTCTGAACTGCAGAGCCACATGAACTGTCAGATCCCTCACAGATCAGATTACCCAAGCTGTGTCCTCCATGCGTCTAGATGGTTGAATTAGGTATCAAACCCGAGGACCACATTCCGAAAAATCTAAAAATACAAATCATCTAGCCTCATTTCAAAAATTCAGACAAATAATCACAAATACAGACAAGTTTCTGTACGCATGTCTAATCAGAACCTTTACTTCTTTTCTTTCGTCAACTGCCATTGAACTACAGAAATATATTCGTGATTTCAAGGTTAATAACTGAGCCCACTGTTTAAAATTTGGACCCCAACCAAGCGCCTTGAGAATAAGCTAGAAGGGAGTCGCACAAGAATGATGCGGGCTCTCGTAAACTAATCAATGGAACAGAACCCCCACAAAAAAGCAGCAGTACGGCCACTTGCTTAAGTAGAACACTACAAACTGGACGCCCCTGGAGATGTAAGGACAAAATCATAAGTGACGTTTCACCTCTGGCCGCATACACGTGGACACACCTGCGAAGGCTGACCAGCAAACACCTCCAGCATTGATCTACTCAGTGCGGATTCTGGATGCTGCACAGATGATCTCCTGTGAACGATAACTGTTAAGTATGGTCGGCAGGCGGTTGACATGGATATCCGTGCTGTCAACACCACATGATGATGCTGCTGCTGCTGCTGATGATGATGATGATTGTTTCAGTAATGCCCGGTACGTCAGAAGGATAACTGCGCAGTTAATAGCGGAATGAATGATGTTTGCGTCGATGTTGAAATCAACAGGTGATTCGGCCAGCTCATTCACTGGTCGGATAAGATTGACGAGGCACCAAATGGAATTGCATAAAGCTTTCGGAAATCGTGTCGGCAATAATTCCAATGATTCAAAGAATGGTAAATTTGAAAATGTCACACGTCACATGACGAGGTGTAGGGAAAAACATTAAGCAAACGTTAGTGTGAATATAAGTGCCGACCAAATGCAAAATCCCACATTAAAAGTTAATGAGAATAATCATTTTTCAAATCCTATTAACAATCTACACGTAACTGCTTATGATGGTGAAGCTCCAGTTCAGGAGACCTGGGGAATTGTGGACTACTCCTTCATTGCTATTACTCCAAGGTCCCCTATGACTTGGATTGATAGTAACTTTTAAGGTCTCATCTATATGTTGAATAGCACTGCTATATTATTATATCTTAAATAGTACTGCTATTAAGAACTGAGTGATAGTACCGGTTAGGGTCTCATCTATATGGTAAATAGAACTGCTATATTATTATAATCTTAAATATTACTGCTTTTAAGAACTGAGTGATAGTACCTGTTGGGTCTCATCTATATGTTAAATAGAACTGCTATTTCAATATATCTTAAATAGTACTGCTATTAAGAACTGAGTGATAATACCTGTTGGGTCTCTTCTATATGTTAAATAGAACTGCTATTTCAATATATCTTAAATAGTACTGCTATTAAGAACTGAGTGATAGTACCTGTTGGGTCTCTTCTATATGTTAAATAGAACTGCTATTTCAATATATCTTAAATAGTACTACTATTAAGAACTGAGTGATAGTACCTGTTAGGGTCTCATCTATATGTTCAATAGAACTGCTATATTAGTATATCTTAAATAGAACTGCTATTAAGAACTGAGTGATAGTACCTGTTAGGGTCTCATCTATATGTTAAATAGAACTGCTATATTAGTATATCTTAAATAGAACTGCTATTAAGAACTGAGTGATAGTACCTGTTAGGGTCTCATCTATATGTTAACTAGAACTGCTATTAAGAACTGCTTAATAAAAAATGTATTTGGTTGGGACGTGTGGAAATAGGATTATTACATGCCTATAGTTTAGAGAATTGCGTTCAATGCATGTTCATATTTACATTCTTAGTGTAGTTTTTCCTTAAGAGTTTACTTCGTTTTATGTAGCATTGAAAGGAATACATGAAAAGTATTTAATGTTTCTGGAGTGCTTCTATTTTTCATGACAGATGGATTGATTTTAACAGCATGTCAAACCGTCTGGGGTTATTTTATGCCGAAACCCTAGGGAATCTAGTTCATCGTCATTCATATTTTCATTTTCTATGTTGGAGTATCTAAAATTGATTTTTAGGGGGTTGAGGTTAATTTTTGCATATAGTCCTATCGAATACGAATGATTTTTAACAGATCTACTTCACACACCTATGGGGCCTTAACATTTTGGTATAACTTGGGGTAATGACAATGGATTGGTGAGCCAAGCTTCCAAGATCTACCCGTATCTCCATAACTGGAGACTCAGCATCAGATGAAGAACGTAATGTTACCCAGGACTCCTATTTTTGGTGGATGCTTTTACCTCTCTGCAGAGAATGCGGTGATTGAATTCTAAGCCAGATCGAGAGGAAGGTGTAGATACTGAGGACTAGAAGATTCTCTACCCCTAATAATTAAGCGCGGCCGTATATGTCTTGCCTGCGCGAGAGGGGGGGGGGTAGTGAGTCTAGCTTGATAATCATTACACCACGATGGGATTTCCATGTATTAACCCAACCCGTTCGCCACGGGTAGGATGTGAAACAACGTAGTAAGTATGGGGCATCGAGCGAGGATCGGACTTACTATATTGTAGTATTGGATCTGTGAAACTAGCTTATTAACCATTATACCAGGATCGGACATCCTTGTATCTAACAAAAATTATTAACAAAAAACAATGTTTACATTTTTGCACCGTTAAATTAATTTAACGTACCCAAAAACAAGTTATGACTAAAGGCTTTTTAAAAAATTCTATGAAAAATAAATTGATGATCCGATTTTCGCTAAATTTTCCAGAATTGCTTACCGTTTGATGAAGATATGTATGAAATAGTTTGATTTTTTTTTAATACGAGAGCTTTTTAGTAAAAGAACCATGAATACAGATTCTGCTAGAAAAATATCAATAAAGAAATTGAACCTGTTGTAAAAAAAACGGACTGTTTTACTTTTTTCAAGATAACGGTGAGTAATTTTTCCCCAATCGGATAATTTGATCTTTGAATTAACTGGGTTTTTTTGGGGTTTTTTTTTTGTAGCAACACTTTATATTCGGTATCTAGCCCATTCAACATTGGTCGGATGTGACACAAAGTCGCAAGTATAGGGCATTCAGAGAGTATCTAACTCGCCATTTAATAACAACTAGAAGCGGTTACCCGGCATCGTCAGGGTAGAGGAGGGACTTTCTTAAAAAAGGTATTCCCGAAGATCCATTATTACTGAATAGTGAGTTGGACCCTCGTAAGATGCCCCATTAAAATCCACATGTAAAAAAAGACCGTTCATTGATCCAGCAATTCTGAAAAGAAACGTTAATGTCTGCTATTCAAAATATTAAATGGAAAAAATGGCCATTCTGTTATCATTTAAATTTTATTTCTTAATTATTTTCATAAATATAAATCAAATCTTTATTATTTTTACTCAAAATTCAATCTGGTGATTGTGAATGTGTATCTATATCTACTTTGTCGTTAATTGTTTTATCTTCGTTGTTTCCTACGTACATACATATATACACACCTTGTTGCAGATTGACTGTTTGTTTTGCGCTGGTTGACGAAGATAACAAAGGACGTTGTCCTGGTGGTAGCGAACAAAGAAAACGTGTAGACGTTTGAGAGCAACAAAAGACTTCATCTGGACAAACGCTAATTTGAACAAAGAGAAAGAACTTCCGGTCAAGGAACAAAAGAATGTGTGGGCGGTCGTCAGTATCTAAGCAGGTCATCAGGTAGCCCAAGACAGACCCGAAGAGAGACCCCAGAGAGACGGCGAAGAAAGCCCAAGGTGTCTGACCGTCGATACGGTCGGGCGCTGCTGCGAGCAGTGAGGCTCGCCCACCACCTTCCACCACACCAGCAGTGGTAGTGCCCATGATCCATGCCGTCACCCAACCCACCACGAGGTGAATTAAATAAACGTTAAAAGTCTTACTACTACATATGTCTACGTGTGAATCCTTATACTCCATTACTAACACCTACGACCCAGCAACAGTATATGACAGGTGGATTTTGTGGCCTGAGTCAACCCCTATGCAACAACCTGTTACATAATTATTAGATTCCTGATATTTATGTACAGTAATGTAGAAACCAAAATGGCTGTTATAAGTTCAGCTGGTGGCCTTGAAGGATTGAATGACAAGGCCTGGCCTCATCCTGATCCTTCCGGTGGATACCGTGAGAATCGGTGGAGAAGACCCTCTTCCGGTTTAGATTAGAGAGTGATTTTGGTTAGATCGGCCAAAAACCACGACGGTGGTAAGTCGTGTTATGCACGGTGCCGACTTAATCTGCGCAGGTAGTCTGGTGGGGATTTCAGAATAAAATATGATCTAAGTTAAATCGAAGTCTTGTGTTATTATCTCAAAACTAGCAATGACACAGGGCTTCTGATAAAGAGAAACCCCCAATGGAAGACCAGACACGAAGTACCCAAGACGAAGTCCAGACGCTAGAAGAAATGTTAGAAGAGACACTAGAAGAGACGCTGGAAGAAGAATAATAGAAGTAAGAAAGTAAGGAAAGAGAGTATACAACAGTATGATTCCACTAAAGGTTCTTACTAAGTTCTTCTACTTAGTGCCATCATCAGGTGTGACCTGGTGAGATGTTTCGATTGTTTCTTTTTAAACAAACAGTAGCAGTAGCAATAAGTAGTAGGAGGTGCTCACAAGTTTATAAGAATGTTATGGGGAATGGAGGGAAGAGGATTGGCGGAAAATTATAAGCATTTGAGAATATGTTTGTTGAGATTTTTTGTAATATAAGGTGTGTGCTAGATGCCTACTCTTAAGGAAACTGCCCTTTATATATGTATAGATGGATCTGCGAGTTAAACCACGATGAAACGCCACGAATTCAGGAAAAGTATATTTAGAAAGATCTCTTAAATTGATTAAGATCACATTTGCCGATAAAATCAAAGAAGTGTTTCTCGTCTCAAAAGATGCGTTGTTAATTTATTTTGCAGAGGCTGCATATGTTGAATTATATCAAGAGTTATTAAGAGAATTAATTAATTCTGTTATTCTTCAGTTCGTGTTATTTTGATAAATGTCATGACGATCATTTAAAAAAAGAACGCTCTTATTTCAATCAATATTTTAGATTATCGATTAATCTCGCTTAATTAAAATGAACAAGTGTTATTTCGTCGGAATGAAGCTGATTTTATCCAGTTGTTTCGTGCTAAGTCAAGGATGGTGCCATTTTCGCAGAACTGTACACAGAAGTATCTCACGAACAGTAAGGCTATAAAATTTTAAAAAATACTTAACAAAAAAATAGTATATTATCATTGACGACGAAGATCCTTAAAATATTTAAAAAAAAAGAAATATAATGAAAACGTGTTAGATATTTCCATAAAGATATTTTAAATGAAATGAAATAAATTATTCAGAAAAATATGAGATAAAAAAGGAAGATTGTCATTTTAAAATACAATTATTTCAATTAGCGATCGATTTCCCGTAATTTTCAGCCGGTTTAGCTCAGTCTGTATATTACTTGACTAGTAATGTCAATGTTCCTGGTTCGATACCAGACCTCGCCAACTGAGCTTATCAGTAGCACAGGGATATGTGCTGTAAAAGAGAGGAGCTGTTGGTAGGTGTGTCGTTCCATCTGAGACGCTAAAAAACAATTTCTTTCGTCTAGCTCAAGTAAAAAGGGGATATACTCTCTCGCTGTCTGGCTGTTACTGGCTTTTGGTCACACCGACGACTTTCCATAATATGAATTATTTCTACATATTTTATGGTATTTCTTTCTCTTTAGTTCTGTCAAAGTCTCTACGTTCGCAATTTTTCCAGTTTGTCACTTGAATTATCCATATAGTTGTTTTTCTTCGCATTCATCTTTTTTGTTTTTTGTAGATTTTTTTTATTTGTCCGTATGTTGCAGTTGTTGTTACTGGCTGCTGTAATTAGTCTTTCTTTACTATTTCAATGTATTCCCCGATTCCTTGAATTGTCACATCCAGGCAATCTTCAATGCTTGCGAGACATCTTCCCCCTCTTTTCTTGACAAAACAGTTGTCTATGTTATTAAGGATATATATTATATATATATATATATATATATATATATATATATATATATATTATATATATATATATATAATAAAGTCATGCGCACAGTACCGTGGCAGATACACACACTCACATTCACACACATATATGTATGCACACACATACATTTGTATGTATACATATATGGGCATATACACAACTCCTCACATATATAAGAGCATTCAAAAAATAACGCACCTCAAAGAGGTTTTTCACGGAACAAATGGACATGCTACTACTAACACACTCTTCTACCCAGATTTTAAAAGCATGTCAAACCCTCAAAAATACTCAAATTTTTATAGTTCTTCCATAATGCTCCCTTTCAAAAAATCTAAAAACAATTTCTTCAAATAAGAAATTTTCTGACGTCCTAAGGTCGAAACTAGTTGAGAATAAATAACATATATTTATATAAAATATTCCTGTTTGTCTTATTACTTTTTGTTCATACTATATATATATATAATATTATATATATATATATATATATAATATATATATATATATATTATTGTTGACTACGAAGATCCGTAAAGAATATTATAACAAAGTAAAAGAAATCTTATAACTAATGTTAAACATTTCAATAAAGATATTTGTATGAAATGAAATAAAGCATTTGAAATAAGAATACATTAAATCTAGGGAGGAAGGTTATCCTTTCAAAATATAATTATTTTGAATAGAGATAGTTTTCACATAAAAGGAATTTTCTTTTTACTTATGTTATTGTGCTTCTTTTTCTATTTATTTATTTCTATAAATCAACTCGATGCCTTAAAGTATTCGAGCAGCATACACCTCTGTAGGATTTGAATTTTCTTAATTTTTGATCAGAATTTTGTTTCCTTCCAAAAAGTCCTTCTTATGAGGAGTTGCCTTTTTTTACTTTTACTTTTGTAATGGTTTTCTTTCCTCCTTTTTGATTATCCATTGAAACTTCCAAGGTTATCTTAATAGACCGTAGTTTTCCTTCACTTCCAAGCATTGAGAATACATTTTCATGCATATAATTTGCCTAATTTTGGTAAACCATTTTTGCAGTGTCTTTCATTCCAGTCGTTTTAACCCCAAGGTAAATTATGCACAGCAGAACTGATTCCAAGGGCATCTGTCCCACATACATACACACACATATGAACACACACACACACACACACACACACACACACACACACACACACACACACACATATATATATATAATATATATATATATATATATATATATGAATGTGTGTGTGTAGAGTAGCAAATATTTAAAAAAATGTAAATAAATTTTATGCATAAATATTGAACGCGTTCAAAGATTGTCAATAGAAATATATTTCCAGAGAGAATCTTCAAGAATATACATTTTGTAAAGAAATGGAAATATCTTCTTATACTTCAATTTTTCCTCCCTCCTCATTGTCTAAAATTCTAAGAAGTAGCCTAAGATACTCAAATACAACTTTCTAAGATAATTACTCTCTATTGTAATTCACATATATTCATAGAATGTATATTATAATTAACTGCAAATAAAAATAAATATTTTAACTCACTGAATAAAATAATTACGATATTTGAGAATTAATCATGATTGAAATTGTCGCAAGTAATTATCCTAGACAATAATTATTATTTAATTCCTTGCGATTTATTTCACACAAATAATAGCTGGTGGTCTTTCACTGGATACTGAGTGTCAGCAATTCGCCTCAAATCTCATCTAAGTATTCTAGCCGATTTTAATAGTGCTGTTGTCCGGATATTTTATATATATATATATATATATATATATATATATATTATAATATATATATATATATATATATATATATATATATCAAGAAATAAAAACAAAGAAGATTTAGATTTTTAGCATTATTTACTATTACAAGAAACACGAGGTAATGTGTGTGTGTGTGTGTGTGTGTGTGTGTTTGCGTATGTTTGGACACACACACACACACACACACACACACACACACACACACACACACACACACACACAACACACACACACACACACACACACACACACACACACACACACACACACACACACAGGTCTGGTTAGCTCAGTCGGTAGAGTGATCGTCTAGAAATCACTAGGCTCCTAGTTCGATACCGGTCCTCGCCAACTCAGCGTTATGAATAGCACAGGGATCTGTCCGGTAAAGTAAGGAGCTGATGGTAGGTGTGGCGCTCCATCTCAGATGCAAAACCAATCTCCCTGGTCTAGCGCTAGTTAAAGGGGATAGACTCCCTCGCTGATTGGCTGATACCGACATTAGGCCGACTTTAGACTTTTTCCTTAAATATATATATATATATGTGAATAAAAGGAAGTGAATCCGACGGGTTGTAGTATAATGAAAAAATGAAAAAACACAGGAGTTAAGTGGTGAGTTTATTGGTCGACGCTGCAGTGTTTCGATCTATTAATTAGATCATCTTGAGGGCTTTTGTTGGTATGTGGAGGTGATAAAAAATTGTTTTAAATCTCAGAATAAGGAGAGAGGCGAGTAATAGTCCTTGTTTATCGTTCTGTTTAAAATTTGTAGTCTGAGAACAAAAAATATATATGTATGTATATTCATTCCATGGTTCAGTTTATTCACTAAATCCCATTGTGAGCATTCGATACTTTAAGTGTAAACTATATTTCTTCCACTGAGGAGATCAGATATTTTATTTTCACGCGCAAGTGGAGGAGGTTAGAAAAGTCTACATACAAACCAGCTCAACACTGCTTAAAACTGACCCTATGCCTCATCCTGTCCGTGACGAAGGGGTTGGGTAACCACATATCAATCAATCAATCAAAATATTTATCCATTTATATCTATAATCTAATGGTTATATTAAATATTAAAGTATGGTTGCATCAGTTTTATTATATATATATATATATATATATATATATATATATATATATATATATATATATATATATATACACCATTGCGATTTAGCTCAGTCGGTAGAAAATCTGACTTTTGATAAAGGCGCTCACAACGCAGCTTGCTATGTGTGGTAAAGTTGGGGTACTGAAGGTAGGTGTGGCGCTCCACAACAAACATAAATAAAATCTCCGTAGTCTAGTGCTAGTGAAAAGTGATATATATATATATATATATATATATATATATATATATATGTGTGCATTATTTTATATAAAGGTTGTATTATATTTATTGAATATATGAGGAGGCAAGTGGTGTGATGGTTATCGTCGTAGAAAATAGGTCCGTGAGATCTCATTGTCTCTCTCTTCCAAGGTTTCATCAATCATTATGACCCCACTTAAAAATTACCTCGTGTTACACCCTGATCTTATCGGAGAATTTGAGTACGCACATTAAATTGAATTCCTATCACATTCTAATAAGGGTTAATTACGTTTAATCTGTTCCTATTACGAAAAATATTCAACAATTTAAAATGAGTCAAGTTTTTTTTTGTTGTTATTTTTCCAAAGTCTTGTATTAAAAAATGGTTTATCTATATCGGTAATCTGAATTTTATGAATACGATAAAGAAACTTCGATTCTGTAGTCGATATACAAATGATTTTGTCTTTGACCCAGTTCTGAAATAGTCTACTGATCCAAAAGAAAACGATATAGATTATTTTATTGTACAAGGGTTTCAAGCGCCAATAATCGATCAATCCTTTCTTAATAAAGACTCGATTGTTCCGAATATGGAATATAAATCATCAAAACCGCATTTCAAAAAAATGTATTGACTGATATTTCCGATATTGCATTTGAGTTTTCTCAGCAACGAGTTTGACATTAAATTCATCAACTATTTCTTTCTTTATTAACATACGTAATGAAAGACTAATGATTATCAATATAAGAAAAGAATGAAAACCATCAAATAAATAAATATATATATATATATATATATATATATATATATATATATATATATATATATATATATATATATATATATAATATATATATATTATATATAGTTAGTCACTTTTAAAGACATGTAAGTCACGAACTAATAAACGATTTTTCCAGGTCTTTTCAAAAAGCTTTTTACGTGAAAAGGCATTCAAGATTGCGAGGTTCACAATAATTGCACAAATATTACTTATTTACAAAGAAACTTTTCGAAAATTCTCTGAAATCAATAAGAATGTAATATGATTAGTTGGTTGGTTTTTACTGCAAGTCAACTCTTGGTTTATTTTATGGCGAAGACGTTTTCTTTTATTCCTTTTTGTTGCAATGAAGGAGTACTCCATATTCTGCTGAGCCCCAAATTTGGAAACTCACCACTAGATGCAATTTAACGTTATACTCAGGACACTAAAACCCTCAGCCAACGCCTTCTTGTACATATATGATCAAAATAGTTGGGGGTTTGCCATAAGGGTCGGGACAATCATATAGATGCTAGGGTTTGACGCGAGCCACCTATTGACCAGAGGGCTCTGCAAGAGCCCGTCTAGCCTAAGTGAGGGCCAAAGTAGAGTCTTGCATGTCATGGATTGCTCAGAAAGCAGGATTCCGTCCTTAAAAATCACGGGTCGCCACCCACAACCATCAGGTGGCCCTATTGTGGGGATTCTACCCATCTGCAGAGGTGTGGTCGGCGTATTCTACAGTCTCTGTCGACAGGGAAAGTTGTTTTGTTTTACAGCGTATCAACCCATTGCCTCTAATGCCGGATCAAGTAATTTTGATAGATAATTCGTTTAACTTCATTGATATTATTCTTTAAAATAACTTATTTTTAATAAATTTATTTTTAAATCAATTTTTTAACTATATTGTTTCCCTAAATTGTCAGACATATTTTTTGTTAGATATTTCATTAACGTCATTCAAATTGGTATAAACAACTTCCTATCTCTCTCTCTCTCTCTCTCTCTCTCTCTCTCTCTCTATATATATATATTATATATATATATATATATATATATATATATATATATATATATATACTATATCTCTCTCTATCTATATCTCTTTCTCTATATATATCTCTATCTCTCTCTATATCTATATCTCTCTCTATCTCTCTATATATCTATATCTCTATATCTATATCTCTATATCTCTCTCTCTCTCTCTCTCTCTCTATATATATATATATATATATATATATATATATATCTATATCTCTATATCTCTCTATATCTCTCTAAACTAGTTAACCATCAACCACCGCCTTCGCGCAAATATATTGTAAAAAGTATTGGGTGTTTGCCAGTTGAAGAATTTGGCATGAACAGCCATTAGATCTGATAGGGCCACGCTGACCGCTTGTCTAACGCAAGTAAGAATCCATGTGGTGTACTGTATATGACGGGACCACTTAGTACCTGGGTTACAGACCGCTCAGCCACGACAAGCCAGTCCCCAGTCATTAGAGGTCACCACCCATGGTCAACTTGTGGTCTCATTCGGGGTCTTACCCCTTTGCAGAGGTAAACTCTGAGTATTCTACAGCCTCAGCCGACAGGGCGGGAATGTGAAATGGATTTACAAGTATCAATATTTCTAGATATAGAGGCACGCGGTATAATTGTTATCGCCCTATGAAATAGACTCGGTGAAACGAGTTCTAATCTTGGACTAGGTGGTTTACATTTCCCATGGCACTGATATCATTGGGAAAGTTGTGCATCAATCTATTCTCCCTCCAGCTATGGGTTAATAGTAAGACACACTTGGTATAAGTTTCTGCAAAGAAGTAAGTCGTGATTTCGGCTACAATGGAATAGTGTTAGTATTGAATAGGGTTCACAAATAGATAACATATCACAAAGTTTATGATTTCTCAGAAGTAAATAGATTCACATCGCTATGGGTAGATCTGCACACCAACTTGGAGTCAAATCTCTAAGACGTGACTTCTAATTCTCTCACCGACAATTCCGAAAAATAGACTCTAACTCTTGGACGATTCACATCTGATTCACTTTTTGATTTCCTTTATATAAAGTAAAAGTAAAGTCGTCGGGGCGGCCTAATATCGGTATCAGCCAATCAGCTAACCCCCTTATATAATCCATCAAATAAAAAGAAATATCCACAGACAACTACACATATCACTCGTAAATATAGTAAATTCAGGTATAACATTTCCTTGCTTAATAAAAGTAAGGGCCGGTTTAGCTCAGTCGGTAGAGCGTTTGGCTAGAAACCACAATGTTCCTAGTTCGATACCGGCCCTCGCCACCTCACCGTATGAGTTGCACAGGGATCTGTGTGGTAAAGTAAGGAGCTGATGGTAGGTGTGGCGCTCCACATCAGACGGCAAAACAATCTCCTTGGTCTAACGCTAGTGAAAAGGGGATAGACTCCCTCGCTGACTGGCTGATACCGATTTTATAAAAGTAATGTTTATAAATAATTCACTGTCTCTGTCTTCAAACATTTTGTTTCAACTTGTTCGTTTCCTCAGACGTATAAATGGTCACTCATCCTCTCAAAAAACAGCAATCTTAAGAGCCGCATGGAAATAGAAAGGAGAAGCGGATAGTTTGCTAACTTTTGCTACGGTTTCATTCTAGACATAAATAATTTAGTCGTTTCCGCATACTAATTGGTATCGACATGTAAAACCGACATTTGTAAATACAGTATTACTTTTATTGATATGTCGTTTATAACTATTCAGATTCCTTGAAGTGCTGGCGATTTCGTAATACAAACACACAGACAATATATATACATACATATATATATATATATATATATATATGTGTGTGTGTGTGTGTGTGTGTGTGTGTGTGTGTGTTTGTGTGTATGTGTATATACATATATATGTGTGTATGTGTGTGTGCGTGCGTGCGTGCGTACGTGCCTTTCTATACGTCTCTGTGCGTTTGTGTGTAAGTGTCAGAGAGTGTGTAAGTGACTGTTTATTACCTGAATGCATATATATATATATATATATATATATATATATATATATGAGGGGGGGTAAATGCTGCTGGTGGTAATAAAATCAAATGCACTTGAGCAAGGAAGCATATAAAACTATTTTCACTATCATTTAACTCATTGGTCGAACCAATACTTCTTTTTACCATATATATATATATATATATATATATATATATATGTATATATATATGTATGTATGTATATATATATATGTGTGTGTGTGTGTGTGTGTGTGTGTGTGTGTGTGTGTGTGTGTGTGTTATGTTTGTTTCTGGCTGGCTGGCTGGCTGTAAGTTTACGACATTTATCATATAAAGGATTTAGATATATAAGTCTTTTATTCTATTTTAATATAAGATACGCATTGTATTTTTTAAAAGTTAAAAACCTAACATTTGCTTGTAAAAGTTTAAATAAAATAGCAAATCAATCGACAAAATATTTAGAATATTTTTTTCCCCGACAACTGATATAATAAACATGGCTGCAGCATTTTAATTGACTTGCACACTGAAAAAGCCACTGGCTGAATTCTAAAATATTTTTGTTATCTTCTTACGTGAAATAATAGCATAATTCATGTACATATTTGATGCCTTCGTAATTAATCCCTCGTTTGTTTTTAGATGTGTCATCTTCTACATTTTTCCATTTTTCCTACGCTTATTTATTTTTTAATATATGACACTTCTTTCTTCAGCAATTGCATTTTCTCATTATTCATTCTTATCATATTACGACAGATTTTGGGCCGGTTTAGCTCAGTCAATAAAGCGTCCAACTAGGAACCACAAGTTCCGAGTTCGATACCGGCCCTCGCCAACTCAGCGTTTTGAGTAGCACAGGGAACTGTGTGGTAAAGTGATGAGCTGATGGTAGGTGTGGTGCTCCACCTCAGACGCCAAGACAATCTCCTTTGTCTAGCGGTAGGGAAAAGGGGATATACTCCCTCGCTCTCTGGCTGATATCGACTTTACTTATATTACGATACGATATTATTTGATAATTAGCTTCCTTGACTATCGAGCACATCTGGTTTGTCCATATCAGAATGGTTTGGAGTGGTTTCTTTGTTTAATGGCATGTCAGCCTTCGTGGATTATTCAATGCCAAAGCCATCTTTGTAGAAGAACAGTAGTGGTCCTATTTAACCCATATCTGTGTTTTGAGGACGCTCATAACTTTCCCAAGAGTAATAGTCCCAAAGAAAACCTAATTACATAAACGGATTTCAAACTGGCTTACTACGAATCTTAATACGGTGACTCCCTCAGAATTGAAATATGGCTATATATTAGGTTGTTACAAAAATAATGGCCGATTGAAGTGCTCGGTTTTGAAATGTCATTTTAACATAGAATTTGTTGTTTATTTCAGGTGAATTTTTGCATATATAATTATTAATGTGTACTCAAAAACAAATTTTAATTTATTTTCAGATAGAAAGTATTTTTGAAAAATAGGAGCCTTCAAAGATGAATATGCCTAAACATGACCTTCGCCTTCTTGTGTTGCATGAGTTCAAGCTTGGGCACCATGCCTCCGAAACTGCTGCCAATATCAACAAAGCATGGGGAGATGAATCCACAAGTGACCGGACAGTACGAAGGTGGTTCCAGAAATTCCGCAGTGGAGACGAGAGTCTTGAAGATGAAGAAGGTAGAGGACGCACATGCAGTCTTGACAATGAACAATTGTAGGTAGTTGTTGAGCAAAATCCACGAGAAAAGTGTCAGAGAGATATCTCAGACACTTGGTGTCAGCATTGCAACAGTTTCAGACCATTTACAGAGTATTGGAAAGGTGAAAAGGCTCGATAAATGGGTTCCTCATGAGCTCAATGAGCACCAAAAAACTTAGGCGATTTGAACTGTGCTCGATGCCCTGTTTGCGTAGCACCAATGACCCCTTTATTGACCGAATAGTCACTTGTGATACGAGACCTTACCACATCTTCCATATTCTCCCGATCTTTCACCTACTGAATACCATTTTTTAGGCACTTAAGCACATTTTGAAATGGTAAAACTTTTCGATCTAAAGAAGAGGTGGATCATCATTTAAAGATTTTGTTGCATAACAGCCAATAACTTTTTACCAACGCGAAATAAATGACCTCGGAGATCAATAGCAGAGATGCATAGCTGCCCAAGACTCGTAATTTTACTAATTTTAACATTTCTTCTGTTAATGTTTCAACAATAAATGTATGTATTTGAAATCGGCTATTACTTTTGTAACAGCCAAATACAATAACTAGTGAAGTGCCACATGTTCAACGGAATAGAAATAGTCAATACTTGATTGTAATGAACTTAAAGTACCAATATTTTTGTTTGGTTTCTTTGTTTAAAAGTATATAAACCTTCATGGGTCATTTTAATACCAAAGCCTTGTAAAAGAACAATGGTTGTAGTATTCAACTCATAGCTTGATTTATAAGGGTTTTTAGACTTTCCCCAAGAGTATTACTCAGAAATTGAACGTAATAGTCCGACAGGATATCAAACTCGATTATTGCAATGTCGCAATGCAGAAAGTTAGCCACTACACTATAGGAATTTTCCTTATGTCAGGATGAGTAAAATCACAAAGTAAAAAGAAATTAAGAGTTGTATTGACGCTTATTCAACTTTATGTCTCGTAGAGTTTTTTTTTTTCTTTCTTATTAACCGGAGGTAAAAATAGCATTTTTCTCAGAATGTGACAATTTTTCTAATGGCATCGTATTCTGATGGGTATAACTGTTTGTATATAGTAACTATCATATATAGTTGTGAAAATGCACTAAAGGTTTGTTCAGAATAGTTACACATATATTTTCTGACGGCGTCTGACAAAAAAGTGAGTTTGTCACCAATAATCAAGCAATATGTCACTTTAGTCATTTCAGTATTCAAATTGGTATCGACACGTAAAACAGAAAACGGAGGCGTCCCCATAGCGGTTTGGCTAACGTGCTAGGCTGTGGCATCGTAGTAAGCGAGTTAGAACTTCACTCGTTGTATTACATTCACTTTCGAACTAATATCATTCGGGAACGTATGAGCAATTTTATCCCCTCAACTATGGATTTTAGTTCAGTCGGTTGAGAATTAGCCTATGAATCGCAAGGTACGGGGTTCGATATCGGTCCCCGTCAACACAGAGCATGAGTACAGCAACTTGAGTAATCTGATCTGTTCAGTAAAGCATCTTGGAGCAGATAGTAGGTGGGGCGTTTGTCATGCAGAAGGAGGACATCGTCGATTGGAAAGTTGGGTCTTATTCGTTGGATTCTTGCTCTGAGCCTCGTTTGGGTCTCAATGTAGGCCTTAGTTTTATTTTAAAAAATCCAGATTAAATAAAGAAAATTGCATTACTTTTTGATAACCCTCGTATATTGTAACACATTTAGTATAGATTATTTTGGGAAGGGTATTAGACAGGATGTATCTTACCAATGAGTACGCACCATGAACAGAAATTTTGTCCTCTAGACAAATGCAATCTATCCTGATTGTGTTCGGTTATTATCATGTAAACCATTTTCGTGGAGTTGTTGGAATATCTTTGATCAACGAAATCGGGAGATAATCTGACAAAACAAAAACAGGAAAAATTATTAAAACTAGCAAGAACATGTACCCTCCGTACGTAAGTATTTAATTTTAAATGTTATGAAATATATTAATACGAAGGTTAATATGACATTAACCAAATACATCAAACCAAACAAAACCATAAAAAGGAACCTTCCAAATTGTTTTAATTAAACAAAGAAACCAAACCAAACCGAAAACAGAAAAACACGACCCAAGTTCAAATCAGCTTCGAGATATTTGCAGTAACTTTTAATTAATTTGTTACATCATTTATGAGCGACTTATAAATTATGAACGTACCTCTAGTCAGAATTCGGAATTAGGGTCCATTAGACTTAAAATAACGAGGTCCATGGAAAATTACCAGACAGTTATGGACTGGTAATAACCTTTTGATTTGACCCCATGAAAGCGAACGATTTGACACGTGGGAATAAGTTTTAGTTTAGTTAGTCAGATGCCGGCACCCTATCAGAGAGGATGTCTCTTAGGGTTCACTACAAACCCGCGGCGAAATCATGGGCAGGGTTGCGTAATAAATCTTTATCATCATAAAACAACCAAATCTTAGTGTATTATTAAAAGCAATGTCTAGCCCAGCCCAAAGAAGAATCAACCTCCAGTAGAAGCCCACTAGACGGAAGAAAATTGCGGCCGAGGTAGAACGAACAAGTAGAAGTGTAACAAGTAAGAAAGACCATCATATCATCTAACTCTCTCTCTCTCTCTCTCTCTCTTCTCTCTCTCTCTCTCTCTCTCTCTCTCTCTCTCTCTCCCATTTATATACCCGTGTTGAACGGGTTTATAACAAATCCTTTGGGAAAGGCGATGATCGTCTTTCTTACCCATGAGCCAGATAGAGATGACTGAGTAGCCAGATTAAGAGTAAGGATGACGTTGAATCCTAAAACCCTACATCGTCCTGAGGTGGCATGGCAAGAAAAATGGCACATTGATACTTCTGGAGAAAGTTCTGAAGTGAACCAAAAATGAAAACGCTTACATATATATATATATATATATATATATATATATATATATATATATATATATATATATATATATATATATACGAGGGTTGGTTGAAACGTCAATGAGCTAACAGAGCTACTTTCATAGAATGTGACCAAATAAGGGTTATTTTATAGCACGGTACCTCTTGCGGTCCACACACTTCTTCCGTTGGTGTTGCAAAGTTTGGATCCCATTGGACAACAGTAGATTGAACTTTTCAGCACACCCCAACACACAAACACACACACACCACACACACACACACATACACACACACACACACACACACACACGCCACATGGGAGGTGAAGTCGCCATCGCTTAGAGGGGAAGGTTCTGAACTGCAACATCGGATTAAGCGAACTCCAGTCAAGCTATTACGTTCAGTTTCGAATAAATACCTCATGGAAAAGTATGAATACACTCATCCCTTGAGCTATGGGGTAAATAGTACTTCTACTAAGATGGCTTTGGCATTAAATAATCCATAAAGCTTCATATGCAATTAAACAAAGAAACCACACAAACACACAGAAACACAAGCGCCGTTAAATGGGTCTACACTATCCTAACTTACAAATGTATATGCTACGATTGATACATTGCCGTCTAATTACAAAAGAATGAAAATATTTATGGCTTTACACTTTATTAGATATATTTTAAAAAATTATATGCACATTACTTAAACAACTATAGTTCAATTATTTTCAAAGAAATTGGCAATGGTTTTAAGCACGGCCTCCAAACGACTTCGGAATTTCCTGCAAGCCTATGCAATTATCAGATTAAGAATTGGTCTGATGATCACATCGGCGAGAAACTGAGAGTATCAGACGGGAGATTCATCTGTAATAATCAGTATTGTTTTTATAAAACTTTTTTTAAATTAATAGTATATTAGTTCTTATTTTTTTTTATATTTCTGTTGATTTTTATTACAATTCCGGAGTCATTTTTTCATAAGCAGCATGGTTAAAAATATAAATAATCTTCCTACTCACTCCGTTTATTCATCGACTGTAAAATAAGGATCTGTGTTTTCAGGAGAATGCAACATAAATCGTACGAAGGAAAGCCAGCATTATAAATTAACAATAAATACTACATTTGTTACTGGTGGCTATATCGAACTGTAGTTGCTTCCAACCAAATATCTTAGTGGATAAGCCACGTCAATAATTGAAGTTCTTTTTCCGAGTAAAGAAAGTAGAAAAGATATTAGACGACTTCGGTTTATGCGTGCACCTTGGGCAGACAAAATAAATTGCTTGCCATGCCATTATCTAGGAATCTAAAAGCCAGACAGGCTTTTATCATCATCAATCAAAGGTAAGAGCAGCCCCCTTAGTCGCATTCAAACTAAATTTCCGATGAACATGTAAAAATGTCATCCGAAGCGCAAGGAGACATTTTTAAAAGTGCCCTAACCCCTTCGTAAAGATAATGCAACTTGTTTGAGAACTGCTCTCCCTACGTCTTCAGCAGATCATTCAAGTGTGTGTGTGCGTGTGTGTGTGTGTATGTGTGTGTGTGTGTGTACTCGTTATGTCAGTGTGTGTGTGTGTGTGTGTTTGTGTGTGTGTGTACTCGTTATGTCAGTGTGTGTGTGTATGTATATGTATATAGTCTCGCTTATAAAGGTACGTGCATGCACAACACTTTTTACACAAAGTGAATTTTCTTCTTAACCAAAGATACCAGTATTTTATTATTTCTAGTGGAATATTATAGAATCAAAAAAGTTATGTATGAATCTGCTCATCACTCCAGCTATGGGTTAATACCAAAATACTGTTCTTTTACAAGGATGACTCCGGCATTAAATAACACACGAATGTTGATATAGTCTTAAACATACACACTCACCCACCCACCCACACACACACACACACACACACACACACACATATATATATATATATATATATATATATATATATATATATATATTGTCGGCTAAAAGCCATATCAAGTAAACACATTGTTTGTTTACTTACTCTCATACTGTCTGGTAGCAAGTCAATAAAAAGTGGAATATAAATAAGTTTAAAACAAACGAAGATTCTGGAAATGACCAGCTAGTGTGATGGTTAGAGTCCCCGCCTGTCAGCTTGGCAGTCGTGGTTTTGAGTCACACACGGAGCAGCACCCCCACATGTCTATAACATTGTTGATGAGACCTAATAGATTGAAATGTACATTCAGTGATTGACATTTTATCGATTCGTTTAGCCTTACATTTGAACATGTATGCCCGCCTAAATTCATTAATTATTAACTAATTAATTTTCAAAATAAGGTATGATTTTATATATATATATATATATATATATATATATATATATATATATATGTGTGTGTGTGTGCAAATAAAGATAAGTGCAAAGCTAAGATTTTTTATATAAAGTGAATTTTCTTCTTAAGCAAAGATACCAGTATTTTATTATTTCTTGTGAAATATGACGTAATAAGAACACATATTTATTAACCCCCTCATTTCTCCGGATATGGGTTAAATCATACCACTACTGTTCTTCTAAAAGAATGAAATTGGCATTAAATAAACAAATAAGGTTTATATACAATTAAACAAAGAAACCAACATATAATTGTGTATAAATTATTAGAATTAGATAGGAATACTAGGGAAAAAAGAACTGTATGCAAATTATTTGTATTGGATAGGAATAGTGAATATCTGCGATAAATATGTGCAAACAACCTGCGGCTTTAAATACACCATGAAGGGTTGGTATGTTGAAGTATTTAACAAAGAAACGAGAACCAAACTAAAAACAACATGGAGACACTGTAGCCAAAACTAGTAATACGTTGCAGAAATGTTTTAAAACCACATTTTATTTTTCCTTTGGTTACAGTTTTAGGACTCTAGAGTACGGTAATAAATAATAGCTAATAATACCTGTTTCGTTGATGTAATGTTACATTATAATTATGAAATCCTGGTATCTTTAGTTTAGAAGAAATTTGAATTTTCTTAAAACTTCGTCGGTTTATACTGGTTAATGAATGATAATATATACATATATACATATATATATTATTCATATTTTTAAAGGCAATTACAATGCGTATAACGTATAGCTGCATCCACAACAAAGATATAAATAATAATATACTTTACTTAATGCTTCAAAGCAAATTATCAAAATACTAGTATATATATATATATATATATATATATATATTATATATATATATATATATATATATATATATATATATATGAGTTTGTCAAAAAAGTACCGGGATTTTTTGTACTTTTTGACACACATTTTATTCAGAAAAAAGTAACGTTCCATTCATTGTTCATTTCTCTCTTGGTAAATAAAGCTTCAAACTCGGCACTTTTATGACACACTTTTTATTCTGAAAAATATTAACATTCCATTCATAGTTCGTTTCTATCTTGGTAAATACAGTTTCAAACTTGGCACTTTTATGACACACCTTGTATTCTGTAAAAGATTAGCTTTCTATTAATTGTTAACTCCTATCTTTTTAAATACAGCTTCAATCTCGATACTTTTTATACCTCACCTTGTATATATATATATATATATATATATATATATATATATAGTTATTGTATATGTGCATATACTCAATTCAATCTAATGGGAGCAGAAAGCAAAAAATAACACTAATTTTAGATTTTATTAATTTTATTTCATCAATTTTATTTTGTTGATTATTCAATAACTTCTTGATTTCCTCAATACAACTCATCAATGAAATAGGCTATACGAAATAGGAAGTGCCCAGCAAAAAAAAAAAAAAATCAACTGGCATAGAGGTGATGATTTAGTAAAATACGTCAATAGTTTAATTGCATCGAATTGACTGTACAATATTTTTTAATAAAAATTGTATCGTAAAAGTAATTCTGTATGGAACTCTATATGGGAACATTTTCTCTGTAATTTTACAATTATCAAAGTTGTGTTAACTAAGATAATTCAACATTAGCGATATATTTGACGCTATTTTGTCAGAATCTGCATTGCCTATGGTGAAAGGTAGAAGATGTTCGATTTACAATCCTTTTTACTCTTTCTCACGGTTGCCAGTCTGTCATTTTCGCCCTGATAATTCTCAAAAACAAGGGATATCAGAATTTGTATCTATCTTTTTAAAAGGTCTATGAACATTGTTCCGATATTGGTAACATTCTTTGAACTGGAAACCTACACTTGAGAAATATTGTGCTTCTATTAAAATAATAAGTCAAGCCAACATTTCCCCAACTTTTGCCTTTTACCAGTCTGACATTATATATATATATATATATATATATATATATATATATATATAAATATATATATATATATTTACCAACCCCTCCGCATATGCAAAATAAATGAATAATACAATCACTCATTTCCTTCTTCCTTTTCTCTCTTTAGTAAATCTAGTACTCAACTGTATCGATAAAAGGAGCGTTTATTACAATAAACTAGTAAATATATGCACCCACCGGGTGCAAATGTTTAAGTTTTAATGTATTAAAATATCATATTAAATTTATAATATTATATTAAAATTATATCAAACTAAAAAATGCAGATAAAAAGTTTGAAACAGAGGATGGAATATAATTGAAAAATAGAACAATTGAAACTTACTCTTCCATCACTCCCGTCTTTTATTGCTAAATTTTCATTTTTGTTTTACTATTAAGTTAAAATATTAAGTAAATAATAAAATTACAGTTATTTCATCTTGTTAATGGATTACATTTATTTCTTCTTGTTAATGGATTTCTTTTAAGATTTGTCCCTCAGATAGTTGCTCATATTCATTAATATAAAACCAAACAATTAGAAATAAATAATACTAAGTACATATTAAGTCAAATCATTTTTTAATATCAATATGCAAATTAGTCTTCCTGTTGACACTGTAAACCGCTATTTTGTTGTATACATAACTACAATTGCACTTTATTAATATGTAGATATGGTCAACAGTATTAATAATCTAAAACATTTTATTGATAATTGAGGTTTAAATAAAAATAAAATCATGGAAAATTTGATGTAAATAACTAAGGAAATTGTGTCTTGAGTAGTAATATAGTTTCGGATACAGGCGGGAAACAGGCGCAAAATATCCATTATAATAAGATTTATATGCAGAGGAAGGGAATACATTCAGGCAAATCTCTCTTTCACGACTTCTCTGCCAATCCAACCCAACCCCATCAAAATTTACGCAACTTGCAACAACTATGAGAAAAGTTTGTATGCAATTATATGCAAAATAAATGAATAATATAATCACTCAATTCCTTCTTCTATTTCTCCCTTTAATAAATCTAGGACTCGGCTATATCGATAAAGGGAGTGTTTATTAAATAAATATAATACAGTCACGTATCTCTCCTTCGCTATCATTTTGCTAACATAACACCAGGAAGTTGTCCTGCGTATGTAACTAAACTGAATCCGGTAGTACATTTTCCAGTTATAGAGATTTAGAGAGTGTGACGTTACCACTCCTTTACCATTAATGCTGGGTTTGGTATATATGAATTTTTAAAGATGATTTTAGTTTAGTTCAATGTGTACTAAATACGAAGTTGATATTTAATAACCTTTAAAAAGCCGGCTGCCTTTGCATAGTGCTAATATCCTTGGGAATCCACCTAATATCCTTCAAGTTATAGGTAAATAGTAGAGCAAACTGGGCTCCGTAACCTTTGTATGGTAGCCGGTCTTGAAGGAAAAATCTGAATTAAAATCTGTTAAACATCGCTTAAGAAATTGACATTGTGTCACATGCTGTTGGTGCGTAGGTGTTGGTAAATACACATAGGCTTCAGCTTGCTTGGTCCTTCCATCGTAGTGTAATGGTTGGCAAATTAGTCTTTCACATCCATTACTACTAAATAGTGAGCTTGATCCTCGCTGGATGTCCCATACTTGAGACCTTGTGTCACATCCTACCTGTGTCGAACGGATTGCGTATTAGAGCATCCCTCGTGGTATAACGGTTAGCAAACTTCCAGGAGGACTCATACTTGTGTCATTGTGTCACATTTTACTCGTGGTGAACTGGTTGGGTAAATTATTACAGACGTCATTTTGCTTTGACTAGTGTTGATGCGGACGTGAGTAATAGGGCATCCCATTGTGGTATAATTGTTAGCAATCTTTCAGGAGGACCCATGCCTGTGTCCTTGGGTCACATTTTATTCATGGTAAACTGGTTGTGTTAATGACTATAGGCCTCATTTTGCTTAGAGTAGTGTTGATGCGAACGTGCGTAATAGGGTATCCCATCGTGGTATAATGGTTAGCAATCTACCCGAAGGACCCATACATGTGTCCTGGGGTCACATCTCATTCGTGGTGAACAGGTTGTGTAAATGACTATAGGCCTCATTTTGCTTAGAGTAGTGTTGATGCGAACGTGCATTTCTTTAATTAGCCGAATCCCTTACGCCTTAGTATCACAACTGACCAATGTCAAAGTGATGCCACTTCCAAATTGCCAATAGGATTCCACATAGATCCGTCGGCCAAATTCTACCATCTTCCTCCCCCAAAGGGAATCGGTAGCCTCACTCCATTAATCAACACCAATAAAATAATGGTGATATGTATCTAATCATCACTAATAAACAAACGCTACTGCGTACCAAACATCAATAAAAATACTGCTAGATACGTAGAGACGATTCAGCAATAAGATGTCTATCAAATCAGCACCAATAAACATATGCTGACGTTAACCTAATCAACGCCAGCAAATAAATACCGACATGTAACCAATCAACATCAATATATTAATCTTGACTGCTGCATAATCTGCAAAAATAAAATAAGGCTGACGGGTGTCATTAAATTAATACTAATTTATATCTAATCAGCGTAGATAAATATCGTTTCTATCAAAGCAGCACTAAAAATTCCTGTTGTACATATAATTAACAAGAAGGCACAAGTATCTAATCAATAAAAGTATACAACGTGTACCTAATTAAGACCAAAAATAATGCTGACAGGTGTCAAGTTCTCATCGATAAACTACAAGGGGGATTCATAAATTATCTGCATACTTGTTTTATGTAGCTGAGCTTATCGTGGATGATTTGATAGGCAGAACCATGACTAAACTGCAGATAAAAATGTGCTTCATCGATGATAATGCATCAGACAAAGCTGGACAAAGCCGGTTGTATTTCACATCCAACTATTCTCCTTTGAGTTATAGGTAAATAGTATTGCAGACTTAGTACTTTAACATTGGTATGGTTTTTAGAACCTGTGATAATTGTAAAGATATAGCATGGTGAAAGTGATGATAATATTTCGTAATATTTCCATACAAAGAAGTAGCGACAACAATGGAATTCTGACACTGTGGCGTTGCGTCGGTGGGGCCATAGGAGCAAATGCCTTCAGCGCCAATTTTGAGGTGCACCAAAATGTTATATATTGATGGGCGTACCGTCGTTTTTGGACGGTTAGTGTAGAAAATAGATTTGGATAAAATGTTGTTTGAATTCAGACCTGGCCGTTAGAGCAGGTAGATTAATTGACATTTAGCTTGACCTCAATTTCTGCTCACGTGACATCTGTGAGAAAGGGTTTTAGTTATCCAGGCTGCTGCTGGAATTCATAATGTAAGGATACATCTCGCAAGGCGTGGGTTAAGGATCCTAAGTTTAAAGTGTGGTCTTTAAAAATTGATCAAATGGGATTCAGAAAAATATATGCCTTGAATCTTTTCCTAAAAACATCGACAACCTTGGCATCTCTTAAGAACCAAAGACCAGAACCTGACGCTAGAAGGACCGCCCGGGACCGAAAGACCAAGCAATGAAGCTATGAAGATAGCTATTCAAGAAACAGAAGTTATGGTAAGAAGAAATTTCAGACAACCGAAAAAGTGAATACACAAAACATTTTATATGGGAGATAGAGCCACCGTTATCTATCATAATACAGGCTCAAAATTGCTACCCAGAAAGATAAGTAAAAGATAAGATATGGGGACACAGCCACGGGTGTCCCTCATACGAGAATAGAATTCATACACGGATCCACCTCTCACAATACATACCCACAAGTATGGGTATACAACAATCTCTGTTGGATGAAAAATATGAAATGACAAATATTAAGTAATATAAAACAACACCAAGAGGCATTGGCCTCTATCATAGAGTTAGATGAAACGTAATCCATGTGTTATAAACAAGATGGAGACATCGCCACACTGGCTGGCATGTCTGTGAAATCAGTTAACATGCGCATTGGAAAAACATGAAAATCTATAGACAGATATGGAAATCTGATCTTTCTGATTAGATAAAATGAGAAATCTTTCAAGCTGCACCACTCTAAAATAAAGCTAGTGTTGCATAACCCTTATTCATTGGTACTAAACAATTATAATGTTGCATATCTCTTTCTTTAATTCTATTTCTTGGTCGTCTTTAGTATTCTGATCGTCGTTGGTATGTCTTCTATCATCTTGACTTGGTCTGGAATCTTCTAACGTCTGGAGTTGACTTGGGGACCTCGGTCTGGTTTTCTGTTGCTATGTTCTTGCTGGCTGGTCGTCCTGGATTCATTTCTTAGTCTTGTTACCAAGACATTCGTCAACCACAAGAACATATTATTCATACAAACTTGTATTTCCTTAACTATATATAATCCTCTAACTAACATAGCCTGCGTGAGTTCCAGTTTAGACAGGACCTAAAATGGCCGACTTCTCTGCCTGACGTCTAACTGAAAACTGGGGACTCAAAAAGTTCCCACGTGACTTCACATATTTTGGCGGGCTTCTGTAATTTTCCATGGAAGGACCCGGCCATGGTATGAAAATGGTCATCCTCTCAGAATTACAGGGGATTGAGAATAATCTTATGCCACCGCATAGATTATGTAACACTAGATGGGAATTACAAAGGATACTGCGTGATATTTTGAGCACATCCTGGAAGCAGCACACCCCAAAACAACAGCTGTACGACATCACACAAACAAAAGACGAACAAGACATGCGCAACACTTCTGTAGAAGCAAGAATTAACCCATGAGTGACGTTTATCTGTGAACACATACACATTTACAACGATGTAGTTTTTTCTTTGTTGGCCTACACTATATTAGTGTAGGTCAACAAAGAAAAACCTACATCGATCGGCACTGTGCGGTTACTTGATGCAATTCGGAATGCCTGGCAGGAGCGAGGACCGATAGGGACAGCTGGCGAGAGATTCATGGGAATCTGGGTTGTCAGCAAGGAACTGATGTTGATGACGATGATTTTTGTTTTATTTTATTATAGTCATCCAGGAGGAGACTGTTCAAATGTTGCAGGGTTACTAAAAACATAAATATATTTTCTGGTATTTTTTGTTTACGTAATATTCTGGTTACTGTACTGTGATCATCTAGGCCTTCAACTTTCGCACAACACAAATTCCGGGGTTTTTTTTCCCTGTTTTCCCTATTGAGAATTTCCATTGGTTTAAAAATTTATATTAAAATTATAGTATGATATGATCTAGTTATAGTTAAAATATTGTTGTAACTTTCCGACTCAGAGACGCTCTGTAATCTACGTTGCCAAGGTCGTCTAATCATTTTTGCTTTACAAGTTCAAACTGAGTCATGCATGACTCAGTTTGAACTTGTAAAGCAAAAATGATTAGACGACCTTGGCAACGTAGATTACAGAGCGTCTCTGAGTCGGAAAGTTACAACAATATTTTAACTATAACTAGATCATATCATACTATAATTTTAATATAAATTTTTAAACCAATGGAAATTCTCAATAGGGAAAACAGGAAAAAAAACCCGGAATTTACCAAAAGTGGGAATGGAATCAAAACAAATTTTAAACGGATAATTGGGGGGCCCTACAAGACTGAAAATAGGGTCCGGGTTAGCTCAGTCGGTAGAGCGTTCGGCTAGAAACCACAAGGTTCCTAGTTCGATACCCACCCTTGCCAACTCAGCGTATGAGTAGCACAGAGATCTGTGCGGTAAAGTAAGGAGCTGATGGTAGGTGTTGCGCTCCACCTCAGATGCTAAAAAACAATCTCCTTGGTCAAGCGCTAGTGAAATGAGGATAGACTTCCTCGCTGCATGGCTGATACCGATATTAGGCCGTCCCGACGTCTTTTACTTAAAAGACTGAAATTAACATGCAGTGTTTAGAAATCTGAGCTGAGTTTTGACGCTTGCATTTGTCTGCTGACTCTGCTCTCTAGCCTGGCTGAGCGGCATGCGATAATTAGGGCACCACTGTATGTGTTGTGTACAGGCGTCAAGCAAACGTTCAGACTTTTGACTGAATTTGGAATATGTAACTAAACCATGCATTCGTTTATAATTATTATGTCAGTTTTATTCTGAATTAACCGCACATGTCTTTCTTTACCTTAGAAGTTACGACATATATTTTGTCATTTAGATTTTGTAAAAACAAGTTATTCCTTGCCAGCTCCAAATACATCGCCCGTTTTTGTCTCACCGTCCCTACCACCGCATTTTGCCGAGTCGCCCCCTACCTTGGTTTAAAGTAACTATTCTATTTAATCAAACATTTGTTTGCGCACACTTATATGGTTTCAAGTAGGAAGCGTGTGGTGTAATGGTTAAAGTCATAGGAAATGTACTCGCCGTAGTTGAGCAGACTGGGCTCTTTAATCTTGGTTAGGCAAACGAGCAGGATGTGACACAAGGTCAATTTCTTAAGCGGAGTTCAGTAGGTTTGAATTCTGAGTTTTCCTTTTTCTCGACCGGTTGCCTAACCAAGGTTAAAAAGCCTAGTCTGCCCTACTATTTACCATAGCTGGGGAGAGAGTAGGATTCATACCTTTCCCAAGGGTATTAGAGCTAAGTGAAATGCAATTACCACGTCCAGGATTTGAACTCGGGGCTACGAGTCCATTTCCCATGATTTTAACCCTTACACCCGACGACTTTACTTTTACTTACATGAATGCAAGTACCGACACGTACCAAATCAACAAAACTACATAACTGATAGTGTGAACTTAGTCCACGCTCGTAGTGTAACAGTCATTGTCATTGAAAATGGACCGGTGACCCTTGTTTAAATTCTGGATGAGGTTGGTTGTATTTCACATAGTACTAATATCTTTAGGAACAATCATAATCTTGTCGCGCTAGTAGCACGGATATCCATAACAATCTCTCGATAGCCGTCTCTATCGTTCATTGCCTTCGGGATTTCCTCTTCACAGCATCCAGTATCCGCGCAGAACAGGCCAATGTCGGTCTTTGCTGGACGGCCTCACACCGGCGTTTTCCGTACTGATTTACTCAGAACTAAGTTTAGTATATACTGGGTGGGTCACAAAATACTGAAATATTTTTTTAAAGTCATGATTATTTTATTTCTATCTGTCCTTCTACTTAGTATATTCTTGTGTTCTTTTTTCCTTGTGCTTTTAATCAATGCACACAAGACTTGATGGCGTTGTTTTTATTCAGAAATCTTTATTTTATTTTGACCGAAATAAATGCCCTCGGAGGACAGACACTTATCTTGCGTCTGTCCTCTGCAAACATCCAACCAACTCTCTCTGTCTGTTTCCTTCGAACCCATCAGCCAGACTCTCCTCTTTTTCACTATCTCTTTCACTCTTCACACTGTTCCCCCGACTCGACCAATCAGAAGCCAAGGTCAGTGACTTCGACGTCATGACTCACAAATATACTCATTCCGGTTGATTTCCATTATTACACTTTTCAATTTTTCCACATTCGTCGCGCTCAACCCACCGTGTTCGTCACACGCTAACTTCCACACTCATTATTTTACACATGTGACTGGTGATCCCATATTTACAGTAGGGAGTTGTAAACATCCGTCCATCTGAAAGAAGAAATGACATTGATAAGAAACATGGCGACTGAAAAGAAATCTTTGCTGCCTTTCGTGAAGCTGAATCAATGCAAACGCAAACATACACGTACATTTCGATTGTTTCATCATCCCGTAGCGAATATGTGCACCCTGCAAGGGTTTGACGTGTCCCCTTTAAGACAGGCCCAGTATCTCCCCTGGCGATGTTTTCAAGAATTTACCCAATGAATACTTCTCATATTGTTCTTATGCTCGGTAGGATATGGATTTAAGGATTTCCCTTGCGTGTGTACCTTATAGAGAAAGATTCAAAATGCTTGCCTTTTCCAAGGTCATTTAAATAAATCTATCTATCTATCTATCTATTGTATGTGCGAACGTAAACAACACAACATATCATCTGTTGTATACATTCACACACAATCTGCACGACTACCTCTTTCTGATATCTACATAAGTTCATTTATATATCATTTTGTTCATTTATATATTTTTCTATCATTATGTATGCCCACATATCCCATTCTGTTAACATATGTTATTATATACACATATACATTGTCGTAGATTGGAAGAAAAGTAAATATCTTATTTCCACAAAATGCTTCAAATACTTTTGTGTGTATCCAATTTATTTCATTAGCTGTGGCATGTGTTTAAGATTATGTATATGCATATAATAGAAGGGATTTATTGGGAAAAGTTGTTGCGAAAAGGTGCTTAATTTTTATATTGTCAGAGCACTAATCGAAAGTGTAATACTATGGACAATAATTCCACATAAGATTTACAATAACGTACATAATACTAATATTTTGGGGGTTTGCACTTGTCCTGTCATAGTATGTAAAACAGACAAACCTAAAGTAATATATCTATAGTGCCCGTAACATATATATATATATATATATAATATATATATATATATATATATATATATATATACAGGGTGATCCCAAAAACAGACTTTTAAAAAAAAGTCATGACTGTTTTTTTTGTCATATATATATATATATATATATATATATATATATATTAAAGATTTTTGGATGTTTGTTTTTTTAGAAGCATTGTTGAATAAAGTATATTATTATTTATATTTTTGCTTGAAGGCAATTACAATGCATGTATCGCATAAAATGCGATACTTATATAAAACAATCCTGACTCGTCGCCCCGAGTTCAAATCCTGGACGTGGTAATTGCATTTCACTTAGCGCTAATACCCTTGCGAAAGGTATGAATGTTACTCTCCCTCCAGCTATGGGTAAATAGTAGGGCAGACTGGGCTCTTTAAACTTGGTTAGGCATC
>CM042141.1:71458288-71473288 GCA_023376005.1 Doryteuthis pealeii | reverse complement strand
AGTAACCGTTCCGTCTATGTCGCCACATATTCCGCACTTGCTAATTCTGCTGGGTCTTATCTTACTTTGCCTTTATATAGTCAGTTCATTATGGCATTGTTTTTGCTGCGATTATAAGCGATTCGGTTCCTCTCTTGAGGTTTCCTTTTCTAGCCACGTCCTTGTCTTCTGATGTGATATCTCTTGAGATTGACGTTTGAAGTATCCATGTAGTTGTTTTTCTTCCCATTTCCGTTTTTTATTTTTTGATATATTTCTGTTGTCAATATGTTGCAATTGTTTTTCCTGGCTGCTTCAATTAATCGTTCCTTACTTTTATTAATGTATCCGTTAAGTTTGATTGACGTATCTACACTATCTTCAATGTGGCAAGGCCTCTTCCCCTTCCTTTCTTGGCACATATAGTTTATTTATATCGTCTCTTGGTGTAATGCTTTGTCATGAGTTTTCTTGTCCTTTGATCCATCTACAGAAGCTCCTCTTTTTCAATTTTAGGAATGGTCCCGAGTATCTTATGAGTGACAGCCCATGTGTTTATTTCCTTCACTCCTTCAGATTTTCTCAGACCAACTTAGATAGTGGTATTTCACAGGACTCCGAGAGACAACAAGACACACAAGTTTCCAGTGTGAACGGGAAGGCTAATATGCATATTGATATCAAAAATTTACTTTGATAAATATGTGCTTAGTATTATTGATTTCTAATTATTTGATATAATCTTAATAAATATGAGCAAAAATCTCAGGGATAAATCTTAAAAGATATCCATTAACAAGAAGAAATAAGTGTCATTTTATTCTTTATTTCCTATTTTAATTAAGTAGTTAAATTAGGAAAATTTAGCAATGAAAGACAGGAGTGATGGAAGAGCAAGTTCAGTTGCTCTATTTTTCGATATACCCCCTCTGTTTCAAATGTTTTTTATCTGCATTTAATGTAAAGAAATATATTAAATTAGAAAAGCTAATGAAACTAAATAAAGTTTCATTAACTTATCTTCTGATTATTCTAACCGTTATCAACAATGCTTTTATGTTGATGGTCTCGATGCTTCCTCTGATTTCTTATTCATGTATACTTTTTCCAAACCCTTGGGGATTGTTTAAATGGCACGAACTGCAATTGGAATAAAACTTTACTCTCATATTTCCCAGTTTTTTAGTTCTCTCGCATGGTCCAAGTATTTTCCTACCTTTTCGTTTTCTTTCACTTTCAGTATGTGGAGCACAGGTAAGACAAAATCCACTAAATGAAAAGTTCTCGCTTTTTGTTAATTGATATTAGGAATAATCTTCTGGCCGGGAATAGATGATCTGTCTCAAAGTCCAGAGAATTTTTTTATTATCAAGAGTTTTTTTTTACACTAGCGTAAGCTGGTGGCCTTTCACTATTATTATTATTATTATTTACTCCTTTTAACTTTTCCCATCAGCATTAGCTGATGATCTTTCACTGGAGTCTGAGTGACAGCACGTTCCCTCAGGTCTCCAGGACTGTTCTGAGTATTTTGGCAGATTGCAGCAGTGCAGTGTTCTGAATGGTTTTAATCCTTCCTCTGATTCCCAAACTTTCCAGGCCCTTTTCCAATCCTTTTGGGACTGTTCCAAGTGCACCAACTACAATTGGTATTACTTTCACTTTCATATTTCATAATTTTTTCAGTTCTCTGGCAAGATCCAGATATTTGTCCATATTTTTCATTTTCCTTCAGCTTCACTCTGTGATCTGCTGGCACTGCCAAATCCACCACTTGACAAGTTCTTTCTTTTTTGTTTATCAACAATTTTATGCGTTATTATTATTATTATTATTATTATTATTATTATTATTATTATTATTATTATTATTTCACTCCTTGTGAGTTTTTTACACCCGCGTTAGCTGAGGGTCTTTCACTGGAGTCTGAGTGACAACAAGTCTTCTGAATATTCTAGCCGATTTCAGCAATGTTGTTGTCTGGAGGGTCTCAATTCTTATTCTGATTTCCTAATTTTGGGAACCGTTCTAAAGCCACCAATTATAATTCGTATCACTTTCACCTTCATATCCACAGCTTTTCAATTATAGAGCTGAAAACCTGTTGAACATGATGGAGACGATGACGTCAATTGTACTTGGCGAGTTTGTAACATTTATCGAGGAGACGAATGGAACAGAAGATCGCAAGAATAATGGAAACCATCCCCACAAGAGCACTGTTAAGATCAGCAATAATACTGATAAGAGTCCTAGAGACTTGAGGAGACTTTCTGTCATTCAGACCTCAGTGAAGAAAGCACCAGTTACACATGAAGTGAAAAACTCTCACGAAATAAGAAGAAAAATCTAAAACACAAAGGAAGAAAAAATTCTATAATAATTTTAAAAGACAACCTTACCCTAACCCTAACCATCAAAACTTGTTCAAGAGTAAAACAACAAGTCTATTTTAGATTTCATTAAAAGAATTGCTTTTAATCTGTCCTTTCATATTTTTATAGAATTGTCTTTTAATTTGTGTTTTTATTTTTTATTCTTTAATAAAGTTAGGTGTCATCTTATTTTTCGATAAAGTCATACTGGAATTTTGTCCGGAGGTATTTTCTCCTTATCCACTAATTCGTAAATTCAAGATTTGATTGAAATATAAATTCTAAAGCATATTATTCTATATGAAAATATAAATAAAAATAAGTGACAAACAGAAGATTAATTCGATTTTCAAAAGGTAAATCAAATTATGTGTCACGCTGCATAACACTCTAACACTGTTCGTATATATATATATATATATATTATATATATAATATATATATATATATATATATATATATATATATATATATATATATATATATATAATGTACCGACCTATTCATATCTAACTATCCTAGTCTATTCATACCAATCTAAATACAGTATTGACCATGAATAAATACAATTCTACCAAATAAAACTAGATTGTTTATCTCTTTTAAATCAAGGATACATGAATATATATATATATTATATATATATATATATATATATATATATATATATACATGGTAGAAATGTGAGGAGGTTAATCCGACAGTATGTGGAGAAAAGTAGACAAACACGGATGTTATGGAAACTTGATGTTTATTGTCGACGGTGCAACGTTTCGGTCTCTTATTAGACCATCTTCAGGACTTGGATATAGTTCTTACTCCAATGATGGAAATTCTCAAAAATCATTTTTGAGAATTTCCATCATTGGAGTAAGAACTATATCCAAGTCCTGAAGATGGTCTAATAAGAGACCGAAACGTTGCATCGTCGACAATAACCATCAAGTTTCCATAACATCCCGTGTTTGTCTCCTTTTCTCTATATATATATATACACATATATATATATATATATATATATATATATGCGATGAAGTCAAAGTAGCCTCCATTTCGATCAGTTCATTAGAAATACTAAAGAATATTCACCTTAACTGGACCACAGAGAAGCTATATTGAATAAAACTTGAATGAAACACCTTTGTGTTTTCTTTTTCTTTTCTTTTCTTGGATTTTACGGCATGTCAAAACTTGTTGGTTTATTTCATGCCAAAGAGGTTTATTTAATTCATTCTTGATGGGTACTAATTTCTAAACACATTTTTCTATTTAACCCATAGATCCGACCCTAACAGGTATTATCCCTCCGAGTCAGAGTGGACCTGGGAGTAATGGTGATGAAGGTGTACTCCACACTCCTCAAGGTTCCATTTGGAACTTCACCATTAAATGCAGTTTAACGTCATACCCAGGACATTAAGACCTTCATCCACCGCTTTCTTACATATATACACTAAAAAGGGTTCGAGGGTTGCAATGAGTGCATAGGGATGGGACAATCATATAGGTTATAGGGCTTGACGTGATCTGCCAGTTGATTGTGTGTGTGTGTGGGGGCGTTCTCCGACTGCCCGTCTCGCTTAAGTAAGGGCCAAAGTGGAGTGTTGCATGTCTGACTGCTCAGCCACAGGGTGCCATCCTTAAGCCATACGGGTCATCACTCAACAGGTGGGCCCATTAGGGGTTATCCCTCTACAGTTGTACAGTCCGTGTATTCTAAAACCCCAGCCTACAGTATTTCTTTGTCTTCTATAACACAATCAAAATGGATATTATTAGATATTATTTATTACTGCAGAATTGAAACTTAGCAATAAATATATGAATATCTAGCAGTCCGCACTATATAAATGGGTTAGACTATGGAATAATGAAGCTAGTATCCAACTGAAGTAATTTTTTTTTCACTTCTTCCGAGTTTATTTTTCAATGTGACCACATTTAGTGCTAACTATTTTCCCAAACGTCCTACCTCATTTTCATTCCGTATATAAAATGAATTTTGATAGATTCGTATCCTACTGGGGGTCACCAATTTTTTTGATAGTGTGAAAATCGATGGTTTAAAGTTAGAGTTATTCAGAGGGTGAGAAATAAGTGTGAATCTCAGCAAATTGAACGTAAGTGTGACCCGTTGCTTGTTAAATAGCTTTGTCCTGTCTTGCAAAAAATTCCCCTTTTAGTTTATACAGCTATCGGTCGGAATTGCTTTCATGACTATGAATCTGGATAAGCACATAACCTTCTGACTCCAAGCTATTTTTAATAGGTCTCTGCATACTACCGAATAGGTTTTCAAAGATTATTTGACAGCTGACGGTATAATACAAAAATTAACAGTCAAGTCTCGTATATAGAGATAGTGATCCCACTATTTTGAGATAAAAATACCTCTTAATTTTCTAAATTCTCTAAATCTTAAAATGCAATTTCTGTAAAATATTTAAGTTTCTGAATTCTCTAATTCTCTAAATTCTCTGAAATTTCAAAATTTTTAAATGTTTTAAAAATCTCTAAATTTTTTAAAATCTCTAATTTCTTAAATGTATTTTTTGTAAAGAAAATTCATATTTTCTCAAACCACCTGTTTAAAAATATTAGTTTTCTAATTTAGTTTAATTGGCATATTCATATTTTTAGCAATAAGTTAGTCGAATTCAACTATTCATATTTAATTTTTAAATCTCAAAACAAAGCTAATGTGCGACAATTTTGAAAAATCTATATATTACTTCTGCTAATTATATCATTGGACACAGACAAATTCAATTTATATTAAGGAAACTTCACAGTTTCTGAAGAAACTTCTCCAGAGAAAGAAGTGTTCACAATCGTTTTACATTCGGATTAAATGGGATAATTGTTACCTTATCATAAGCAGCTTATGATTTATGTACGTACCTGTAGTTAAAATATTTGAATGAAGTCCGTTAGAATCTGAAGAACAGGCGTACAGTGGAAAGTTACAACGGCCAACGATTGACACCTGGTGACATTCCGCTGACCTTCCGATACAGGCGTGAGAATAAGTTTTAGTTTAGTTAGTGAGATGCGACCCGATTTCTGAGGAGCGCGGACGCTATTGTCACCGCTCTGAGTCGGCATCTCCCCAGTGGCGGAATCATGGACTGGGTTCTGGAAATAATGCTTTATCAAGAAAACAACCAAGTCTTGTTTGTTAATTGAATATTAAAGACAAGAGCTGAGAGCCCGAAGAAATCAAAAAGAAGATTAACGCCCAGTAGAAGCTCTGAAGAGAGGTCAGCCCAGAGAAAATAGTCAGCAAGTTAGAACCAGTAGAAGCAGTAAGCAGCGAGCCAACAAGCAGAATGTAAAAAGATAAGAACCATCATCATCATCTATCATCTCTCAACTCTACTCTTTCTCTCTGTCTTTTTTGCCGATTATATAAACCTGAGTAAAGGGGTATAAAAACATGAGGATTCAAGATAATTCTTATCTATTGGCATGAGTAATAATATCAATATTCTAATAGGAACATTGTCAAGATTTATCCATGAAATCATCTTGTATGATATATTTATACATCATCATCATCATCGTCATCATAATGATATTCATGACAATCTCTCTCCATCCGTCCCTATCGCTTATCATTCTCGGGAGGTCCTCTATGCAGCATCCTGCATCCGCACAGAGCTGATCAACGTACGTTTTTGCTGGTCGGCCCACACTGGCGTGTCCATGTGCTGGCTTCCACAGGAGGACGTCACTTATGAGTTTGTCCTTGCTTTTCCAGCAGTGTCCCGCGTGTCTTGTCCGTTTACTCGGATGATTTGGATGATATATGGCAGGTTACCGTACAGCTGTTTTCTCGTGGGGTGTTGTTTCCACGTCTTGTTCAGGATCACCCGCAGCATTCTTGTGCAGCTCCCATCTAGTTTATTATCTAGTCACTTAGTTAGGGTCAAGGTGGTGCAGCCATAGAGCAGCACTGATACGACAAAAAAATTTTTTTCCGATATTTATACACTCGTAGTAAATTAGATTGTGATGAAAGACAATCCTATATGTCGGTATAATTAATAATATCAAACATTTTTAATATGACAATCGACAAGATATATCGCGGGAAACACACTTGAAAGGTATCTTCTTACCCTCGTACCAAATCAGATAGTTGTTTTTTTTTAAATTTTCTATATGCTTCTATAAGTAATAATATCAATATTCTTTTAATATGATAATTTACAAGATATAGTACGTGAAACGTTTTTGTACATCTTCTTATCCTCGTATCAAATCAGATGGTTATTCAAGACAATTACAATATGTTATTATCGGTAATGATATCCATATTCTTTAATATATCTAGCAAATATATGCACCCTCCTGGTGCAAGTATTTAAGTTTTAATGTAATAAAATATTGTATCAAATTAGAAATGCTAATGAAACTAGATAAGAATGCATATAAAAATATTTGAAACAGAGGAGGGTATAATAAAAAAATAGAACAACTGAAACTTACTCTTCCCCCACTCCCGTCTTTCATTGCTAAATTTTCCTAATTTAACTATTTAGTTAAAATAGGAAGTAAAGAATAAAATTACAGTTATTTTTTCTTGTTAATGGATTTTTTTTAAGATTTATCCCTGAGATTTTAGATAATATTCATTAAGATAAAACCAAACAATTAGAAATCAGTAATACTAAGCACATATTTATTAAAATCCAATTCTTAATATCAATATGCAAATTAGCCTTCCCATTCACACTGTGAACTGCTATTTGTTGTATATATAAATACAATTGCATGTTATTAGTATGTAGATATTACCAAAAGTATTAATAATGTAAAACAATTTTATTAATAATCGAGGTTTAAATAAAAATAAAATCCTGTAGAATACGACATAAATAACCAAGGGAATTGTTACTTGAATAGTAATATAGTTTCGGTTACAGACAAAAAACACACTATCTCCATTATAATAAGATAATTGAAATGATATATCCCGAATTTCTATTACGGTATCTTCTTACCCTCGGCTCAAATCATTTGAGACAATTACTATATGCTGTTATCATTAATAACATGAATATTTTTGATATGACAAATGACGAGATATATTCCATTAAATTTTCTATTCCGTTATCTGCTTACCCCCGGATCAAATCAGATAGATATTCAAGACAATTAAATTATGTTGGTATGAGTAATGATATCAATGTTTTTTATAGAATTAATTGACGAGATATATCCTAGGAAAAATTATTTTGCGGAATCTTCTTACCATTGGGTTAAACAAGATAGTCAGTCAAGACCATCCATAATAACTAATGTATATATTTATGTAACTAATGTATGCATGGGCAGGATGTGACACAAGGTCGTATTTTAAGTAGAGTAAAGCTGGTTGTAATTTAGAGTTTTCCTTCTCCTAAACTTATTACCTTACCAAGACTAAAGAATCAAGTCTGCCCTAATATTTCCACATGGATGGTGGGGATTAGATGGATTTACGCATTTCCCAAGAAAATTAGCATGAATTGAAGCGAAAACTTTCTCTTCCAGTATTCGATCACGGATTGCCGCTTCCTATTTACCATGAAAATAACCGTTACAGTAGCGTTCCTCCATAGATGCTAAAGTTGACAAAGATTTCGGTGAGATTCTGAAACACCTGAAAAGATTGCTAGGCACAAAAGTATTATGTTTATTTTTATTTCTCTGTCAGTTGTTCGTATAACTAATAAATAAGTTAAACTAGCAGGAACTGTGGATATACAACAGTAGGTTAATTTAATTATTACAACGTTTGATATGTTTACTTAAGAGCTATCACTAAATAGCTCAATATGTACAGCGTATAATAATCTTGAGTTGTGAGCGCGTGGTGTAATGGTTAAAGTCATGGGAAATGGACTCGTCGACCCGAGTTCAAATCTTAGATGTGGTAATTGCATTTCACTTTGCGCTAATACCCTTGGGAAAGTTATGAATCCTACTCTCTCTCCAGCTATGGGTAAATAGCAGAGCAGACTGGGTTCTTTAACCATGGCTAGGTAACCAGTCTAGGAGAAGGGAAACTCTGAATTCAAACCTGTTGAACTCCGCTTAAGAAATTGACCTTGTTTCGTATCCTGCTCGTGCGGAGGAGTTGGTAAATATATATGTAATAATCTTGAATCAACTCTCTCCATTATTTTTCTTTGAGTGTTGGACGGTCTCATTTTTAACCTAAGGGTGTGGCAAGAATTATAACGGTCGAAAGATTAAGAAACAAGTGTATTAATATATAGATATGCTTACTAGTAAAGGAGGGGGAGTGACTATTGTCGGTATCAGTTGTGCAGCGAGGAAGCCTATTCTCTTTTCACTAGCGCTAGACCAGGGAGATTGCATTTGCGTCTGCGTTGGGGTGTTAAACCTTCTATTTGCTCGCTATTTAACGGGGAAATAATATTTGTGCTACTCATGCGCTGAGTTAGTGAGGGCTGGTATCAAACCCGAAAATGTTTGCTTTCGAGACGGTTGATTTCGCGGCTGAGGTAAATATCCTGGGGCCGCGAACACAGACAAAAAAACATAATCGTGAATTGAATACTGAAAATTTCCCGTTTTGTATTATTTCCTTTGAATTTAATGGATTATTTTCTACTGATATGACTTCATTTTTTTTTGTTTTTTTTTTTGAAAGATTTCGTACGTTTTTTGTTTTTTGTTTGTTTTTTTGTATCCATTTCTTTTTTGTATTTTGTTTTTACACGTGATTTAACAAGATAATTGAAGATTTGGGAGAAGAAAATAGTTTTGCCAATGACCCTGCAGGGTTTCCTCAGTATAACGCTGAGATCTTCAACGGGAAGACACAAAAGCAGACATTAATCAGTGAAAGAATTCTTTGCCAAAAAAAAAAAAAGAAAGAAAAATCATGAATTTATGCCAAACTCAATCGAAACTTATTATTGCATCCCCCCCCAAAAAAAATCACAAAGTACTCAAACAACATTAAAAAAAAGTTTAATGTCCCCTTTCAAAAAAATATTATGCACAAAGTATAAACTCAAGAACACTTTAAAGATCATTAATAGTACATTTATGATCTTTCATGAATAGATTTACACACACACATTATATATATATATATATATATATATATATATATATATATATATATATATAATAAGATAAATATATAGGTTTTACATATCTATTTATTGGGTGACAAAGGAACATTCACAACCATATTGGTTTCATGCGATGCATTCATCAGGTGAAGATGATCTTCACCTGATGAATGCATCGCATGAAACCAATATGGTTGTGAATGTTCCTTTGTCACCCAATAAATAGATATGTAAAACCTATATATTTATCTTATTATATTATATAACAGCTCTATTTTATATTGAGCACTCTACCAATTAATATGCCTTTGGTACACCATTCCAGCAAAAGCTGAAATAGTGACCATCTCACACTACAGTATATATATATATATATATATATATATATATATATATATATATATATATATATATATGAGATCGGATTTCATATGGAAATCCGATCTCACTGAAAGCTAAAGTTCTTCTAGGCGTGTTGTATCAGTGTTGCTGTACTGATGCATGACCCTAACGAGGCGCCTTGAGAATAGCTGGATGGGAGCTGCACAAGAATGCTGCGTGCAGTCCTGAATAAATCGTGGAGCAGCACCCCACGACGAGGCCACCTGCCCATGAGTGAGATGGACAAGACATGCCGGGCACTGCTGGAGAGCAAGAAGAGCTCATAAGTGACGTTCTCCTGTGGAAGCCAGGACATGCTAGTGTGGGCCGCAGCAAGGAACTACATTGACCAACTAAGCAAAGACGCAGGTTGCTGCACAGAGGACCTCCCTGGGAAAATGAATGATAGGAAAGGTTGGCGAGGATTGTCATGGATATCCGTGCTAATAGCGCGACATGATGATGATGATAGTGTGTGTGTGTGTGTGTGTGTGTGTGTGTGTGTAGAGAGAGAGAGAGAGAGAGAGAGATTGAGATAAGTGGGTGAGAGACGAGAGAGAGAGGGTAACGAACAGAATTAAAGAAAGAATAATAAAACTTCGATATTACAAAAAATATAAGCCCAAGTTAGAAGGAATTTTTTTTCTAAATGTAGATTACTGTAAGTACAGATACACTTTAAATCTGCAAGTTATTTTGAATGATACGGAGTGAGCTTTGATTCATTTGATTATTTATTCAAATATAAAGTGTCCATAATTATGAACTAGTCTCGAAATATGTTAGAATAACGCACATAATCCGAATTTATGATAAGCGAGATTGAGATTAAAAAAATAGATTATCAACATTACGTCATTTTTCAACATGGTGAACCAACGAAAAGTTGACAAGTCTACACACACACACACACACACACACACACACACACACACACACATCGGAAAAAACACGGAATTGGCCGATTGAAAAAACTTTCAAATTCAGTTGATCACACCAACGTGAGATAAGTACTATTAAAAACACCTAGTACTTTTAAAAAAAATTTTTAAAAACTTCTAACAACTCTAAAGATGGAATTTTGTTCCGAAAATATTAAGTATGTTTTAAAAAAAATGAAAAATGAAAATTAAAAAAATTAAAAGATAAAAGGTAAATAAACATAGTTTTCAACATATATTGCATTGTTAACTGCCTTCCAAAAATATTTCTATTATATATATATATATATATATATATATATATATATATATATATATATATATATATATTATAAAGTGAGAGACTCAAAGAGAGAGAATCAGAAGAGACCCAAAGAGAGAGAGAGTGAGACTCAGAGAGAGAGAGAGAGAGAGAGAGAGAGAGAGAGAGAGAGAGAGAGACGGATGATCGTATCCCAATCCAGAGAGAGGAGTTGAGTCTAGCAGCCCATTAGACATGACCTGTATTTTTCTGCCCCCTCCCCCCACACGCGGCTACAGGTCGATAATGTATCGAAGAAGAAAGAATTGGGGAAATAAAAGTGTTTACTCATAAACGTGTATTGTTTTCAGATTAAAATAATACAATCTGGAACCCAGATAGAGACAGCTGGAGCCAGCAAAGAGAAAAACCAGCTCCGATACGAAGAACAGAAAACCCGATCAGAAGAAAAAGAAGAAACCCCGATTCGACCCAATAAAATTTTTTTAGGATATATGACTACGACACAATATACCATATATAAGTTTACTCCAAACACAATCAGTTATCCTCATTTCATGGTCTTTAGAGAATTGGAATTTTTCCACCCTCAAAAATGTGAAATTACATCCAGCTTAGGGAAAATAAGCCATGACTACAAACCACTTATTTTCAATTGATTGATAAATCATGAAAGGAAATTCTTTGTTTTCTCAGGCGACAATCTTGAAGTTTGTATTAAACAAAAATATTGAAGAATAATAGCTTTCTTAAGTAAATCTACCAGCTTTAAACTACTGGCAATAGATATGAGAAGACATAGACAAATGCTATACTGAGGTAAATAACAAACTTATTGATTGGTTATTGGTTCTAAAATAGAGTGAACTGGGCTCAACAAATAATACACAACGATTATCCTTTACTTCTTTGTTGGTTTGGTTTAGTTTCTTTGTTCAATGGTAGATCAATCTTCATGGGTTATTTAATATCAAAGACATCCTTGTAGAAGACTAGTAGTGGTAGTATTTAGACCATAGCTTGGAAATGAAGGGTTTGCATCTTTCACAAGGGTAAGAAAGTAAAAGTGAAAGTAATAGCGCGAATGGTGAAACTCGAGTAGGTTATTACCGTGTACCATTATGCGTGTACCATTAGGATATATATATATATATATATATATATATATATATATATATATATATAGAGAGAGAGAGAGAGAGAGAGAGAGAGAGAGATAACATTTTTAGAAAAAACAAAAGGTGTTATTAGTTTGCTGACGGATCTGTTTCGACCTTTTAATAAAGCGGTCTTTTTCAAAGCAACTATATTTATGAGGAAAGACGAAATAAATAAACTGTTAATCACGAGGTACAAACAAACGCTCTCGTTCAGGGCGGGAATTTAAAAAATCTTTGAAAATGCGTAATTTGGGTTAAAAAAATTATTTTTAAAAATCAGAAGCATTTTTATCATTAGAAAAACTCAAGTGTTTGAAGTAAAATACGGCGATGTCACAGTCCAGCACGCTAGCTACTACGCCACGGTTATTCCTATAAACTAATTCTGAGGTTGCTTTTCTCCGAATATAAAGCAATAAATTCTACGAATGAAATGTTGAAAAGTAGATTTAAGTGTGTGATTTCTTATGATAAGCGAAATTAAGATAAAGACGAGGCGGTTTACATTTTACATAGTGCCAACAACCTTGGGAAAGGTATGTATCCAATTATTCCCCCTCCAGCTATGGGTAAAAAGTTGGGCAGAATGGTTTCTTTAACATAGGTATTGCATCCGTTGTAGCAGAAGGAAAACTGAATTCACACTCAATAATTCCCGCTTAAAAAAGAATGGAACGTGTCTCACACCCTGCTCGTCTGATAGGTAAGGTAAATACATTCATGTATTGAAGCTATGCATAGCCTAAGGTTTATCATCAGAGAAAATGGACTCGATTAATCGAATTCATATTCGCACACACATACGCGCGCGCACGCACACACACACACACGCACACACACACACACACACACAGCGTATTTATCTATATTATATAAATACTTGTATATTTCAAGTTTTGTTCTTTTGATCGGAATATTTCTAACATGCGCTATTTTCCATGAACTTTGTCTTATATATCGCGGTTAAGAAAATGCCCTGGTTGCTGGGATCGTAGAATACATCGGCTGTATTTCCCTAAAGGTTTAAGACCCCACCCCAATGGTGCCGCCTATTAAGCATGAGTAGCGACCTGTAATTCCTGAGGGCAGGATTGTAGTTATTGAGCGGTCCATGACGGTGCATAGCGGTTACTAAGGGGCTTGTGACATGCAACTCCACTTCGACCCTTTCTTGGGCTAGACGGGCGGTCAGAGAGACCCAAACCGATCAATCGACTAGCTATGTCATGGCCTAGTACTTATATGATTATCACGACCGTATTCTTCAAATTCCTTTTATGGCAACACCAAAACATTTTATTAAATAGATGCTGGAAGGTGGTGGTTGTTGGTCAAGCACCAGTTTATTAATTCTACCAATTTATTGATACTCATGAAGTTAATGAAAATTATTTCTACCAGTTTATAAAACCAAACCAAACAAAACAAAAATATTTAACACCACACTATACGCTTAAAAAATCATTTATACAAAAAATTAAACGAGAGTTGTCATCACAAGGGTTGATATTGAGTTGAGTTGGCATCCTTCCGTCTACGATAGACGATGGAGGTGTGTCCAAATTATTTTTTCAACTACGTAGTCTGGGCGGGTTCATATGAAGGATAGCTGTTGCCCAAGCATCAAATCCCCCCTCTCCACCCTGCCGCTGTGATCTAAAGAAAAAACAAGGAACCAATGCAGTTTGGCAGCAGCAGTGTCGCAGAATTTGCTGCATGACAATAATTTAGGGACTCCAGCTCTGGATTTACTTTCAGAATTTACTTCCCCGCTCGTTCCTTGGGATGGGGTAAAGTCGCTAGGCTACGAAGATTTTGTGTCGAACTTTACTTGACTTAGATGGGTTGCCGACCAAGGCTAAGGAGCTCCTTTTAACCCATTTGGGGATTTATGTGAGTAGTAAGTATCCCAATCCTACTACTGGGTTGATATGCCATTGAACAAAATAACCGGCCCTCCAGCTCTGAATGAATACTTCAAAGTAGACATTGATTCAATGTACGATGGTATAGTTTCAAACAAAATATTTGCGTATAAAATTTTTAATCTTTTTGTTTTCGCATTTTGGGGCATTTCACAATCTCAGTTAAATAATTTCAAAAGACTAGATAATTATGGCATCAAAAGGTTAACAAAGATATTTCAGAAATATACCTGGTACATTGTTTTTTGCTGGGGTGGCGGCCAACCTCAGCAAAAAACAATGCACCCGGTCTAGAGCTATCGAAAAGGGGTATATTTCCTAGTTTCCCGAGAGATACCGACAATAGACCACCACCATAATTTACTATTTACATATCAAGGATTCAACACTTTCTCTACTAAAACTTGTTTCATATTAGGACATTGCACTCATACAATGCTGTATAAAATTTATCGGGAATTGTTCTCATTTATTCTGAACAAGAAAACCATATTCAACCGACCATAGTTCTTTTGATTTAAATTGACGAAGATATGAGGGTTCATACGTACTCTAATTATGCCTTATAAAGCACTTATTTTCGAACAAATTTTCGGTGTCGATTTTATTGGCGTTTCTGATAGATTTCGATGTGTAGATTGCATTGAAACCATATTCAACCAACCATAGTTCTTCTAATATAAATTCTTCTAAAATGTATTATGTCAGAAAAGATCCTTTTCTCACTTAAAGAACAATTGTTGATGATGTTTTCTAAGTTACTTTCATTATTTGTATTTGTGTCAAGTGGCCAAATAGTATATAACTGTGCCAACGCATTTACTGGAAGAACAGTCATTCTTATTTGATCTGACACTTATCGAAACCTTCAACAAATTCCTGG
>CM042141.1:71430788-71455788 GCA_023376005.1 Doryteuthis pealeii | reverse complement strand
AGAGAGAGAGAGAATTCCACGTGGAAGAGGTGTCATTTTATCTTGTATGCAGTGTGTGTCATAGGATATAAACCGCGGTCATAAATAATATTATCTTTGGTAGACAGAAATTCCGCAGGCTACTGAAGCCAGAATACACCGCGGGAGAACGTTAGAAAGTCACTTCAATAATTTATCGCGGAAGCTTCAGGCTAGAACTGATAAAATGACTAGAAAATATATCATCATTAACCTCTTTATGTGAACGAAAAACTGCCTAAATCAAACATTGATACGCTTTTCTATGAACATGACATTATTCCAGAGAGGCTTGTAACTCTGCCAGTGGGGCAAGAGAAATAAATGAAAATGACGTAAAGAAAGAGGTGAGATGACGACGGCAAATTATAGCTTGTCGTTCCGAACACTACCAAAATACACATAAGAAAAGAAAATAGATATTAAATTAGATGCATTTAATGATGCCGTGATAGAGTTTGCTTGTAATAACATGTATGAAAGTCGAGGCGATTTCGTGTGATTAATATAATAACAAAACCGGTTACATATATCTAGACATGGTTAAAAGTGCCTGAAACATGGAATAAGATCTATGAGAGTATATTATCATAAAAATGTCCCCTCTGACCTGAATTAGTTGTTGTGTTTACACAAGTTTCACACGCGAAATATAAGAACTTTATAACACAAAGGTATAAGTAATCATTTTCGGATTAACATTTATATATATATATATATATATATATATATATATATATATATATATAAATAAGATTTTTGGATGTTTGTTTGTTTATAGAAGCATTGTTGGATAAATTATTATTATATATTTTTGCTTGAAGGCAATTATAATGCATGTATCGTATAAAATTCGATAATTATAGAAAATAATCTTGACAAGAGAATCCCGCAAAGGATGACTCGCTATGCAGAACACCGTACAGACTGTTTCGACTTTATTAAGTCTCTTCAGCGATGTATACTAACGACTCCCCTCCGACAGGAATCGAAACTGGGACTTCACAGGCATAGTCAAAGTACGGTGTTCTGCATAGCGAGCCATCCTTTGCGGGATTCTCTTGTCAAGATTATTTTCTATAATTATCGAATTTTATACGATACATGCATTATAATTGCCTTCAAGCAAAAATATAAATAATAATATATATATATATATATATTCTGTATGTCTGTCTGTCTTTATTTCTATATTTGTGTTTGTGCAACGAATGATAACATGCCATTTTCTAAAGAAAAATTGGTGGAGACCAAAATTCAATAAAATCCACGCACTATATTAGTCTTCACTTTCCATAAGAAAAGCTAAATACCAATTTAAAGGTATAAATCAAGAATATATAAAAGAAAATCAATTAGAAATTATTAGAAATAAGACAAATTAATAAAGGATGCAATAATAAATGCAATAAATGATAAGTAAAAGAAACATAAAAAATAACCAGCTTCAAAACCAAAATATATAAAAAATAAAACATAATAAAACTAATAGAAAAATGTATTAACTTTATCAATATATATATATATATATATATATATATATATATATATATATATATATATATATATATATATATATGTGACCCAATTAAAAATCTAGAAGTCACGCGCACAGTACCGTGATACAGACACACACTCACATTCACACACGTATATGTAAACACACACATCCATTTATATGTATACATATAGTCATACACACAGCTCCCATGAACCCCCTCACATATATAAGAGCATCAAAAAAAATAACCTACCTCATAGAGGTTCTTCACGGAACAAATGGACATGCTACTATTAACACACTCGTCTACCCGGATTTTAGTAGCATGTCAAACCCACAAAAACACTTCAACTTTTATAGTTCTTCTATAATGCTCCCTTTCTAATAATCTATCAACACTTTCTTCAAATGAGAAATTTTCTCCTGACGATGACCTAAAGTCGAAACTAGTTGAGAATAAACAACATACAAGAAATATTCCTGATTGTCTTAATACTTTTTGTTCACACTATATATATATATATATATATATATATATATATATATATATGTAAATATATTTTGTATATATATATGTACATATATAATATATATATATATATATATATATATATAAATATATATATATATGTATATATATATATATATATATATATATATATATATATATATATATATATATATATATATATATATATATATATATATATATATATATCGCAAGTTTCATAAGCTAAATATAATAACTTTATGGCACAGAGATATAAGTAATAATTTTTTTATTAACATGCATATATGTATATATAAAAGATTCTATACGTCTGAATGTCTGTATTTGTGTTTGTACAACGACCGAGAGCACCACCATTTATAATGGAAAATTGGTGGAGACCCTAAAAGGCCAAAGATTAATAAAAATCCATGCATCATTCTATTTCTTATTTCCCCCAATAAAAGCTAACTGAAAATATAAAGGTATTAATCAATTATAGATCCAGAAATCAATCAAGAAATGAGTAGAAATTAATAAAGGATAAAACAGTAAAATGCAAATAAATTACAAACAAAATAAATTACAAACAAAAGAAAAATACAAATAACAAGCATAATAAAGATAAACCACTTAAAGAATATATAAAGAATAAAACATAATAATACAAATATATATAAAATATTTTTTAAAACTTTATCAATATATATATATATATATATATATATATATATATATATATATTATATATATATATATATATATATATAAGTAAAGAAATAACAAAAGACTTCGCATCTGATGTGGTGGGAGAATTAGACACTTTGTCTAAGCTCCCCGAAATAGACTATAAAGCAAAATCTCTAAGTCTTTTGTTATTTCTTTACTTATAAATTCGCTCTGTGACTCTAACAATAAGAGCACACATTGAGCTCTCAAACTGCGATAGGTTGCTTAAAAAACTCCTATGTCGTAAGGAAGATTTTTTCTCTCGACTTTTGGATTATATATATATATATATATATATATATATATATAGAGAGAGAGAGAGAGAGAGAGATAGATAGATAGATAGATAGATAGATAGATAGATAGATAAGAGATTTGGTTTGAATATTTTAAGTCCCCTCCAACACCGCGTAGTTCTGCTAGTAATACATAAAACGAAGTCAATGTTAACATTTCATTCAATATCTTTATTCAATATATTTCATTCAATATCTTTGTTACACAATATGCAGATTTAATGGCGGAATTGAAAAATTATTTTGAAATCTTTTTTTAGAATATCAACATTTAGTAGAATGTCATTATATACGACCACTAGTAATTTCTTTTTTGAAAGAAATTGGGATTCCATATTTTTCCTCTTCCTGATGTGTAAAAATATAGATTATCAATTAGAAATAATTATATTACTTAATTTATTACGGTTAGGATGTGACAGCAGGTCACTAATATACGAAATCCCGCAACGTTCAAACTTACTTAATTTTACGTAGGTATTTCCCCAAACCTTTCGCCACGGTTAGGATGTGTTAAAAGTATAGACCATGCGGTCTTAATTTAAGAAAAGTATTTACACAACCAGTCCATCACGTGTAGGATGTGACACAAGATGGCAAGCATACAACATTTCTGCTCATCCGCAGCGGTTATATATATATATATATATATATATATATATATATATATATATATATATATATATATATATATATATATGCGTGATTCTCTACCTGTCAGGTTGACAGGCGGACATTCTAACCACTACACTAGCTGGGAACCTGACAGGTAGGGTTCGAATCACACACAAAGCACTGCCCTGTCTATATGTCTATAGCTCTGCTGATGAGGCCTAATGGGTTGAAATGTACATACAGAGATGACGTTTTCTCGATCTTTTACGCTTTAAATTTAAACCAGTATGCACACCTAATTCATTTGGTTATAATTAATTAATTAACAAAATTAGGTACGATTTAATTAAGCACATAATCTCCCACAAATTATCGGCCTTCACCATTTTCAAACACACTGTTTGACTACTTCATATATATATATATATATATATAATATATATATATATATATATATATATATATATATTAAATTAAGATAGATATATATATAATTGAGAGAGAGAATATTCGTAGGTCTTCTGCGTTGGATCTAAGTTTTGGAGGAATTCTCTGATCTGGTACCAGGATAAGCTAATATCATAAAAACTGTAGAAACCATATGAACCATTCACCTTTTAATTTAAGACCATTTACTTTTATTCTTGTATATGTTTTATGCTTTTAAAAGAGAGAAGAAAAAAGGGTATGATTTTGAAGGAGATAAAATATATATGTAAACCATTAGATGGGAATATTTAAACAAATATCTCAAAATAAGTATTCTTTCCAGTCATTAAATATAGAGTGACACAGCATATTCTCGTGTTAGGAAATAAATTGAATACCCATCAAGAATGAATAAAGTAAAACGCCTTCGGCATTAAATTAACTAACAATGGCTGAAATGCCGTAAAATCTAACCAAAATAAATAAATAGATAAATACAGGTAGGATTAACCAAAAATGATTCCAAAGTATCTCCAGAGATTACAGCTTTGTTCCTCTAGCTCCATTCAAACGAGAAAGCCGGTCTCGTTTTTATGCTTCCGTTCATAACTGCATGGAATGATTTCAGCCGAAGTAAGTAAATCGTGATAAACACCAAAAAATAAAAAAGGCTTATATAAAGGAACCATTTTATAATGGTAACATTTTTCTCAGAAATACAGAGAAAAATGTTTAAGCCAATTGGGGAGGAGAAGGAAGAGGTGTCCCCGTGGCGTAGTGGCTAGCTAGACGGTAAATAATTGGGTATATACCTTTCCCAAGGGTAGGGCGTAGCGTAAGGGTTAGCGAGCTAAACTCACTGATCCATTACTAGTGAACAACGAGTCTGAACCTAGCTCCATAATTGCGACCTTGTGTCACATTCTACCTGTGGTAAACGGGTTGGGTACATACCCACATTCCCTTAGGGCATTAATTCTATATGAAATGTACGCAACCACGTCCAGGATTTGAACTCCGGTAGCCACATGGTGCAACTATATAGTAGTACTGAAACTGTTACTGCTTGTAAGAATTTTCATTTTGATCACATCCTCATCATTATCATCATCATGTCACGCTGGCAGCACGGATATTCATGACAAACTCTCGCCAACCATCCCTATTGATCATAGTCTTCAAGAGGTCCTCTGTGAAGCATTCAGTATCTGCACAGAGCTGATCGATGCATGCCCTTGCTAGCGTGCTGATTTCCATATAAGAACATCACTTACGCGTTCGTTCATGCTTCCCAGCAGTCCAGCATGTTTTGTTCATCTTACCCGGATGGTGTGTGTGATGGGGGCAAGTGGCCGTACAAAAGGCTTCTTGTGATTATTTTTTGTTGTTTTCTTTTTCTAAGCGCTTGGTTAGAGACCAATTAGTGCAGCTATACAGTAGCACTGATACAATTATGACAGGAAGAATTGTCGTTTTAACATCGGGGAGATCAAATTGCCATATGATAAATATAGTTATCTTTTACAGTACAAATTAGAGGGATCAAATATTCTATAGTTGTAATTAAGCTCTGCGCTTCGACTAGAGAAAGATGAAAAAAGAAGAAAAAGGAGATAAGTTATTAGGAGAGATAACTCTCCCTAAAGAAGTTGGCACTGATATGCGCCATTGCAAATCAGAGACAAGAAGTGAAGAACATGGCTGCCTGATGAACACAACACATGGCATATAGTTGAACTGTTTATCCAACTCATCCTACTGTATTCTGGGTCGGTAAACAAATACAATTTTTAAAAATAAACATAAAATGAAAACATAAAATAAAAACCAATATTGTTATCTGTTAAACATATTTAACTGTTTTTTTTATGTATTTTGTTATTCCTAAATCTTGGGATATAACAGAAGGCAACGCTTTTACAAAGGAAATATGTGCATAAACAGCATGAATATTTATGCATTTGTGATAATCCATTTGCAAAGAACACTGTTTTTCCTGAAAGAAAACGTTTACTACTCGCAATACAATAGTTACTGAACAGCAGCAAAACATAACGTCTAGTAAGAGAATCATGGCAACAAATAAACCCTTTTATCAATTGCAATTGCGTCTTTTTAGTTCGACTGACACAAAGCGAACAATTCAGACACTTATTAACAAAGTGAGTGTACTAATAACAATTGACAAAAGATAAAATGGAAAGTATTGTAGGAGGTATAAAGAAGGAATGACCGCTCGACGTTCATGATATTGTTACCTGCTGACGTTTTCACAGTACCAAATCTATATAATGTTGTATACCCTTTCTTACTTCTTACTTCTAGTCGTCTTTTCTTCTGGCCGGCATGGGTTCTATCTTCTAACATCTTGCGTCTGGGTCTGGAATCTTCTAAGGTCTGGTCTGGTCTTCTATTGAGGACTTCGGGTCTGGTTTCTGTTGGGATTTCTCGTTATCAGAAGCCCTGTGTCATTGTTAGTTTTTAGGTAATAAATACAAGACCTCGATTTACGTTGATGTTACTTTATTTGTAAATCCCCAAACCAGACATCTGCGCAGATGACAGGATACGCATAGAAATGCGACTTACACCTTCGAGCTCCTACCTGCTAACTGACTGAGTTACTTAGTATCTTTTAACCAGAAAAGGGTCTTCTATGCCTTCCGGTTCTATCGATCCATCCCCGGAAGGCAAGGTGAGAGCGAGGTCAAGCGCTGTCACTCACCATCAAGGCCATCAGCTGCACTAATCGCCATTATGATTTCTACACTACCTTAAAAATGTATTAGGGATCCAATAATTATGTAACAATATGTAAATGACGTACAAATGAATCAACAAATCGTAGAAGCGAATGAACAACACCAAATACTCTTTGATTAAACACAGGAATCTTGTTATTTATTTTCCTAATGGTTCTTTGGAATGGTGAAATCAGAATAAATATGTATCTACCTAATCCCACCTCAGGAGCAGGGTGCGACACAAGATTGATTTCTTAACCCCTGTTTAACATGTTTAATTTAAAGTTTCCTTTCTCCTAGAACAGTTGCCAAATCAAGGTTAAAGAGCCCAGTCTGTCCTACTCTTAATTAACAACATCGTATCTAGTTCATAGTAAACTATAATCAAATAATCTTAAAAGATATTCATATATACCAAACCTAGTATTAAGTATGCCTTACTATTTAGGAGAATTGATGCATTCATACCCAAGGGTATTGACTTTATGTAAAATACAGCCAGCCTTGCCCAGGATTTGAACTGGTAGCACATTGCCCATTTCCTACGACGATAACCATTAAATGACTTGAGCCTTCAGTATCCGATTCTGTAGAGATGGAAGGATAAAAGTTATAATTCATGCTACGACACTTCCCGCTATCTGTTTAACTCCTGTTCCCTTCTTCAAAATCGCCGAATATAACAATTCTAGCAGGGCCTGTGGATATACCAGTTTGATTATTTAATTATTACAACGTTTCATATGTTTACCTAAGAGCTATTGCTAAATAGTTTAATATGTAAAAAAAACTATAATGATATTCTCCCCCCTCTCTCTCTCTCTCTCCCTCTCTCTCCCTCTCTCTCACTCACTCACTCACTCACTCACTCACTCTTTTTTCTTTGTTCTTTTCATCTTCCCATTATCTTCGATTAAAACAGATTAACGTTGTCGATTCCGCTAATCTCTTCCTTTCTTTTTTATTACTTTTTATCTGTGTAGCGTGTCCTTTTTCTTCCCTTTCTTTCTTCATAATAACAACGGGATGGTCCATTATTTAGCTGAGGTGACGACACATAAAGATAAGAATTCGGTTGCTAAACAACACCAAATAATCAGGATTTTTATTTTTTTCATTTCATCTTGTACAATTTGGACGGTCTCATTTTAAACCAGAGAGTGTTGCAAGATGATAACGGTCGTACTTACACATAGAAACACACGTATTAATATATAGATTTGACCTTGTGAGACATCCTGCCCGTGACATAGGAGTTGTGTAAAGATGAATATATGACAGGGATGTATTTACCAACCCCTCCGCACGCGCAGGATGTTAAACAAGGTCAAGTTTAAACTGATTTGAATTCAGAGTTTTCCTTCTCTTTGACCGGTTGACGAACCAAGTTTAAAGTTCCCAGTCTGCTCTAATATTTTCCCATGGCTGGAGGGAGAATAGTTGGATACGTACCTTTCCTAAATTTATTAACACTATGAGAAATGCAAACAGCCTTGCCTTGGATTTGAACTCGGTTCGCGGGTCTATTTCCTACGACAATAACCATTACAACACAAGCATCTCCACAACAGGTAACTGAGGAATGACGGAGTGTATAGCGATTGCATTGAATTCTAGAGTTGAACGAATGTTAATGCATATTGTGACCAAACCATTCTATCATAGGATTTAAGTTCCCAGTCTGCTCTAATATTTTCCCATGGCTGGAGGGAGAATAGTTGAATAGATACGTACCTTTCCTAAATTTATTAACACTATGAGAAATGCAAACAGCCTTGCCTTGGATTTGAACTCAGTTCGCCGGGTCTATTTCCTACGACAATAACCATTACAACACAAACACCTCCACAACAGGTAACTAAGGAATGACTGAGAATATAGCGATTGTAAAGTTATGCATTGAATTCTAGAGTTAAACGAATGTTAATGCATATTGTGACCAAACGATTCTATCATATGATTTAACTTAGACTTTTATCGAATTTGAAAGCTACTAATGAGAGGGAACAGATGATGAAATCGAAGTTTTAAAAGCAAAACCCCGAAAAGGTTAACGTGGTTCAGATTTACTCAGTTCACACAGATTAAGGATGGTTTAGCTCAATCGGTAGAGCGTTTACCTGGGAATCATAAGGTTCCTGGTTCGATACCGGCCCTCGCCAACTCAGCGTATGAGTTGTACAGGTATTTATGAGGTAAAGAGAGAAGCTGATGGTAGGTATGGCGCTCTACCCCATACGCTAAAAAACAACTTCCTAGGTCTAGCGCTATTGAAAAGGGGGTAGGATCCCTCGTTGTCTGGCTGATACTGACTTTAGGAAAGAACTCACAGGATTTGCCGTGCATTGAATTGCATTACAAATATATACATTCCAGCATATGACAGACAACGCGGATGGTAATTGTTGAGAAGTAAAACAAAATTCAATATCCCTACCCCCCCCTCTCTCTCTCTCTCTCTCTCTCTCTATCTCTCTCTCTCTCTCTCTCTCTCTCTTCATTGTAGTAAACGGGATCGAACTACAGTTGTGCCATTTCGTTGAATTTCGGTCTAATACCTATGGGAAAGGTATGAACATACCCACAGCAAATATAAATATTCCAGCCTATGACAGACAACATAGCGGGGAGTAGTTATTCACAAAGAAAACAAAATTCAATACCCCCCCCTCTCTCTCTCTCTCTCTCTCTCTCTCTCTCTCTCTCTCTCTCTCTCTCTCTCTCTCTCTCTCTCTACACGGAGGAGTCCCCATAGCGTAGCGGCGAATGTGGTGGACTGCTACATCATAGTAAGCGGGCTGGAACTACAGTCACGACATTTCATTAACTTTCGGACTAATACCCATGGGAAAGGTATGAACCCCTTATCCCCAGCAATGGGTTAAATAGCAACATTACTGTTCTTCTACAAGGATGGCTTTGGTATTAATTAACCCACAAAGATATCGCATTAATCAAAGTACCAAACCATCAATCATACTAACTCATATCTCTCGCTCGTTCACTTGCTCATTTTACTCTTTGTGTGTCTATTTGTGTGTCTAGTTTACTCTTTGTGTGTCCACCCTGTCGGCGGCGGCGTTAGAATACACCGATTACACCTCGGTATGCCTTCGTGTATCTCTGATTCTCAATCTGTTTCTCTCACTCTCATCAATCTCCATTTCCAAATGTTCGCAACTGAATCTTTATCTATTACGGTCGTCCCTTATCTCTCAAATAGTTAGTTGCTGTGTAAGCCAAGCAAACGCAACGGAAAAATGTGAGAGACAGAATCACGTAATGACTATTCACTCTTATCTTGGAAAACTGAAAACTACTGACCGGGAAGAGGTTGGCGCAGATCACTGCATCTTCGGTGAAAGATACAGACAGATTTAGAAAGACGTGAATAGACTGTAGATAGATAGATAGACAGAGTGATTTATTTGGGAAATGAAAGTTACTTATGAATATCAAAACTTTCACTCATCTGTGGAGGATTTTAACCAAGAAAATCAAGAAGCAATGTTTTAAGTATAAAGAGAACTAGTATTTCTGTTATGTAAATAGCATTAGAGGAAAGTATTATAAACTATAGACACACAAAGGACCGAGAGACAGATGACGTATTTGTCACATTAATAGCATGGGATATTTCATGCCTAGAGCGTAGGGAATTTTGTTCATTGTGCGTTCATATTTATGTTATTGCCTAGTTGTTTGATAGTTATTTTTGGACAGGTTTCTATCGAATATGAATACTTTTCATATAGATCTATATAACCCTCAGATAGTACCCTAACATGTACAGACACTCTGGGTCATTGTGAATCTGAGTAAAATGCAATGAAGGGTACGCCACACTCCACAGAACTGGAGCCTCAGCATCAGAATCAGTTTAATGTTATATCTAGGAATACTCTTTTTTTTCTTTCTTAGAATGGGGTTCCTACATCACATCAGGAGATATAAGGGTATTTTAAATTCCATCTAGGGAGCGTATAGTTTTCAAAAGGAATCTGGAAGGTTTTCGGTTTGTCAAATGCTAAGAAACTGCATTGAAAGAGTTAAATAATCTTGAGAAATGATGTTAATGTTTTATTTGGAACTTAGTGTAGTTTCTGTGAAAAGATTTTAACAATTAGATGCAAGAGCCGAATTAATATTATTTGTATTATTCGGACTATTGCCCTCGTCTTTATTGTTATCTGTACAACATTTCGGCCGATGTACCCTCCAGCCTTCTTCAGGTATTTCTTGTCGGACCAGCGAACCTTCTCGGACTCGGGAACAATCTCGGACTCGGGAATCTTCTTGTCGTAATCGGAGCCATCACAGAACTTTGAACTTAACCCTTTATTCAGTCCACGGGGTATCCTGTTCTCATTCCGCTAACCATAGCTGGGGTACAGGTGTTAAGCTTGTTAATTATTATTCTATGTTACTGCTGCCCCTGACCAGGATTAAACCTGCAGTCTAGAGATAACTGTCACTTAGAACTGTCTTAAACTAACTCCGTTATCCACTATGCTAGTGGATAATACACATAATACTAGTTATCAAGCCTCATCTAAAAAATTTAGAGAAATAGCCAGTGTTATGTCTAGCTGAAGTCAACTTAGTTTTTCTGACTGATTATAACCTCAAATGTCAGTTACGAGTTTGGTTTTATGGATGATTTAAAGTCATGTGACTACAAATTCTTAAATTTAAGTTTAAAAATCAAGATTTAACTTTGAATTAGCCCGGGGTTGTGTTGGAAATGTTTCGAAGAGAGTTGGCGGAACGGAGAAACAAAGGCGAGATGATATAAATGTTATAAAATCAGTCAATATCGGGAACGTACGTTTCTCTGTAAGTACAGTTAGTAGCCGTCTGGCTTGCTACTGAGGTAGACTACTTTTATATTCTCATTTGCATTCGATACTACAAGATGACAGCGAGATGAGATGAGAAGTAAAATTCAAACACGTGGTCACAAAAACAAACACAGTCACTGGACCGATCACAAAAATAGGAATACGTGATGCGTTATTTTCGAGTCAATCAAGAATGATATATTTCTTTTAGAAATCGTAGCCCCTCCCCTCTAACATAAGTTGGGGTAAGATGCAGTTTTCTATGATATCCAGTACCAGCCTTTTTAGGGCGGGTGTTAATCTTCTGAGGAAGGAGCAGTCGGCGTATACTACACCTGACTACAGAATCAGCTGACGTTTGTCTTGGTTGCAAGCAATTATGTTATTTCAAGTCACCAATATTTTGGAATTCGTAGTTCCACGTTACTATTCTTGATACAAATAATTTGCCTAAAACAAAGAGTTTTACCTATTCGTATTTAATACTAATCTTATTATAATGGAGATTGTGGGTTTGTCTGTCTGTAACCGAAACTATATTACTATACAAGTCACAATTCCCTTTGTTATTTACACACATTCTCCATGATTTTATTTTTTATTTAAACCTCAATTATTAGTAAAATTGATTTACATCATTAAGACTGTTAACAATATCTACATACTAATAACATGCAATTATATTTATATATTCAACGAAATAGCGATTTACAGTGTGAATGGGAAGGCTAATTTGCATATTGATCTTAAAAAATTTGATTTTAATAAATATATGCTTAGTATTATTGATTTCTAATTGTTTGTTTTATCTTAATAAATATGAGCAAAAATCTCGGGGATAAATCTTAACAGAAATCTATTAACATAAAGAAATAACTGTAATTTTATTCTTTTCTTCCTATTTTAACTAAATAGTTAAATTAGGGAAATTTACCAATGAAAGACGGGAGTAAGGGAAAATGGTGGAACAGTTAGTTTCAAAGTTGTTCTATTTTCCGATTATACCCCCTCTGTTCCAAATATTTTTATCTGAATTCTTATTCAGTTTCATTAGCCTTTCTAATTTAACATGATATTTTATTATATTAAAACTTAAATACTTGCACCCGGAGGGTGCATATATTTGCTAGTAGAAAGTAAAGTAAAGTAGGTGGAATGGCATATTGTCAATATCAGCCAGAACAGCGATGTATTATATTCCCATTTCACTTCCGCTAGACCAGAGAGAATATTTTTGTATCTGACGTGAAATTGTAGTGTAATTATTAGGGTCTACCAGAATTTGAGATTAAAAATAAAGCTGTGTTCGGATTTCTAGAGAAAGAGAGGAAGAAGAAATAAGAGAAAACAAAGGTTAAAATTTGGAAGAGTAAATACACAACAGGGTGCCAGTAAAATGACCGAGGAATGACCCCGGAAGAGAATTTGAAAGTAAAAACGGAAGTTCCGGGTGTTGACAGGAAGCGGAAGTGACGTAGTGACGAGTAACGGAAGAAAATCGCCCTCTTTTCCTTTCGGCCGTAGCAGGGTTCAGACATGCTCCTGGTCCCTCGTGTGCGACAGTAGTACAAAAGATGATACCATGTTAGAAGGTAAAATAATTTAACCGTACCCTCTCTCTTTCTCTCTGTCTTTCCTTCTCTCCGAAAAAGAGTCAACGACCTTGGAAATAAATAATAAGCCCCTTGTGACTATACAACTTGCGTGTATGTTGTTCCCTGACCTAACGGCTACTAACAACGACGACTACTACTAAAACTTGAGTTGTCCCATACTACATAGATCGTTCCGGGGTTTGCCACAAATACACTTTGGTGCTGTGACCATACCGTTATACTACAGAAATGCCATAAGTACCATCAATTTCCAACTTTACCACACAGATCTAATGTGTGCTACTCAATCGCTTTTGGCGAGGATCGGTATCGAACTTGGGACCTTGCGTTCCTAGGCGGATGCTCTACCATCCAAGCTAATAGTTTACGCACAATTATATGATTTAAAATAATTATTCCGATATAATTATATTTTGTTTTTACTTCTTTCAAGTATTCCAATGTTATACGTATTTCACTCATTTTCAATCGGAACTATTTTGCGCATAAATGAAGCCCTAACATCTATTCTCTCTGAAGTTGCTAGAGGTGTAAAGTTATCATCGTAGGAAATGGACACGTCGAACTGAATTTAAATCCAGGAGAAGCCAGTTTGCATTTTCCATAGCGATAATATTCTTGGCAGAGGTTCGAATCTAATTATTTCCCTCCTTGAAATTGATATGGCAACCAACCTAGGAGAAGTAAAACTCTGATTTCAAACCTTATAAAATCCGCTTAAAATTTACCTTATGTAATATCCTGCTCCTTTAAAGTGGTTTGCAAATACTTACTACCACCCCGGTATTGAAAGAGTTAAATAATCTTGAGAAAGGGTGACTCCCCACTCCCCAAAGCTCAAGAACTGAATGCTCAGCACAGAATGCACTTTACTGTCATATAAAAGACATTGGAGTAAAAATAAAATAAAAACATTACAAATTAATGTTAATTACATCGGTGATCTTTTTAAAATTTCCATTAGAAATTCCTTGATTGGATAATGTTTAAATATTCTAGAGATCATATAAAGGTTCTCAAACTCATTATGAATTGATTAAATTTCATTCGATTGAATGAATAATATGAATAATATTTACATATAGGTTTTTGCCTATGAGTTACTATTAACTACGTTAAATTGAGGAATAAAATTAATGGTGTGTCGTTTAGAAGAGAGACAAAAAAGTGAATAGTTTCCTTTTTGATAATTGAACAGTTAAATGGGAGAACGGAATGATAAAGATACAAAATGATTCTATCTGATCTCTGTGTGAAAATAAATAGGAATTTATTGTAGCCGTCTTAGTACTACCGTATTATGCCGTTTAGAAGAGAGACAAAAAGTGCATAGTTCGCTTTTTTGGTAATTGAACATTTAATGGAAGAATGGAATTCTAAAGATAAAAAATGATTCTACCTGATCTCTCTGTGAAAGTAAATTGGGATTTACTGTAGCCGTGTTATTACTACCGTATATTTTGCATACTACTTCTTCCTGTGCTTCTAATGTGTTTTTTGTCAAATCAGTTACTGCCTCTATTTCCGTTCGGTATTCCCCTTTTCTTAATTTGGTTTGTTTTGTTTTACGGCATATTAACCTCGGTGGGTCATTTAATGCCGACACAGTTGTGAAATAAATTCATTCTTAAAGCATAATACAATTTTTGTTTATAAACTCATGTTTTTCTATTCAACCCATAGATGGGACCCTAACAGGTACTACCATTCGGGTCTTAGTGGACCAGGGAGCAATGGTGATGAAGGGGTGCTCCACATTCCCCAAGCCTCCAGAACTAGAACCTCACCATCAGACAGAGTTTAACGTCATTCCCAGGACATGCAGACCCTCAGCCACCGTCTTCTAGCACCTATATGATAAGAAGGATTGGGGCTTGCCATAAGGGCAATAGGGTTGGGGCAATCATATTGGTGCTAGGGCTTGGCGTGGCCAGCCGATTGATCGGAGGGGCCTCTCCGACCGCCCGTCTAGCCCAAGAAAAGCCTAAAGTGGAATATTGCAAGTTAGGGACTGCTCATCCACCTGGGTTCTATCCTTAAGCATCACGGTCGCCACCCACGGCCAATAGGGAGCCCCATTGGGGGAGTCTTACCCCTCTGCAGAGGTGCAGTCGGTGCATTCTAACGCCTCAGCCGACAGGGCGGGCCCCTTTTCTGTCATATCTGATCTCTTTATTCTACTTGGAGTTGTCTTTCTCCGGTTCTGAGTTACATTTTCTGTTCTTTAATCAGGAACAGTCACATGATTTTATATTCATTTCCCAGATTCCCGAATATTTTATCCACGTTTGGTGAGAGACAGTAGACGGAATAACCGTCAGCCTAGCAGGACCACCTGGCTCACCCCTGACCAACTAGATTCAAATTTTCCCATACTGATCCGATCACATGGCTCACTCCAGCCAATGAGAGACCGGTGTCAGAAGAATCGTGAGTTAAGATTTATCAATCTGAAGCTCAGGGATTTTACAACTGTAATTTTTCAGTTTACGATTAATTTTAAAATCTTCCTTCCAGATTGATTGGCTATGCCTATCGATTATGTATCAATGGTTGCACCACTTGAACTCCAAAACTTGAAAAGATCATGGAAGCTGCACTTTACAAAACAACAGCTATACGACCACTTATTTATTTTCAGTGAGAGATCAGTAACGTAACGTATTTACTTTTATTTTATTTTATTTAAGTTTATATGAATAATACAGTTTGGATCGTGGTATTGTTGCTCTTAGTTTATTTGAATTTTTGTATCTCTTCTATCTATTTTTTCATGTCTATTTTCCTATGCTTCGAAAAAAAGTATACTCACACACACACACACACACACACACACACACACACACACACACATATATATATATATATATATATATATATATATATATATATATTGATAGATAGATAGATATATAGATATATAAGGTGTTCGGGATAAATTTGACTGTTTACTTAGGAAAAAGAAAAAGTGCTTGGTAACTAGAAAAATTAATGGTATGCAAAGAATTTCAACGGGCACAGAAATTATACTACTGTCAACAAGTTCCACTCAAAATAAACGCCATTAGCGTCGATCACAGTCTCAATCCTGCTCGGAACCTGAGCAAGCTGATGTTAGAGTTTCCCTGGCAAGGGTCTCAAAAACTACCTTAATTCTGTCGATTAACTGGGCTTTTGTGGTACTGGCACGGCGATTGGTGTTTTTCTCAACAGCCCCACATACTTAATAATCCATGGGGTTAAGATCTGGGGAGTTCGGAGGCCAAACATTGGGACTGGTGTAGTCGTAAAAATTCTCCGACAACTATTTTTTTACTTTTCCAAGAGGTGTGGTAGGGGGCCGAATTCTGCTGCCATCCATAGCCATATACAACCTGCCATTAGCTACGCTTGTTATCCAGGCTTGACAACAGTGTTAGGCAAATCCCCGTAGGCATATTAGGATCCTCCAACGCTTTTTTCTGCAGATTTTCGAGGAATTCCTCTGTACGAACGCAATCAGTCCATGCCTGATTGCTTTTACCGTGTTCAGGGAGCATTGGGCAGCAACCATAATCTCCTTATTTTGATGTCCAGCGCATATCATCATGATACAAATTATTCTCTTCATGATCAGGTGTGTTCCCGTCTTCCATTCCATCTGTCATCACGTATATGTATGAAGAAGGGTCCAAGTTTTTAAATGTTGCGTAGTATGCGCCAATACCTCCAACCTACGGAACAAAATAACCAAATATATTATGTCAAATTTATCCCGAACAATCTGTATTCGATAAACAGGGGGCCGTGAAACTCGTGTCCGTGACATCGTCCAACCATCCCTCGTCACCTCTTAGATGGTAATTTCGGCAAAACCGGTGTGGGTTGCTAGATCAAGCATATCTTATTACACCGAGCTCACTGGAAATATGTCAAGTCGATATTTTTTTCTGCTAGATGGCTTTTTTTAAATAATCTATCTATTCGCGTTCCGGTACTATTTGTTTACAATGCTCTACAAACAACTATAAGTTTAGCTATTAACTTTAAGTGATACTAATCTACAAAACTGTGTATCCTTGTGACAATCAGGCGTTATAGTTCTATTTTTGTATTTACCCAACCGAGCCCCCACGGGCTGGATGCGATACAGGGTAAATTTTTAATCAGGGTACAACTGGTTTAATTCCTAGATCCGCTGCCCTACTATGTTTAAAGAGCCCAGTCTACCCTACTATTTACCCATAGCTGTAGGAAAAATAGTTGTATTCATACTTATTTACCCATATTTGGAGGAGAAGAGATGGGTTTATGATTTTTGCAAAAGTATCAATCCAAAGTGAAACGCAATATTCACCGGTCAGGGTTTGAACACGGGTCGATAATTCCATTTCGTATCATGATAACCGTTACGCAATGCTCATCCTCTATATAGTTTTTTTTTTATTTCAATACATTTTTGAAGCAGCCTATTTCTTTTATAGACACCATTTTGTATGCACATAGCGAACATTCCTGTAAGCAAATGGAAGATAATTATTTTCACTTTATAACAGTCATCACGCCCTCATATTTAACTTTCAGCGAAAATTCTTATTCGGATGATTGCTGTTATTTACTAACCTCTGCTCAGTCTGCTACACCGGCCTTAGATTCCTTATTCTATTTGCTGTTACTAAGTGGCCAATCATCTCAGAAATAAGTAAGCTTATTACTGATTAACTTCGGTAATCTGGCTGGAACTGTTGACTCAGATTCTTGTCACAGAACTCTTAAGACAGACGCTACTGAGCATAAGATGTGTGGGACAGATTCAATCTTGTGCGGTGATGTAATAGAATGTCCTAATATGTTTTGCTTCTGTCAAGAATCAGAATATATTTTATAAACGTTATAATCGTAATGTTATGAAAATAAAATATTCTTTAAAACATCAGTTAGAATCTAAATAAACCACTTTGATTGGTTGGTTGTTTACAAGCATATCAAACCGTGCAGAATATTTTATGTCATATTTTGTTTTGTTCGATTGTTGTATTTTTTTTTTTTTGTGTATATGATTTTCCAGGTCTTTATGGATATTTCAAAGGGCACTAACTACAATTGGTAACACCTCCATTTTTATGTTCAACAGCTTTATCAGATCTTTAGCAAGATCCAAGCATTTTTGTTTTCTTTTATCTTCCCTCTGTGGTCCGTTGAAACAGAAAAAGTCTAGTAGATGACAATTTATTTTCATCTTAATAATTAATGCCAATCGTAATTTTTGGGTTGGAATTTGGTTATCCTTTTGTATCTGAAAATCACAGAGAATTCTATGGGTCTTATTTTCTAGGAAATATTCTGGTTTGTGCATATATCATTTGTCTGTATGGTCAAATTTTAATTTCTTCTACAATACCCAGTAGATCACCCTTCCCACTCAGTCACATCTAGTCCTGTATTCCTTTTGTGCGAGTTTGTTGCATCTGTTTAATATATATTCTATCATATCTTCCGTGGAATATTAATTTTTGCATTGACTTGATTGGTTCCCATGTCAATATTGTAGTGCTGCTATTAAAAGGGAAAACAAGAAAACTAGGTTTAGTCTAATACAGTAGCATTTGACTTCTATCCAGATAAAAGACTACTTTAAATAATGAATAGATTGACGTAGCATATCCTGCTTTTTAGATATACTCTTAATACTATATTAGCATATAGCTTATTTATTTTCAATTAGAATTTTGCATTAATAGTATATTCGAAATCATACACTCAAAGAGTGTGCAGGATCCCCTCATCAGTGATGTTATTGGGATCATGACAATTTTCGGGTCTTCCAACATCATACTTATTCTCCCAAGCGACCCTACCGAATGTACAATTCCGGCAGATGATCTAATAGCAAAACTCCACTAGGCATATTAATGTCCAGCGTACACACAAACAAAAGAAACGCAATTGCTACTGCTGCTACTATTGATATTTTTAAGCAATGAGTGACCTATGAGAATCGACGTACGTCACTTCCATCTCAGTGGCTCGTCTTTTTCCTTGTGGATCCAACACATTGACAAAAACACGTTCGCAATGAACACCGTTCGATTCAAAATAACAGCTAAGAATTTCCAATGCTATCTAATTTGGCTGAAGAACGTAAATATATGAATCCAGGAAACTCAGTCTTTCACTCTAAAAAAACAATCTCCAAGAATAATTGATATTGCAAATAGAATATCTATAATTTCTCCAGGAAGCAATCACCCGTTGCTGAAAAAATTCTGAACAAGGCAAGAATTTGAAATAAAAAAACTTACGCAAATATAAAATGCGCACAAAATTACCACTTGCCGTGTGCAACTCAAGTGATTATGTAATATCAAGGGCCATTAATAACGGTTACTACTGTTACATAATTATTAGATACCTAATATTTATGTGCAATAGTGTAGAAAACAAGATGGCGTTTTAAGTGCAGCTGACGGCCTTGAATATTGAGTGACAAGCTTGATCTCAGTCCTATCCATATCTTCCGGAGATAACCGTGAGAACCGGTAGAGAGGACATTCTCTTCCGGTTTAGATAGTAAGTAAGTTTCAGTCAGTTAGAGACTAGCAGCCGTGCTCGACGGAAGGGTAAGTAGCGTTACACGCGCTCCAGTCTTAATCTGTGCAAATGTCTCGTTGGGGATTTAAAAAGAAAGTAAGATCAAAGCAAATCGGAGTCTTGTGTTATTACCTCTAAAAACTAACAATGACACAGGACTTCTGATAAAGAGAAATCCCCAAGAGAAGTCCAGACCTTAGAAGATTCCAGACGACGAAGAGACGTTAGAAGAGACCTAGAAGAACTTAAGATATCAGAAGAACAGAAGAAGAATAGAAGAAGTAATGAGAAGGGTGTGCAACACTACGGGTGGGTATGTCATTAACGGCCGAAATTAAACGCGTTTTGTTATGAAAATCCCAAATTACACTTACAATAAAACTGCAGAAATGAACGTACGTTATTTATTAATATCTATAATATTTTTAATAACCTGTCTGTTGGGAAAAAACTGCTAATTTAACCAGAGAAGGCAGTACCGACTTAGCTGCAGAAGCTGTGTTATCAGCCTGGATGGCGACTGATGAGTGTATCACACGCGCTATCACACTCGCTATCACACTTTCTGAATTGAAAATTAATATTAAAAATATTATATCCATAACCTTCACATTTAGTTCAGTAATACCTACAATTATACTCGTTTTTGTTGCCACTTTTCTTGCAAACTTGGTGCTGCCGGGGTACGAATATCAGTATAGAATAGTTATTGTTAACGCAATACGATATTTAAATATTTTTGGTTCAAACCAAAATCAAAAGTTATTTCATATACAATTCATCGTATGAGTTTTTGTAAAAGAATATATTTAAAAAAAACTGTCCATCCTCGAGATAATCCATTAATGGGTTTTAACTTGTAATGTTTTGAAAATAATGAAACAAAAAAGAATCGATATAACGTATTTAAACTTAAATAAGAAATTGATAAAATAAAATAATAACATAAAGGCATTAAAAGAATCTGTATGATATAAATTACATTCAGATGTTTGACATTTTATATGAAATTTGAAAAATAGCCTTTTTGAAATAAAAAAATATCAAATCGTAAACACTTTTTGATAAATGATTTTAACATTCTAGTTTTATTTTTAGATGATGTATTTTCAAAAGCAACTAGAAATTAAGAGAAAATGTATATACAAAAATAGTATCCACCTTTTTGGACTTTTTGACACACCTTGTATTCTGAAAAAAAGTTTAATTCATTAATTTATTTTTCAGAATACAAGGTGTGTCAAAAACGTACCAAGTTTCTTGGGTATCCCCGCTCTTTTTTAAGCTTCTCAAATCAACCTTTTATAAAAGGAATCTTTGTAAAAAAAATACAATATTAATACAATATTTATATACGGGTCAAATTTTGTTAGGAAATCCATCCAATAGTTCCCATGAAGTCACTCTTAAACTCTTTTTCTTATCATTAATTCTAAAATCATCGAGATTAATCTTTAAATTGTTTACACTGTTACTTTTTATCTGATTTGGCAATTTGTTCCGAAACTATATTAATCTATATGGAAAAGAATCCAATTGTTTAATAAACTTAGTTTTTGAAATACGCATTGACAGTAAGTTTTCAGTTCAAGGTGAAATATTAAAAAAGTGTCTACCATAACTAATAATTCTGTTTATTATCTTGAAAGATTCAAACTTCTTTCTAGTAAAGTAATTAATTCTAATGTCTCTAATTTCTTCTTGTAACGTTTACTCTTTTCTGTTTTGTCATTAATATTTGTATGTCCTTCAATTTCACTGTTACACTCCAATTTCTATCTCTAGACACTGGAACCTAGAAAAGGTATTTGGTATTGTATTGGTATTTGGTATTTAGAAAATTTATTGAACCTAGAAAAGGTATTTGTATTGTATTGGTATTTGGTATTATGATATTGTATTTAGAAAAGGGTATTTGGTATTTGTATTTGTATTTTGTATTGTATTTTGTATTTGTATTGTATTATTTGGTATTATATTGAACCTAGAAAGGTATTTGGTATTGGTATTTTTGGTATTGTATTTGGTATTTGAATATTGAACTAGAAAAGGGTTATTGTATTGTATTGGTATTTATTATTATATTGAACCTAGAAAAGGGTATTTAATTGGTATTGTATTGGTATTATATTGAACCTAGGTATTTGGTATTGTATTTGGTATTTGGGGTATTGTATTGTATTGTATATTATATTGAACCTAGAAAAGGGTATTTATTTGGTATTGGTATTGGTATTTGTATTCTATTGGTATATATTGAACTTAGAAAAGGGTATTGGTATGTATTGGTATTTATTGATTTATATTGAACCTAGAAAAGGGTATGTGGTATTGTATTGGTATTTATTATATTGAACCTAGAAAATTGTATTGACCATAATGGTATTCTATTCAACTTATGGTCTATAGGCCTAAAAATAGCGACAACGACTTAAACTCATTTGATTGATTTAAACGTCATTTCAAACCGGCATGCCTTATTTTTTGCTTAGAGGTTAGGGAATACCGTTCATCATAAATCTTTATTCACCTTTTTTGTAGCTGTTTCTTAAGAGTTTTGCATACAGTTATATGATAGAAAATATTCCTATCTAATACAAATCAAAGGAGCTGAAGTGATATTTGCTTTCATTGATAGGGAGGTACACGTGGTGTAGTGGCTAAGATGCTGAACTCTGACATCGTAGCAAGCGAGTTCGAACCCCAATCGTGCTGCTACTTTTCCTTTCAGATGAATACCAATAGGAAAGTTATGAACCGTTTCATCATCACAGCTATGGGTTACATAGTACCACTACAGTTTTTATACAAGAATGGGATAACTCATGATGGTTGATATGTCATTGAATGAATAAAACAAACCAATTCATTGGTAAAATATAGACGTTTTGTTCTGATTATTTTCTCCTTAGAAATCACCAGAGGAAGAATTCCTTTTTATATATAATCGGCAGTTAACGATTCGTCTTTGTCTGGTTAAAGAAGAAAATTCAATGCTTTTTTGACAATATTCTTTTTTTTAATGCTAATTATCTTCGAGCGTTAAAAACCAAGAGAACGAAAATGGAAACGTGTCTATTCGCCACCAGCACCGAGGAAATGTTTTTTTCCTCGATTCGCCTGTGACATCACCTGAGATTTTTCCACACATGCGTGTCGCTTAGTGCGTTCACGTGCAATCATTTTTGACGACACTCGCCACTGACCTTTCCAGGTACTTGCTTCAAAATATGCACTACAGTGACCTTTCCCTTTACGTGCTTCGAATCTGAACTCCAGTGACCTCGCGTTACCTGAGCGCACGCTTAGTCCTCTGGTCCAAGTTTTCTTATGTGGTCCTCGTCCAAATTTAGCACTGTGCCATCTGCTACGTGTACATCCTTCACTGCACACGCTATATAACATTTGCAAAAGCTGATGTCCAGACAAAACTGAGAGATTATTTACTTTGAAATCTATTGCCTTCGAAAATCAATAACAAGCCTTGCTGTGCCGTGAGTAGCCACATGCTTTCTGAAGCCAAATTTGGGGGTGTAGTGGCTAACGTGCTGGATTGCGACATCGTAGTGAGCGTGTTTAAAGTCCAGTCTCGCTATTATGTTCAATTTTGGACTAATAATTTGGGACAGATGTGGTGACCTCATCCCCAACTATGATTAAATAGTAACGTTACTATTCTTCTACAAGTATGGATTTGGCATTAAATAGCCCACGTTGTTTGATATGCTTATTAAACAAATAAATCCAACCAAATCATGAAGCCACATGCTTTCAAGAGTAACATTTCTTCGCTTCATATTATTAAGAATTAAAACGGGCTGTAAGAGTCGACTTTCCCTAGTTCTCATGGCTACTACGACCCGTAAGAGGCATCGATTCTCCTTCTCGAGGAATAATTGATTAGCAAAAGTCCAAAGTTCCTCTTAAAAAGCACTCACGTTTTTACTACTTAGGTGGATGAATTAGTACATATCCCAATTTTTTCACTTATACAGGACCCCTCTTCCCCAGAAAATTTCCTTACCCTATCCCTAAAACATAGTATTTTGTTCCTGGTGGGTCAACACTTTGTCTAGATCAATCCCACCATCCCAATATCATCTGTTCCTACATTCCCCCCTTGACCATATAAAGGACACCCACTCACTTTTTAGGGTAACTGATCGACTTGCTTTTGGTCTTCCGGGTGACAGTCGGCGAAAGTGGGTAACCAAATGGCTTCAGATTTATTTTGTTTCTTGTTTTATGTTGGAGACTTTTATTTTTTGCGCCTTCCACTCCCACCTTGAATCATTAGAAAATGTAATTTGTTCATCTTTGTAATCTTTAAAATGGTTTTGTTCTCTCATAAGGGTCTAAGTAGGGTTTCATTCATTGAGTGTCAGCGGAATTTTGGTCAAAGCAGCTGCGGATGGCGATGGACGACAGTATTTATTGGCATGGATCGGTCGGCGAATGAGAATAGCTAAGATAGAACATAAAGTTTACGGAAGGACCAGTTTTGTCACTCGTCCCCCACAAAAAAATCGGCCCTTGTGCCCAGGTGTGTACGACTGCATCTCTGTACCTTATTATAAATAAAATTCTTGAGGAGTATTTGTTTCGTGGGGTCAGATGGAGAGGTGCAGTCGCCATATATCAAATAAATGCATAACAAAATGTCAATGCTAGCAGCACGTAACTTACAGGGTGGCAACTTGATGATGCCGGATTCAAGTTGGGGTTGCTATCGGAGCCATAATCGGCAAACCCGTAATCGGCGATGAAGATAGTGCATCACTGACGACCAGCCTGTACGCATCCATAAGATGTATTGTACGACTATATATATGTAGACATATATATAATATATATATATATATATATATATATATATGTGTATGTGTGTGTGTGTGTGTGTATGTGTGTGTATGAGTGTGTCTGGGTTTTCATATCTATCATATTTATATTATTTTTTCATATATATTATATGATTTGTCTAAATATATTAATATCATTTTTGGTCATATATATTATCTTGGTCATATATATATAATATATATTATATATATATATATATATTATATATATAAACTTGCCTCTGATTCTCTCTCTTCTCCCTCTCTCTCTTTCCCATCTCTCTTCCCCCTGTCTCTCTTCCATGTGTGTTTA
>CM042141.1:71418288-71428288 GCA_023376005.1 Doryteuthis pealeii | reverse complement strand
GCTATAGATAAATACCTACTTCTAAACAAAACGAAAAATCTAAGAAAGTCCTGTTGGTGTAGGGGTTACGGTCCTCGCCTGTCAGCTTGATAGTCAGGGTTCGAACCACGCACAAGGCGGTCTTCCTATCTATAGCTCTGCTGATGAGGCCTAATATGCTGAAATGTACATACATTAGCCTTACATTTGAATATGTATGCCCGCCTGATTAATTAATTATTAATCAATTAACTTTCAAAATTAGGTACAACTTCAATTAAGCACTTATTCTCCCCAAAATTGTCGGCTAAAGAAAAAAAGAAAAAAAGCCATATCAAAACACATCGCTTGTGTATTTACTTTTCACACACACACACACACACACACACACACACACACCACACACATATATATATATATATATATATATATATTATATATTCTGAATGGTATATATATATATATATATATATATATATATATATATATATATAATATTTATTATATATATATATATATATATATATTAATATATATTTGTATATATATATATATATATATATATATATATATATATATATATATATATATATATATATATGTCTATGTGTGTGTGTGTGTGTGTGTGTGTGTGTGTAAATTTGGAGGTGCTCATCGAGTAATGTTATCGTCGCAGTAAATGAAAACGGCGCCCAGTATTCAAATCCAGGAAGAAGCTGCTTCCATTTTACATACGACTAACACTCTTGTGAAAGGTATAAATCCAACTATTCCACTCCAGCCATCGGTAAATGGATGGTCAGACTGGGTTATTTAATCTTCGTATGCCAATCGGTCTAGAAGGAAAATTATCAAATAAAACCAGCGAACTCCGCTGACCTGTCTTTAACTGTAGAACGTTTTTTTCATTTCTTTATGCTTTCGTTGATATATGCTTTAGTAATGCAATTTACAAGATCGTTCCACAATATTTTCTCTTCGTGGATTTGGAGAAATACGCTGTTAATTTAAACATTTTAATCTGGTTTGTTTAAAGCGTATTTTATCAACCCTGAATGTTCAACTATTAATTACAAAAATGCTTGTTATTACTTATTTACTGCTAAATATAAAATGCGAACATGTTACATAATCTATGCGGTTGCATAAGATTATTGTCAATCCCTTGTATTTCTAAAGGGATGGCCCTTTTCATATCACGGGCGGGACTTTCCATGGAATGAAAGCCCGCGAAATATGTGAAGTCACGTAGGACCTGGTTAGGTCCTCAGTTTTCAGTTGGACGTCAGGCAGTGAATATGTCCTGCCTTAACTGTAACTCACTCTGCATACGCGCGCTGTGTTAGTCAAATATTTAGTTACATGAAATGTATAGTTAAGGAAATAAAAGCTTAAGAAAAATAACACGGTCTTGTGATTAATGGGTGTCTTGGTAACAGGACTGATTGGAAGAAGAAATGAGTCAAGTGCGACCGATCACCAAGACGCTAGAAGAGATGTTAGAAGAGACCTAGAAGAAGACATAAGATGTCAAAGACGACAGAAGAAGAATAGAAGAAAGTAAGAAGTAATGAAAAGGGTATTACAACAAACATCCTTCGAGTTTGCTAATGCCAACTGCTTTCCCTGCGTAATGATTACAAAGGCGTTTGTGTTGTAACAGTTTTTAATGATATTGACAACATTTCAGATAGCACTAATACCATTGGGAAAGGTATGAATACAACTATTCTCCCGTTAGATATGTGTAAATAGTATAGCAGTTATCTTTAACGTTATAATAGAGAACTATCTTGAAAGGGGAAAACTGAATTTACACCAGTTGTAGATCTGGAGAGGGGAGGCTTGACAATGCTATTCTTGCCCAAGACACGCCACTTCAATTGCGACACTATAATAAAACTAATTTAATTGGCCAGTGAGACAGTAACCGCTGATATAATTTACACTGTATATTTATTGCACATCATCATCATCATCATCATCATCATCATCATCATTTCGTTCTGTCTGTACGGATATCCATCTCTTCTCTCTCTCTCTCTCTCACGCACATACACACACACACACACACTCTCTCTCTCTCTCTCTCTCTCTCTCTCTCTTCTCTCTCTCTCTCTCTCTCTCTCTCCTTCCTCAACCATCCCTATCGGCCATCGCCCTTGGGAGCTCCTCCGCGCAGCATTCAGTATCGGCACAGAGCTAATTGGTGTAGGTCGGCCTACATGGGCGAGTCCATGTGTAGGTATCGACAGGAGAACGCCACTTATGAGTTTGTCCTTACTTCTCCAGCGTTCGTGTTTCTCTGATGGTTTATGTGATAGGAGTCAATTGGCCATACAGCTGTTTTCTTGTGGGGTGCCACTTCCAAGATTTGTTCAAGACAGCACCCAGTAGCCTTGTGTAACTCCACACTGACTTTTTTGACTCCGCTTTGTTAGAAGTGGGTCAGCCGTACAGTAGTACTAATACTGTTTCGGCTTGGTATGACCCCTTTTATGAAAAGCACCTGCAATAATATATGCACTTTAAAATAATTTGGGTCTGTTTGATAATTGCATGTTCTTGCTTCGTATTCCATTTATCTCACAAAGCGAACGTGCGTCGAACATGATAGAATTGGCGACGTTCTTATCAAATATGATTCTACATTCGTTATTCATCTAATGGTTCATAGTTCGAGTGATCAATCTGATAATAGAGTTAGTTGTAATGTAAAATTGTCGATAAGTCAACACATTTGTAGGTTTGGTAATCATTAATGATATCAGCCGGTTGATTGAAGTTCTGTGACTAATGTGTTAAGACTGGATTTGGTGTTGCCATGGTTGTTAATGTCATTGATTCCGATAGAGAATTGCTTGTTGTGCTGAAATCGCGGTAATGCATACGAATTTAATAGCTTTGAAGAAGGAAGTTGGTAATATTATGGGATTGATTTCCCAGAAAATGGCCGGCTGTTGTTAACATAGCACCGTTCAGAGAATCAGAAAATTCTCAGTTAACAAAGAATACTTCTTATATGTGGACAAATTCTCAAAGATTAATATTAATCCTAAATGTTACCTTAGAGACCTCAAAACACAAGGGTTTTTTTTTAGCCTTCTTATTTTATACTAGCCGAGCTACTCGGTGTTGTCCGGGATTTAAAAATTTAAAAATAAATGTCTTATCTATATTTATTTAAAGTTTAATGAAAGTTATTTTTCTATATATTTGTGTCTGTTGTGGCCTGGTTAGGAGCCAGAATAAAGACGCAAGAGTGGAAATGAGTTAAACAAATATATTATCAAAGAACAGTAGTAAAAACATATACAAAAGAGAAGGCTCTCGCGAGGCAGTCTTATCAACTGTCCGCCGAAATATTGACTATCGCTTAAGAGCAGAACCTGCAGCTGTTTATAGTTGGAAGAGCTCATGCGTGCATGGTAATTACTATAACAGTTTCATAATCTTTTCCTCTTTACATAATTTGTTCTTAAGTTGTTTACTTCCATCCTTCTTATTGTTTGCATTTTTCTTATTTGTCATATGTTTGATTTTTATTAGGTTTTATCCTTCATTAAATTGTGTTATCTTTCATCGGACTGAGAGAGAGAGAGAGAGACAGACAGACAGACAGACAGACAGACAGACAGAGGAGGGGAGCAAGAGAAAGAAAGATATAGAGAAAGACTGATGATAGGTAGATTGATATACAGATATACACATATCAATACTTTTATCAGGGATATTTAAAAATGAATTAAAAATTTGCTATTATAAAGATTGGACTATTTTTTATATATATTATGAATCTTTTTCATTATGAAAATTAGTTAGATCTTTTCTGTAAAAAAGAAAATTAAAATTAAAAATAAATTCTAAAAGAAGAAAAATCGACGCCATATTTATCCCCTAAAATATCACTGACCTGTTTGTTTGAATGCTTATCCGGCTTTTACATAGCATTCTCATCGGAAACAAAGAGTCAACCAAGAAAACTCTCGAGGTAAGTGCGAGAAATGGTCACACAGGATTTGGGTATTTTGAAAGAGACTGAGACCCGTCTGTAGGTTACCGACAGAAGACAAGCGAGAATCTTAAATTTTGCAGCAGACGTACCCCTACTCATATTGGGGGTGCCTGCAATTCACTAAACAATTCGATTTTCTTTATTGACTCAAAAAATATCACCATACGGCTCCTTGTTTTGAGGCCGGTCTGGAGGGAAGCTGAACACACACAAATAAAGTGAGTGGCATTTTTTTACGTTTGACCACGTGACTACGCGTTTGACATAGAACCAGTTTAACTCAGTCGGTAGAGTACTTGACTAGATATCGCAAGTTTCCTGGTTCGATACCTCCTTCGCCAACTCAGTGTATGAGTAAAGCAAGGATCTGAGCGGTAAAGGGAAGAGCTGCTGGTAGGCGTGGCGCTCCATCTCAGAAGCTCTAAAACAATCTTCTTGGTCTAGCACAAGTTAAAAGCGGATAGACCCTCTCGCTGTCTGGCTGAGACCGGCTTTAGGCCACCCCTATAACTTTACTTTTTATATTGCTGTAATAAAAAATAGTAGGATGGTAACTTTATGGTCAATTTACATAATTTAAAATCCTGCTCATAATTGTAGGGTATGTTTTCAGCTATTAAGTCTAAACATTCAGTTGTAGGTAAGTTTTCAGTATTTATCTAAACATTCAGTTGTAGGGAGTTTTCAGCTATTTATCTAAACATTCAGTTGTAGGGTCAGCTATTTATCTTCAGGGTTTTCAGCTATTTATCTAACATTCAGTTGTAGGGTAAGTTTCAGCTATTTAATCTAAACATTCAGTTGTAGGGTAGGTTTCAGCTATTTATCTAAACATTCAGTTGTAGGGTAGGTTTTCAGCTATTTATCTAAACATTCAGTTGTAGGGTAGGTTTTCAGCTATTATCTAAACATTCAGTTGTAGGGTAGGTTTTCAGCTATTTATCTAAACATTCAGTTGTAGGTAGTTTTCAGCTATTTATCTAAACATCAGTTGTAGGTAGTTTCAGCTAATTTATTTTCAGCTATTTATCTAAACATTCAGTTGTAGGGTAGTTTTCAGCTATTTTCTAAACATTCAGTTGTAGGGTAGTTTCAGCTATTTATCTAAACATTCATTCAGTTGTAGGTAGGTTTTCAGCTATTTATCTAAACATTCAGTTGTAGGTAGGTTTTCAGCTATTTATCTAAACATTCAGTTGTAGGGTAAGTTTCAGCTATTTATCTAAACATTCAGTTGTAGGGTATGTTTTCAGCTATTTATCTAACATTCAGTTGAGGTATGTTTTCAGCTTATTATCTAAACATTCAGTTGTAGGGTAGGTTTTCAGCTATTTATCTAAACATTCAGTTGTAGGGTATGTTTTCAGCTATTTATCTAAACATTCAGTTGTAGGGTAGTTTTCAGCTATTTATCTAAACATTCATTGTAGGGTATGTTTTCAGCTATTTATCTAAACATTCAGTTGTAGGGTAGGTTTCAGCTATTTATCTAAACATTCAGTTGTAGGTAGGTTTTCAGCTATTTATCTAAACATTCAGTTGTAGGTAGGTTTCAAGCTATTTATCTAAACATTCAGTTGTAGAGTAGGTTTTCAGCTATTTATCTAAACATTCAGTTGTAGAGTAGGTTTCAGCTATTTATCTAAACATTCAGTTGTAGGTAAGTTTTCAGCTATTTATCTAACATTCAGTTGTAGGGTAGTTTTAGCTATTTATCTAAAACATTCAGTTGTAGGGTAGGTTTTCAGCTATTTATCTAAACATTCAGTTGTAGGTAGGTTTTCAGCTATTTATCTAAACATTCAGTTGTAGGTAGTAGTTTTCAGCTATTTATCTAAACATTCAGTTGTAGGAAGTTTTTCAGCTATTTATCTAACATTCAGTTGTAGGGTATGTTTTCAGCTATTTCTAAACATTCAGTTGTAGGTAGGTTTTCAGCTATTTATCTAAACATTCAGTTGTGGTATGTTTTCAGCTATTATCTAAACATTCAGTTGTAGGTAGTTTTCAGCTATTTATCTAAACATTCAGTTGTAGGGTAAGTTTTCAGCTATTTATCTAAACATTCAGTTGTAGGGTATGTTTTCAGTATTTATCTAAACATTCATTGTAGGTATTTTCAGCTATTATCTAAACATTCAGTTGTAGGTAGTTTTCAGCTATTTATCTAAACATTCAGTTGGGTAGGTGTTTTTCAGCTATTTATCTAAACATTCAGTTGTAGGGTATGTTTTCAGCTATTTATCTAAACATTCAGTTGTAGGGTAGTTTTCAGCTATTTATCTAAACATTCAGTTGTAGGTAGTAGGTTTTTTCAGCTATTTATCTAAACATTCAGTTGTAGGGTATGTTTCAGCTATTATCTAAACATTCAGTTGTAGAGTAGGTTTTCAGCTATTTATCTAAACATTCAGTTGTAGAGTAGGTTTTCAGCTATTTATCTAAACATTCAGTTGTAGGTAGTTTTCAGCTATTTATCTAAACATTCAGTTGTAGGGTATGTTTTCAGCTATTTATCTAAACATTCAGTTGTAGGGTAGGTTTTCAGCTATTTATCTAAACATTCAGTTGTAGAGTAGGTTTCAGCTATTATCTTAACATTTCAGAAGTTGATTTGATAGAATATCATTGTGTGTTATTTAATTTCCTGTGAGTCTCCTATGAACATCAGTGATGACTTCTAATCACATACAAGAGCAATCTTCATCTTTTTATTGGTAATGGGTTAATTATAGACATAACTTTTTTACCTGTACAGGTGTATAGTTTTCATTGTTTTTTCATCAACGACTTTACTTACATTGTATTTTTTACGTGTTTGACACTTTCCTTTTCCGTGAACCTGTCTTCAACTCTTCATCACTTTATCTACTTTTTATCTCCAACAATTTGCGCCAAGATCCACTAATGCAACAAAAATGATATTGTGATTACCTACACAAGTGAGCTACTTACTTTAAACAGAATCTTCAAATTTTCCTTCACATTTTTTGTACTGTTTCATTCCTTGGATATATGTATTTTGCAAAGCCCTCCACGTAAGAAGGATGCGATACAAGGTCAATTTTAAAGCAGAGTTTAACAGTTTCAAATTCAAAATCTTCCTTCACCCATTTATACCCTCGTTAAAGAGCTAAGTCTGTCCTAACACATATCTATAACAAGGCAGAATAGTTGGATTCATACATTTTTATGTACGGCTATTAAATACAAACATCCCGTCGTGGATTTGAACTCGGGTTACCGTATCCATTCTTTATGATCTTACCCATTACAAAACGAGCTCTCCCTGGCTATGATTCTATTCATTTTGGTAGGTATTTGTTTTTACTTATTCAACAATTTCATAATTGTAATAGACATATTTGAAGAGTTTCTTTGAAAAAAATCACTGGTTCCTACGCATTCATATTTTCATTAAGCAATGGTCTTAAATCAGGTTTTTTTAGTTATAAAATGACGTTCGCAATTATTTTCTTATTAATCAGAATAATTCTATTTCCGTGAAACTTTGAGTAGTTTTTGAATATCTTGAATTAAGTGGAAACGTAAACAAATCAATTTTATGTTATGGAACAAAAGTTGTTACAATATCTTTGTTAGATAACTGCAAAATACATTATAGTTGGAAGAAATTCAAATTATATACTATTGTGCTTCAGATGTGTGTAATGGTCATTTTCGTAAGAAATGGACTCGACGACCAGAGTTCAAATATTGAATGAGGCTGTTGACATTTCACATAGCGCTAATACTCTTGCAAAAGGTACAAATCCAACTATTCTCAATTCAGCCATTGGTAAATAACAGATAAGACTGTGCTCCTTAACACCAGAAAGGAAAAATGGAAATGCATTCGAAAGATATACTTTGATATGGATTAAATTTATTATTATTGTTGACACGTATTTCGAACCAAATTCGCCTACACACAGTATTTTATTTAAGATTATTTTATATCTAAAAATAAAATAAAATTTCGTTTTGTATTATTGTTATTTAATTTCATTTCTATATTCAAAATAATTTTAAATATACTGTGTGTGAGTGAATCTTGGTCGAAAAACGTGCCGAGAATATTAATAATAAATTTTCTCCATACCAAAGAATAAATATTTTTATTCCAATGATCTTTTCAACATACCCCCACGATATATATATATATATATATATATGTGGCGCTCCACCTCTGATGCTAAAAAATCTCATATATATATATATATATATATATATATATATAGAGAGAGAGAGAGGGGGGTCGGGTTAGCTCAGTCGGTAGAGCGTTCGGCTAGAAACCACAAGGTTCCTAGTTCGATACCGGTCCTCGCCAACTCAGCGTATGAGTAGCACAGGGAGCTGTGCGGTAAAGTAAGGAGCTGAAGGTAGGTGTTGCGCTCCACCTCAGATGCTAAAACAATCTCCTTGGTCTAGCGCTATTGAAAAGGGGATAGACTCCCTCGCTGACTGGCTGATACCGACTTTAGGCCGCACTGTCGACTTTACTTTATAGATAGATAGATAGATAGATAGATATAATATTTTGCTGTGTTGGCATGTTCAATATAAGCATAGACATTGCCATTGAATAAATGAACTATCCTATTCCTTGTCCGGTGGATTTCCTTTCCTTTTCTTATACGCCATACAGTCAAAGCGATTACTTATTATAGAGTGGCTCATTAACTGTTTGTCACGTTTCCAGCAATTCGTAATATATAATTCTCTTTTAATCCCACCAAACACAGATAATAGGTTTTCGATTTAGATTCTCGTAATGAACCGAATTCCTCGCCAGGGAATATCATGTCCAAAATGAGTTTTCTGTCTCCAACAAGAAAGGAAGAAAGGAAAGAAGGAAAGAAGGAAGGTTTAGATAATAACCGATGTAAAGAGGGAAGTTTTAAATGATTACCAGTTAAATTATCCGTTATCTAAAGTCGAATAACTTTTCTTGCCTTCAGGTTTTTCCTAATGTTAAAGAGATGAGTGGTGGTAAAAAAATGTAAGGGATTGGAAAATTTGAAAGAAAGTCCTTGGCATATCCTATAAAGATTTTAGAGAGAAGTGTTCCGTCTATTAATCCGTATGTTCCTGTCTGTCAGTCTCTCTGTCTCTCTGTCTCTCTGTCTCTGTCTCTCTCTCTGTCTCTGTCTCTGTCTATCTCTGTCTCTCTCTCTCTCTCCACACACACACACACACACACACACACATATTTTTTCTCCATATTTAGGATCTTTCCATGTGTGGTGTAACCAAGCTGATGCAGGTAAACCGTATTGAGAGCGAAATGTGCCTAGTGCCAGTGAATGGAAGGACGGAGCAAGATATTCAATAAATGAAGGAACAAACTCTAAACTTGCTTCATTACAATGATTTATTTCAACTGCATTACTGCAGCATCTTCAGGTAATCGCAAGAACATGAAGAGTCATGTTCTTGCGATTACCTGAAGATACTGCAGTAATGCAGTTGAAATATATTATTGTAGTGAAGCAAGTTTAAAATTGTTTCCCTGATTTATTGTATATATATATAATATATATAATATATATATATATATATATATATATATATATTATGATTTAATATCCCGTAATTAAAGTTTCATGCTTTCTTGCAATTATCAGACGGTCAAAATGTTAAGATTTAAAAAAAAACGGTGGCTTCCAATTAAGCATGAATCTTTAATACTGGATATTAAATCCATAATATATATATATATATAATATATATATATATATATATAATATATATATATATATATGTATATATATATATATATATATGAAGACGTTCGTTGTCTACTGGTTATCGTGATGGAAAATGAACACAGTACCATGAGTTAAAATTCTGGGCGATGCTAGTTGCATTCACATAGCGACAATACCCTTGGAAAAGGCATGAATCCCACTATTCACCTCTCAAGATATGAGTAAATATCAGGTCAGACGAGGCTCATATACGTTGTAAATCCAACCGGTAAAAGAGAAGTCCAACTCTGAATTC
>CM042141.1:71410788-71413288 GCA_023376005.1 Doryteuthis pealeii | reverse complement strand
GGATAGTGCTATACTATACTATAGTATCCAGCGTTATATATTTCTTTTCTTATTATTAATGTTTCTTCATACAATGTATAAGAGATGTTTGAAAATTTACTGATATTTCTTAATTGTATATCTTGTAAGTTTATTAAAATATGATTATCATTCCCTTCAGACATTGCTTTTATATCGGGGATAGTGCTATACTATACTATACTATACTATACTATCTAGCGTAATATATTTCTTTTCTTATTATTAAAGTTTCTTCATAAAATGTATAAGAGATGTTTAAAAAATTACTGATATTTCTTAATTGTATATCTTGTAAGTTTATTAAAATACGATTATCATTCCCTTCAAACATTGCTTTTATACCGGGGATCGTGCTATACTATACTATACTATACTATACTATACTATCTAGCGTTATGTATTTCTTTTCTTATTATTAAAGTTTCTTCATACAATGTATAAGAGATGTTTGAAAATTTACTAATATTTCTTAATTGTATATCTTGTAAGTTTATTAAAATACGATTATCATTCCCTTCAGACATTGCTTTTATACCGGGGATCGTGCTATACTATACTATACTATACTATCTAGCGTTATATATTTCTTTTCTTATTATTAAAGTTTCTTCATACAATGTATAAGAGATGTTTGAAAATTTTCTGATATTTCTTAATTGTATATCTTATAAATTTATTAAAATACGATTATCATTCACTTCAGACATTGCTTTTATACCGGGGATAGTGCTATAGAACAAACATCTTTTTAATTGTTTATATTGTAAAAAATATATAAAATAGCGATTTTCCCCTTCAAACTTTGTTTTTATGCGCTGGATAACACTAAGTTAAACACATTTGTTTCTGGATAGTATGTGTTATTTCTCAATTGAATATCTTATTTTAATGGAGCGTCAGTGTCTGTTTGTAACCAAAACTATGTCATTACTTACGTCACAATGCCCTCAGGAATTGCATAATTTTTCAATGAGTATTTGATTTATAGTCAAAATTATAAATACATAGAATAAAGGACAACCCCGTATTATATATACTCAGAAATTAAATATGAAATACGTTTTAGAATAACAAATCTTAATAAGTACATTTTAAAATATATATTTAAAGTTATCTTACAAATCGAGTTTCGCGAGAAAATTATTTACAAACAAGAAATGGTCATATGATTTTCATCTACATTAAATATGAAGATGTTTGTGCATTTAACTGTATCCTCTTTAGGTCGGCGCATATCCGTTTTTTATGTAAGATTTCAACGATCCGTTTATATCTTATTATAATGGAGATTGTGTGTTTTTTTGTCTGTAACCGAAACTATATTACTATACAAATCACAATTCCTTTTGTTATTTACATCACATTCTCCATGATTTTATTTTTATTTAAACCTCAATTATTAATAAAATTGTTTTACATTATTAAGACTGTTGACCATATCTACATACTAATAACATGCAATTGTATTTAAATATACAACAAAAGAGCGGTTTACAGTATGAATGGGAAGGCTAATTTGCATATTGATCTTAAAAATTTGATTTTAATAAATATATGCTTAGTATAATTGATTTCAAATTGTTTGGGTTTTTTTTTCTTATTGAATATGAGCAACAATCTCGGGGATAAATCTTGAAAAAAGTTCATTAACAAGAAGAAATAACTGTAATATTATGATTTACTTCCTATTTTAACTAAATAGTTAAATTAGGAAAATTTACCAATGAAAGACGGGAGTAATGGAAAATGATGGAAGAGTTAGTTTCAAAGTTGTTCTATTTTTCGATTATACTCCCTCTGTTCCAAATCTTTTTATCTTCATTCTTATTCAGTTTCATGAACCTTTCTAATTTAATATGCTATTTTATTATATTAAAACTGAAATACTTGCACCCGGAGGGTGTATATATTTGCTAGTTTTTTTAAAGAAAGAATATGGCAAAAATCCTTTTATATAATTTTAGACGTCGATAAAACAGAGATGAAAAATTTAATAAAGTATATATCTTTTAAAACTCAAATTAGAATATTCTTTCAATTTTAATAAAATTTTGTAGAATTATTTAAAAACGGATGTATTTTAAGAAAACAAAATAAATATCTCTGTGGAGTAAAATTAATATGACGCTTTTAACTAAGTACTTTTTTCTTCGTATCAAATGTTTTATTTTATTCATTTAATTTTTTTTTCCAACACACTAAAGCAATAGTATAACAAAAATCAGTTTTTTACACCGCCCAGACAGTGATTATTTATTTATTTGGGTTACTATAAATAATGTGAAATTATGTGGATTCAAGTATTCTTTTTAAATAGGAATAATTTCTAACATATTTAATTGACACATAGATGTAACCTTAACAGGTACTAACTCTTCGAGTCAGATTAAACCTTAAATATTTCATATATCAAATTTATTACGCTAAGTATTAAAAAACGATATTCAGAATACTTATATTAATATGAATTATTTTCTGT
>CM042141.1:71388288-71405788 GCA_023376005.1 Doryteuthis pealeii | reverse complement strand
TTACTAAGCTTAGCTTAGATGTGGCACAAGGCCAGAAGTGTGGGGCGCCCAGTGAGAATCGAACTCACTAACAATGGTCTGCTAATCTGGCTTGCTATCCATTACACCAAATGAGATATATAGTTATTTACTAAGCTTTGCTTAGATATAGAACAAGGCCAGAAGTGTGGGGTGCCCAGTGGGAATCGAACTCACTAACAATGGTCTGCTAATCTGGCTTGCTAACCATTACACCAAATGAGATATATAGTTATTTACTAAGCTTTGCTTAGATATAGCACAAGGCCAGAAGTGTGGGGCGCCCAGTGAGAATCGAACTCACTAACAATGGTCTGCTAATCTGGCTTGCTAACCATTACACCAAATGAGATATATAGTTATTTACTAAGCTTTGCTTAGATATAGCACAAGGCCAGAAGTGTGGGGCCCAGTGAGAATCGAACTCACTACAAACAATGGTCTGCTAATCTAGCTTGCTAACCATTACACCAAATGAGGTGCCCCTCAAATGAGATATATATATATTACCGACCCCTCCGCACGAGCAGGATGTGACACAAGGTCCAATGAGATATATAAGGCGTGTGCCAGACGGTCACTTCTGTTTATAGACTCGCCGAGTCTCACGTGACTAACCCACTAACCAGTCACTGACAGTGCTCTGCTGCTGCTATAATTATTTATACTGAAGGTCTGAGAACACCTAGTATTCCCTTGGAGACGGGACACTCCAGAGACACGGACAGGAGGCTTACAGTGGAAAGTTCATAGGGCTTTAAGTGGCCAGGGATGGCTGTCAGTTACTCACAGCTATTGGCTAATTAACTAACATATACCACAATAATAGTGCAAAACGGCTACATTAAGACAACATATTGCTAGAATGCTTATGAAATTCAGTTGGAAATAATGTAAATTAATTTCCCCCAAGTTCCCATAGATGCGTTGTTAAACTAACATATTGTGTGCTTGCCTCAATTGGTAGTTTTGTTTGTCCTTTCATCTGCTCTCTTTATTAGGTTATACAAGGTTTAATGAAGAAAAATAGAAGATAATTGTGTTGTTGCCAAACAGCACCATGTTCCTTTAATTGATTTACTTTCAATGTTTTTCATTAACAGAAAAAGTCCCCTGATTTCTTTCAAGTGAACAATATTTCTAATTATATTCGCATTGATTCTTTTATTTCTAAATCAACACATATACGAGTACACCCATGCCCTTCACACACACACACACACACACACCACACACACACACACACATATATATATATATATATATATATATATATATATATATAATATAAATATATATATTATATATATATAGGTAAAAGGCCAAGTAAGAAGAACCACAACACAATACCATTAAAGAGGTCCACAGAGTGTTAACTCTGGTTCTTATAAAACATTGGGTTACTTAAAGGATAAGTACCCAATGCGGAATACTTCAGTTAGGAAAACAACAAACGCGTTAGTTACATTTATATAACTTTATTATAACATATTAGGGAAACAAAGTTCCCCAGGCTATTTAATGTCACAAGTGTCCAAACATACACAATAGTGTTTATAGACAAAGTGGTAACCACTTACTGTAAGTAGAGGCTGTAGCGTCTGGTGTGCATCGTAGGTGTCTGCTAGAGAGAGATGACAAGCACGTCCAGACTTGTTCAGTGCATCGGAAGAAGCGTTCCTGTGTCACGTGACCAAAATAGCGTCTCCTGACACGGAAGATTCACCAAAACCCTCAGACAAGAGAGACTGCCCTTACACCATCAAGCCCTGGACAGACCTTCAGCTGGAGCCGCTGCGATCGTGCCTACCTGTCCCGCATTGGCCTTATCAACCACTAATATGCCTGTAATAAACGGAGAACACCCCGTTAATTAACTAAGTAAAAGCTCTGATATATATATATATATATATATATATATATATATATATATATATATATATATATCAGATTAATTTCTAAAACTTTTTTTCTGATGATGACAAATGGACAAAACTAGTTGAGAACAAAAAAATAATAAAATAATAATGAAGTAATATTCCTATTTGTCTTATCATATTTTCATCTTTACACACACACACACACACACACACACACACACACACACACACACACACACACACACACACACACACACACACACACACAGACACACACACACACACACACACACACACACAATATATATATATATATATATATATATATATATATATATGGTTCAAAGTAACTATTTCTATTTGATAATTATCATTTATCTGTGCACAGTTACATGGTTTTAAGTATTCTTATTTAATAGCAATGATTTTAAATCACTTCTATTTAAGATATAAATAGTACACTAATAGGTGCTATCCCTCTTGGTCAGAATTGACCATTGAATAATCGAAACGAGGGGAGGATTCCACACTCTTCAGTTTTCTGAAATGCAAGTATGCGTTAGTGTCATACCAAGGAAGCATATATTATTATGGGTTCTTACTTCTCTGCAGAGAATAGGATCGGAGTATTCAAAGCCCCGCTGATAGGGTTTGTTAAGATTTTAATCTGTGAACCTAATAAATAGAGGAAGAATCAATGTTTTTAAAATGACTGCTTTCTGTCCTGACTTTCCCAGGGTGAATATGCAACGATTTCTACTTTTAATCTGGGTTAATGAAAACATTTGTTTATCATGGTTATAGACTTCGGGTTAAATACAGATTAGACGATTTTGTTGTATCAGCTGTCCAACTCTAGACAGACATCCGGATTTGAACTGTCCATATGTTACGTTGCCAACAATCAAAAGATTACCATAATAGATTTATGATGGAAGACTATCCAAAGGTTTATTGTTTCTGTGTAAGCAAACAAACGGGTTACAATTACAATTTATGCGCAGTTAGGAATTGTGAACAAACCTGTAGCTAGAAATTCAAATTAAGGTCTGTTTAATTGAAAAGCAGGGAGTCCATGGAATATCACCTAGTGGGTGATTAATACTCCTTGACCTTTAGAGGCGCGCGATTGGGCGCCATGAGAAGAGTTTTAGTTTTAGTTAGCAGATGTGATCCAGCTGTCAAAGATGAGAGACGCGATTGTCAGCTCTCCCAAGGCCCCACCCACCGCAGAATCAGTATGGGCTAATAAATAAAAACTTGATCAAGTATAACCAAGTCTTGTTGTTGTATTAATTAAAGACAATGTTAAGCAAAGCACAACAAAAAGAATTAGCAATGAAGAAAATCAACCCCCTGCAGATAGAAGTCAACCAGATAAACGGCAACCGACAAGTTAGATGAAGAAACAGTAACCAGCAACCTGAGTAATAAAGTAAGAAAATCAACTCCTACCATCTCTAATCTGTCTGTTGGTCTGTATGACTCTTTCTCTATCTCTCTATATATAACTCACCCAGTTTACATACTCGATGATGAAAGTATCAGAAACACTAACCATTTTTGCAAAAACCTAGTTGTCTCGTTGTTTATTTTCCTTTAGAATTAACTAGCAGCGGCTACCCAGCGTTGCCGGGGTAGAGGGGGATTTTTTTAAAGGTAAGTTTTGAATTGGGAGTTGAATCCTGGTAGGATGCCCAATTTAAATCCCTTATGTAAAAAAAGACCTTGAATTGATCCAGCTACTCTGAAAAGAAATCTTAATGTCTACTATCTAAAATATTAAATGAAAAAAAATCCATGCTGTTATCATTTAAATTTTATTTTCTAATTATCTTTACAAATATAAATCAGATTCCTATCATTTTTACTCAAAACCCAAGCCCTGATAATATTTAATGTGTATATATATTTAGTTTGTCGTTAATTGTTTTATTTTCGAAGTTTCTTCCGGACTTACGTATACACACAACTGCCCTTTATATATATATATATATATATATATATATATAGATATATATATATATATAGATAGATAGATAGATAGATAGATTATCGTTGTGAAATTGCCGTGAAAAAATAATCTGCAATGTCATTCGTATATCACTACCTCTGCAATCATTCCGATCTTATCTGACTGATCGTCATATTGTGGCAGACTGAGTTGAGTAATACGAAATAAAATAAACGAGCACCCCTTTGTGAATTATTATTTTTTAAAATATCCTTGTAGTTTATCCATGTTCTAATTACTTTAATCCATATTGCATATCGTATATATATTTACCAACCCCTCTGCACGAGCAGGATGTGACACAAGGTCAATTTCTTAAGCGGAGTGCGACAGGTTTGAATTCAGAGTTTTCCTTCTCCTAGACAAGTTGCCTAACCAAAGTTAAAGAGCCCGGTCTGCCTTACTATTTATCCATAGCTGGAGGGAGATTAGGATATTGTATATCATATAACTCTGACATAAGGGACGTCCCATCGTGGTGTAATGGCTAACATAATAGTTACAGTTGTAGGAAATGGACTCGTCGACCCGAGTTCAAATCCTAGACAAGGGTTTCAATAGCGTTAATACACTTGGGAAAGGTATGAATACATAGATTCTCCATATGCCATGGCTGAAATAGTAGGACAGACTGGGCTCTTTAACCTTGGGTAGGTAACCAGTCTAGGAGAACTGTGCCAAAAAGTGCGGATGGTCCAACACAAGCCTTCACCACTATAAACAAAACGCTGTGAAGGTTGTTCATTGGATGAACCCCATGCGTGGAAATCGACGAGAGAGTTCATTTAATGGCTAGCAAAAATTCATTACTACTGAATAGCGAGTTCGATCCTTGCTTGATGCCCCATACCGGCGACCATATGCCACATCACAGTCCATTAAACATATTTTATGTTTTTTGTCGTTTTCCTTGGGAAGTTTTAACTCGTTTTTAAATAAATTAAGGTATGAATCCATATATCCCCCCTCCAGCTATGGGTAAAATAGTAGGACAGACTGGGCTCTTTAACCTTGGATAGGTAACCAGTCTACGAAAAAAAAGGAGAACTGTGCCAAAAAGTGCGGATGGTCCAACACAAGCCTTCACCACTAAAAACAAATCGCTGTGAAGGGTGTTCATTGGATTAAACCCCATGCATGGAAATCGACGAGTATCATTTTCTCTCATTTATACTTATTCTCTAACATCCCTCATTCTCGCACTTCCTCTAATGGCTAGCAAACAAATCCATTACTACTAAATAGCGAGTTCGATCCTTGCTTGATGCCCCATACCGGCGACCATATGTCACATCACAGTCCACAAAACATATTTTTATGCTTTTTTGTCGTTTTCCTTGGGATGTTTTAACTCGTTTTTAAATAAATCTGAAACTAAAAACTATGATTTAGTGTAATGAAATGAAATCAGATTCATATAGAAAAGTTATCTTTCTTTAAATTCGGCTTCCTAAAGTTTTGGGGAAACACCTCTTGGGTGAAAAGAGTTTTTTTTTTTTTTTGCTAAAAGAGTTTTCAGGCAAGCGACTTCAAATAAGCTGCTTCTTGATGATGTTGATGATGTTGTTGATGATGATGATGATGTATTGGAATGAGTTACAAATTATCGGTAACAGTTGGTGCTAGAGAGAATATTTAGTCTCGCCCAATACTCACCAAGGTCCTATATTGTATGTGTTGTATACCTCTTTCTTTACTTTCTTACTTCTATTCTTCTAGCGTCTCTTCTAGCGTCTGGACTTCGTCTTGGGGACTTCGTGTCTGGTCTTCCATTTGGGGATTTCTTTTTATCAAAATCCCCTGTGTCATTGGTAGTTTTTAGATAATAACACAAGACTTCGATTTATCTTAGATCATATTTTATTCTGAAATCCCCACCAGACTACCTGCGCAGATTGAGTCGGCAGCGTGCATAACACGACTTACCACCGTCGTGGTTTTTGGCCGATCTGACTAAAACATCTCTTTCTAATCTAAACCGGAAGAGGGTCTTCTCCACCGATTCTCACAGTATTCACCGGAAGGACCAGGATGAGGTCAAGCCCTGTCACTCATCCTTCAAGGCCGCCGGCTGCAACTTATAACAGCCATTTTGGTTTCTACACTACTGTACATAAATATTAGGAATCTAATAATTATGTAACATATGTACCAATGAATTACGGTCAAGCCACGACAAAAGCACCGGTTCTCACTAGATCACCGAGAATAACCAGCGATGAGCCTGCTCAATACTTTATAGGGTTACAAATTAAGAGCGGGTACTCTAGATCAACCTTTGTTTATCAGAAAGGATTTGATTCTGTTGTATACCTTTTCTTACTTACTTCTATTCTTCTTCTGGCGTCTTTGACATCTTAAGTTCTTCTAGCGTCTTGACTTCATCTTGGTGGTCGGTCGCACTTAACTCATTTCTTCTTCTAGATCAGTCTTGTTACCAAGACATTCACCAACCAAAAAACTGGGTTATTTTCTTAAGCTTTTATTTACTTATTATTTTACTTAACTAAACATTTCATGTAACTAACATCTGACTAACATAGCGCGCGTATGCAGTGAGTTAAGGCAGGACATCTTCTCTGCCTGACGTCTAAACTGAAAACTGAGGACCCAACCAGGTCCCACGTGACTTCACGTATTTCGCGGGCTTTCTGTACTATTCCATGGAAAGTCCCGCCCGTGATATGAAAAGGGACACCTTTAGAAATATGCAAAACCGCATAGATTATGTAACAATTATGCATTGAATATCGCAAAATGTTGATATGCCGTAAAACAAAAACAACCAACCAAATGTTGTCCATTGTTCCATAAACCAACAGAATAAAAATGGGGTACTGAAAGGATAAAAAAACTTACTTGTCTTTGTTCATGTTGTAAAGCCATGTTGCAATTTTGTGGCCATTTATAGGCTTCGATGGAGAACACTTTACACTGGAGATCCCTTTGTTAAGCAGAGGCTGATCGTTAGTGAATAAACCTTTGGTTGTTCCTCAGTGTCCCTTAGTGTTGGGTAGAATCCTTTGGTTGAGTAAAATCCGTTCGTCAATACGTGCAAATGAACGGCTTTCAAGATCAGCGATTAAATAGTTTAACTAACCACGTATTTGAGCTGTTGATTGGCTGGCCTTAATCCACGCGCCCTCACAGAGTATAAATTTAAGTGTTGGATTCCAGTACACTTTATATTCCGAAATAATCCAACACCATGTATGCGTTATATTCCAATGCCAGGAGTATATAAAAATGTTTTGCCCGGTTTGGAAACCATGAAAAGTCTTATGGGAACAAAGAACCGGAACGAAAAAACAAAAAACAAAATGGTACGAGAAATGATTATCGTATTCTTACGTGACTAAATACTCAGAGATTCTCGCGTGTAAAGATATGCCCCCAAAATACAAGAGAAGACAATTATTTATTGTACCCCTATAGAAGGAAGTCTTAAAAAATGAGAGGGTTTAACAGCAGATATCTCAATATATCTCTCTCATTCTCTCTCTTCCCCCCCCCTCTCTCTCTCTCTCTCTCTCTCTCTCTCTCTCTCTCTATATATATATATATATCATTTTCTCTCATTTATACTTATTCTCTAACTTCCCTCATTCTCGCACTTCCTCTCATTTTCTGTCCCGTTATCTCACTTTTATTTATTATGTCTGACTGCCTCTCTCTCACTCATAGTTTTCCTCTCTCATGGATTCTATGTCTTTCTCTTATTATCTTTCTCCTCTCTCTCTCTCTCTCTCTCTCTCTCTCTCTCTCTCTCTCTCTCTCTCTCTCTCTCTCTCTCTCTCTCTCTCTTCTCCCTCTCTCTCGCATTACATCATTATCTCTCATTCATTCTTTGTCTAAATACTCTCAATTTCTCTCATTTTCTTTCCCATTATCTCACTTTCTTTATAATATCTGCAACCACCTCCCCCCCCCTCTCTCTCTCTCTCTCTCTCTCTCTCTATCCTCATTTTCGCTTCTATCTTTATCTTTCCCGCATTCACATTCATCTTCTCCATTTACCCGTTTCTCATTTCTCTCCGTTTCTTTTATCCATTCTCTCATGGTCTCACAATTTTCGTGATGAAGTGCAATTTGTTGAGTCACTTTGTCAATGTCGGTAATGGATACTTAAGAAAATCACCTCATATATACATTGATATGATATCATAAATCATTTGTAAAGCTACTTTATGTATTTTGAAAGAGAAAAAAAAAGAACTAGGTGATAAGTTGAAAAATCATTTACAGAAATAATTGTATAGTATGAACAAATGAAGTTTTTGTCTTCGTTTTATTTTGTTGTTTTCAAGCAAATAGCAAATTATTATGTAGAATATTTTTGTGTACATCGTTCCAAATTATTTGATTTGCCACGTTTAAATTTGATTATTATAGAACAAATTGAATAAGTGAAGAGAACAAAAAAAAATTATTTATCAAGGGAAATTACAAAAATTGATCTTACCAGGACAAAAAATTTAAACATGTCCATAGACTTCTAAACTTGAATACGTTCATATAATTACTCTGCATTTGTACACCGAACATTATCATATATATATATATATATATATATATATATATATATATATATATATATATATATGGGGGTAAGTGGGTGTGCGTGTTTCGGGAGGTTTTGGGAATATGTGGGATGGTTGATTGGTTGAATGCGTCAGCTGCGATGGAGTGGGGATATGTGGGAATATTCATAATCACATGCTTGTCTCTTCATCTAAAAATAGAAATTCTCTGTAAAAATTTTATGTTATCGAATGCAGTATATCCTAGATATTCAGGCATTATTTGTACTCGTTGAATTCGCACTTTTTAAAACTTTTTCTTAAAGGTCAATTTCTTAAGCCGAGTTTAACAAGTTTGAGTTTTTGTTCTCCTAGACTGGTTGCCTACCCAAGGTTAATGAGCCCAATCTCTCCTACTATTTACCCATAGCTGGAGGAAAAATAGTTCGATTCATACAATTCTAAAATGTTTAGCGCTATATGAAATGCAAACTGTCCAGGATTAGAACTCTTCTGACCTGTCCATTTCTTACGTTGTTAACCATTAAACTACGCGACACAGCAAAGCGATTTCAATATACATTTTAGATGTGCATCTGCTATATATAGATAATTTGATCATAAGAAAATCTGATATATCTGATTATATAAAGCGAGAATAATCGTAATCACTCCTAGCCGGTTGTTAAAACGGCATCCAGGATCAACACAGAGCTTAATGATGTAAATTTTTGCCTACACTGGTGTTTCCGTGAGTAGGTATCCACTGGAGTACGTCCCTTATCAGTTCTTCTATGCTTCACCAGTACTATCCATCATGTCTTGTTCATTTTACTTTGATAGTTCGTGTGATAGAAGGTATGTGGCCGTATGAATCCAGGATTTATTCAAGACAGCACCCATCATCTTCGTGTAATTCTTATCTATTATTCTAAGTGTTTCGTTAGAATACAAGGGTTGGGGCCATACAGTAGCACTGACAAAGCTACAGCTTGTGTTATATACTCGTCCCTCATCGGGTACATAAACGAGGAGAGTTCTCTCGGGTATATAATATATAGAGACAGAGACAGACAGAGATAGAGAGATAGAGAGACAGAGAGATAGATTAGAGAGATAGTGATGATAGTTCTTTCTTATTACACTTCCTGGTTATATGTTTCATTTATGTATACTGACTCGTTGCTTACTGTTTTTTTGTTTAAATTGTCTGAACGCCATCTTCTCTGCCTGGTCTTGGTGCTTTTGGCTAGGTCGATTTTTTTTCTTAATTCTTCTTACAGGCTGGGCTGGATTAATTAGAAATAATTAGAACAAGACTTGGTTGTACTTGATCAAGCTTTTATTTTCAACCCTGCCCATATTGGTTGTACCGCGGGTGATGGACCCCGGAGCTGACAACACGTCTACCCTCCTTGAAAGCCGAATCTGAAAACTTCGCTCCTTCAAGTGTCGGTAACTTTACATAGACTCTGGGATTTTAAATTAACGGCCCTAATTCAAATTCTAGCTACAGGTACGTTCACAATTAACGACTACTCATAAATTGTAACACTTGGAATTAATCGTGTTTTAAGAACAGTTATTTAAAACGTGGTCATGAGAACTATTGGTGTCATCTAATATACAGAACATTTCATTTCAGGGAGCGTATTCAGACGTTTTTGTTCATATCTTTTACTCAATCACAGAGCCATATAGTATCTAATATACAGAACTTTTCATCTTCAGAGATCGTATCAAGACATCTTTTGTTCATACATTTTATTCGATCTCAGAGCCCTGTAGTATCTAATACACACAACCTTTCATCTTTAGGAGGCGTATCCAGACGTCTTTTTTCATATCTTTTCCTCGATCACAGAGCCATATAATATCTAATATACATAACTTTTCATCTTCAGAGATCGTATCCAGACGTCTTTTGTTGCTATCCTTTACTTGATCACAGAGCCATATAGTATCTAATATACAGAACTTTTCATCTTTAGAGAGCGTATCCAGACGTCTTATGTTCACAACTCTTACTCGATCACTGTTCCGTATAGTATATCTGGCAAGACCACAATGTAACTTAGTGATATTCGATGAGTAGAGTGCAAGCGCTGGATTCGTTATAATCAATGATTTGCTCGTTAAACTTTGCTGCCTAAGTTCAACGAAAACATATTCGTTCATCCATTTGCTTTAATAATTTGGAAATAAACTTTATCAATAAATAAGCAGGACTTGAAAAATTAAACGAAATTTTAAAGAAAGGAGAATGACAACTTGATATATAATGGATGCTTGTTTGTTGGTCTATATTTCATGTGATTTGTATTGGAAACATTATTAGATTCTGAGGAGGTTTTAATGTTCTGAAAATGGGCCAACTTTGTCAGAATTATAATCACAATAAAAGTGGGAAATAAAATTGTCTTTTTTTGTATAATTTACGGTATAATTTTATATTGTTGTATGTAAATTTTATGTTGCTGTTTGTAGACTATAGAATTTATTTTTGTTTTGTTTTAATGGAACAGAAAACAGTGAAGTGGAAAGTCACGTGAAGAAGAAGAAGAAGAAGAAGAAGAAGAAGAAGAAGAAGAAGAAGAAGAAGAAGAAGAAGAAAGAAGAGAAGAAAATGAATGAATGAAACGAAAAAAATAAAGAACAAACAGATATTTAAATATTTGGTTTGTTTCTTTGTAAAATGGTATATAAATTTTGAGGGTCATATAATGCCAAACGTTCCTTGTAGAAGAATAGTAGTGGTACTTTAATCCATAGCTGAGATGACGAGTTTCATCCCTCTTTAAAGGGTATTAATCCGAAAGTGAACATAAGAGCACGACCGTAGTTCGAACTCGCTTACTATGATAGTTGCAAGCCAGCACATTAGCAACTACACTATGGAGACTCCCTCAAATTTACATATGTCGAAAGTAAGATGCATCATGAAGATGAGTGAAAAGGAAATATCAAATAAAAGTAATTTGGTTTGTTTAATGGCATATCAATCTTTGGGGTTTATTTAAATCCACCTTTTGACGAACAGTAATGGTTGGCTGAAGATCAGGTATATAATACCTTTCCCAAACGTAATAATCCAAAAGGGAACGTAATTACACAGCTGAAATTCGAACCGGCTTACTACGATATCGCAGTTCAGCTCGTTAGTGACTATGCCAATCTAAGCATGAAAGCAGAGAAGGTTCTTCTGTGACTGGGGTAGATGTATATTTCGCAGTCAGTATTTTCGCAGTAAGTGATTTTTAATTCAGGTACTCTCTCTCTCTCTCTCTCTCTCTCTCTCTCTCTCTCTCTCTCTCTCTCTCTCTCTCTCTCTCAGTTATAAAGTCTGGTGCTGCAGATTATTCATAATAGTTTATTGCTGCTCTGTCTTTAGTCTCGCTCCGTCCGTCTGTCTGTCTGTCTGTCTGTCTGTCTCTCTCTCTCTAACTCTTTCTCGCACACATAAGTATACATATGATTCATATATATATATATATATATATATATATATATATAGTAAAGAAATAACAAAAAGATTTAGCATTATAGTCTATTTCAGGGAGCTTTGTCTAAGCTCCCTAAAATAGACTATAATGCTCAATCTCTAAGTCTTTTGTTATTTCTTTACTTAAATATTTGCTCTGTGACTCTAACATTAAGAGCACACATTGAGCTTGGTTTTTTAAAATAAAACTCTTGTGTCGTAAGGAAGATTTCTTCTCTGGACTTTTGGATTATATATATATATATATATATATGTGTGTGTGTGTGTGTGTGTGCGTGTGTGCGTGTGTGTGTGTGTTATTTAAGCATCTTTAGTTGAACTAGCAAATATATGCACCCTCCGGGTGCAAGTATTTAAGTTTAAATGTAATAAAATATTAGATTAAATCAGAAAGGCTAATGAAACTAATTAAGAATTCAAATAAAAAGATTTGAAACGGAGGAGGTATAATCGGAAAATAGAACAACTGAAACTTACTCTTTCATCACTTCCGTTTTTCAATGCTAAATTTTCCTAATTTAACTATTTAGTTAAAATAGGAAGTAAAGAATAAAATTACAGTTATTTCTTCTTGTTAATGAATTTCTTTTAGGATTTATTGAAGAGATTTTTACTCATATTCATTAAGATAAAACCAAACAATTAGAAATCAATAATACCAAGCACATTTTTATTAAAATCAGTTTTTTTAATATCAATATGCAAATTAGCTTTACGTTTACACTGAAAACTGGTATTTTGTTGTATATATAAATACAATTGCATGTTATTAGTATTTAGGTAAGGCCAACAGTATTAATAATGTCAAACAGTTTTATTATTAATTGAGGTTGTTTGAATAGAAATAGAATCATGGAGAATGTGACGTAAATAACTAAGGGAATTGTGACGAGTAGTAATATAGTTTCGGTTACAGACAGAAAAACACACAATCTCCATTATAATAAGATATTACAGAAAATTCCCTCTTGACGTTCTTCAGTTGTTTCGTTCACACTATCGTTTAATAATTCTAATTCGGTGTTCAAATGCTAGAAAATCATGCTATTAATTGAAGTTCTACTTAAAACCGGCCTACTTTGATAACTAAAAAAATTCAAAAAAAAATTCTAACTTGTTGAATGGATTGGAAGAAATTTTAAAGTTTGAATAACAATAGTAAACTTACATATTTTCACGCAACACAAAAATGTTGCAGTTTTTGTATTTAAAATAAAATTTGATTAAGAATTAATTTTTGACTTGTATAGATTTTAAATAAACCGTTCTTTCATTTTGCCTATTTTCAAATTTGTTAATTTTTACCTTTAATTAACGGAACCCTTTTTTTCTCTCTTCATAAAATAATTTAAAAGAAAAAAGAAGCAAAATCAGTTACTAATTTTCTCTCGATATACTTCATTATGCGTATTTTGTAGATTTGTATTTACAATTAACGACTTTAATATTTGTGGGGTACACCTACTTAAAGTTTTTACTTACTACCAAATTGCTCCTATAGTTAATCAACGATTTTGCTGCGTTGTTGCCCCTTTTTCTGACCCCTCTAAAAATATTCATCGATTTTAAATGTGTCTTCATTCCACCCTTATTGAATGCCTTTTTTATTACTTGATATAAGGGCTGAGTATCTGTTAGATATTGCTGAATAATGTTACGGTTCAAGTACGAAACTGTAGAATACTGTAAGGGTCTATGGATGACCATTAATGCAATAAAATAGCTTGAAAGAGATTTAAATCACGTCCATGTCACATGGAGAGGGGTTATCTGCTGAAGCTTTCGTTTGTTTTTGTTGTTTTGTTGTTTTGTTTTTTGGTGCATTTTTAATGATATTAATAAAACTGCCAAAAGTAGTGATGGAATGAAAATAAAATTACCCTCATGTAAAACCAACTGTAATATCTGATATCGTGGAAAAATAATTGAAACTTAAAAATAAAGTTTTAAAGAAAAAAGAAACGGAAGACCATTTATTAGATAGTTACTTACAAATTTTGAGCCTCATGGTAAATCCTAATTTCAGAATGTATTAAACTTTATTGAATTTGTCTGGACTTATGATGTAATACTTTTTAGCCCATAAATCTGATACTCTGCTAGTTACGCACAATAACTAGCAGACGTCAGTCCATATGGTAAAGTCAAGCGCATACGAAGCAACAATGGAAGCGAATCCCTGTCAGAAAACTTTCAAAATTCTCAACAGTTTATTTAGTCAGGAGGGTTTATTGGTGTTGTGACTGAGAGTTTATTCAGTTTGTAGGGTATAGTGTAGTGGAGGTCAAATTTTTAATAATGTAGATAACTGGCAATTCGACTGTGGATTAATTATGCTAGTTATTTGGAATGGCACAGAAAGAACTATGATTCATTAAATTTTTCATTCAATTTTAAGTCTATTATGCCATAAAACAAGAAAACCAGACCAAGGAAGGAAGAATGAAACCAAAAATAAAGATATTCACATAAAAAAAGTCAAAAGATCGTATCAGCAATCAGCGAGGGGAGTCCAATCCCCATTTGAGGATAGGGCTTCAGCCACCAAGCAGATTGTTGATATAGCATCTGAGATGGAGCGCCACCCTACCATCAGTCCTCTTACTTTACCCACAGATCCCTGTGCTACTTATACGCTGAGTTGGCGAGGACCGGTATCGAACTAGGAACCTTGTGGTTTCTAGCAGAACGCTCTACCGACTGAGATAACATCAAACATATAAAAAAAGAGAAAGAAACAAAGAAAGAAAAATGAATAAATATGCCAACAAAAGTAAAAAAAATACATAGTTATTTAATAAACATAGTTTACATTTGGCGAAAGACCGTATGTGAGAATCGAACCCACTATAAATGATCGGCTAATCAAGTTTACTATCCATTACACGAGTGTTATCCAAGAGAAATAAATACAGCAATACAACATTGCGCAGAATAAATTTTCATAAATAAAAGTAAAAATGCAAAATGTAGAAAAAAAAAACAAACAAAAATTAACAGCCAAAAATCCAAAAATCCAAAAAGAATTCAAAATTGACTTGATAGAGAAAGGATACAGAGAAATGTCATACAATACAAATCCACGAGAGAAAACAAACAAACATTAAGGTTATATATATATATTATATATATATATATATATATATATATATATATATATATATACCAGTTAGTCGCATGCTTAAAATTCCGCAGTGAACCAATTTGCAGTCAAGGCACGTTACATTTTTCTCTCCAGGTTTAATGACAGTTGAAGTCTAATTACTCAAGCAAAGAAGCAACATCTTAATCATCATTGCTTTACCAAGGAAATCCAATGGATCATGACCAATACACACACACACACACACACACACACACACAGTTATATATATATATAATTTATATATACTATATATATTTATATATATATATAAATTGTTAAAAAGATATAATACTGTCAATAGAGGGGTATAACAACACATACGACCTTTCTTGAAAGTTAATAAAAGTAATAGATAATATAAGTAAAATTTATGGTCTATTTTTATTCTTTGCTACATCCGGTCAGATATTCAGTATTAAGGAACCAATGGCTCAAGTATATTTGTTATTAGTTGTTATTATAATATGAATATTAACTTTAATAATAAATTGCTTTAATAATATTTATATTATATGTTTTCATTGCCTCGCAAAACCAATATGGTCGTGAATGTTCCTTTGTCACCTAATAAATAGATATGTAAAACCTTTATTTATTTATTATATTATATATATATATATATATATAATATATAATATATATTATATTATATATATATTATATATCGGAGGGAGACAGACAGACAGACAGAAAGATATATAGATAGATTGATAGATAATCATATTTTACATACTTACCCAGCCCTACGCATAAGTGGGATGTGACACAAGGTCGATTTATTAATCACAGTTTGAACAGGTTTGAATTCAGAGTTTTCCTTTTGTTAGACTGTTGGCCTAAAAAGGGTTAAATAGCCCTGTGCGCCCTACTATTTACCCATAACTTGGGAGAATTGTTCGATGCATAATTTTCCTAAGGTTATTAGCACTATATGAAAAACAAACAGCTTCCTTCAGAATTTGAACTGGTTTGGCTGGGTCCTTTTCCTTCGATGGCAACCAAATAAATCATCATAATCATTCTCAAGGTCTGTTAACAGCAATGATTTATGTGCCTCTCAGTCATTGGTCTCTATCGGTCATCGCTGGTGAATGGTGATTTTTGTTGGTCATTCATCACTGATATGTGGATGTGTAGGTGTCCATATGAGGACGACACTAATGAGTTCATCCTTACTTCTCCAGCTGTGTCGATATGTTGGGAAAACTTTTTATTATCTTCGTAATTGTTGATTTAAGCATTCATGTCCAATGGCCAACAATGTATTAAGGATATATATATATATATATATGAGTAAGAAAAGGTGGAATGAAAACATCACACAATGCTGTTAAAGAAGAAAACAATTTATAATATAATCATAGCTGATACTGATCAATATTTCGATTTTACAAAAATCATCATCAGAGCTCATTCACTCCCGTAGTTGTTTGGGTCGGAGAGGAAAGTCAAAATGAGTTTACAAAACAAAAAACCTTAATACTGCAAAAAACGAAAGACGTTACAATATTCACCAACGTGGGCATTTCGCGCCATATATATGTCGGTCATGTTCCATGTATATCTTTTGACAACAAATGTAGCGAATTTTTGAGATGTTGGCAACAAGGCGAAAACAATTTAAACGGAAGGGGATGGGTGTTAAGAAATGTGACGGTTGGAATTCAAAAGACTTTTAGTAAAGGAATTTTTTTACGATTAAATGTTTTTATTATTTAAATTTTATTTTTAAGTTCTGTAATTCATAAATGATTAGATATTTACTGTAATTAGTTTTATATATAAAGTGAAAAAGTTATATATATATATATATATATATATATATATATATATATATATATATATATATATATATATATAATCCTCATAATTATTCTCAAGGTCTACTAACAGCAAGGATTTACATGCCTCTGTTAATAGTCTCTATTGGTCATCGGTCCTGAAATGTCTTCAACTCGACATCCAGTGTTTGTACAGAGCTGATGAATGGTAATTTTTGTTGGTCATTCATCACTGATATGTGGATGTGTAGGTGTCCATATGAGGACATCGCTAATGAGTTTATCCTTACTTCTCCAGCTGTGTCCAGCATGTTTTGTTTGTCTTACTTTAGGGGTTTGTATTATAGGAGTTAAGTGGCGGTGCAGCTGCGTTTTTGTAGTTTACTTCTTCCGAAAGAGGCGCCATAGCATTGGCAGTGCTACAGATGTTCTCCGTTTCTGTTTGTGTCGTTGTAAAAACATAATTTGTTATCTTCGTGTTTGTTGATTTAAGCATTCATGTCCAATGACCACCAATGTGTTAAGGATATATATATATATATATATATATATATATATATATATATATATATATATATATATATATAATTTGCTCTACTTTGGTATCGAGCACTTTTTAAATTTTAGCTTTAGACAATCC
>CM042141.1:71335788-71385788 GCA_023376005.1 Doryteuthis pealeii | reverse complement strand
GTTTATTTGGGAATGCTGTCCATCGTATCCGATGATGACACGACGTAAATCCGTTTCCTCCAATATCTTCGTTCTCTGGTTGCGTCTTACCAACTGCCAATAGGGATCTTAAAGACTTCTAAATTTCTCTTGGTATTCTCTTTGTACCTGAGCTTTGGGCTACGATTCCACGTGATCCTTCTCTCAAATGATATTACAGAATCTGCTTTGGCAGTCTGTCAACAGCAAGACTGTTTAAGGGGCCAGCCCATCTAAGATTGCGCTGGACAAGTATGTGATGCATGCCAGGGAGTCCAGTTTTTGTCAGGATTGTCCTGTTTGAAACATGCTGCCACCACTTGACATTTAATATACTGCACAAGTGACGCATGTAGTAGACATGTAGACTGTGGGCATAATCTTTGTATACCATCTTTTTTTTAAATTGTTTTATTTTGCTTTTCCTTTTTTTTTTCTTCTTTTCTTCTTTTCTTCATTTATTCTTACTTTTATTTTCATTTAATTCCCCTTAAACAGTTCTCCTGTCTTTTTTATTTCTTTTCTTTTCTTTTTCTTTTAATTTCATTCTTTTTTCTTTTATTCTTACATTTTTAAACTGATTTTCATTCCATCCCACTTTAAATTTTCTTTCTTTCCATTTTTTCCATTCTTTTCATTTTTTCTTCAATTAAACAAAAAATGTTCATTCCATTCCTCTTTAAACATTCCCTCTTCCCATTTTTTTTTAAATCTTTTTTCTGCTTCTTTTCTTTCTTTTTCTTTTCATTCCATCTTTTTTCTATTCTTCCATTTCTTTTTACCTTTATTTTCATTTAATTCGTCTTTAAACCACCTTTCTTTCTTTTTTTTTTTCTCCGTTTCTTTTTGTTTTTCATTCACTATTTCTTCTCTTTTCCTTCCTTTTTTATTTTTTAAATTTTTTCTTCGATTCACCCATTTGTTTTTACCTATATCTTATTCCATTCATATTTAAACTGTTTTCCTTTCTTTTTTCCCCTTTCTTTTCGTTTTATTTTCTTTCTCCTATTCTTTCTATTTCTTTTTCTCCTTTTTTGTTTTATTCTTCCACACCGTACAAGAGAGTTGAGAGAAATATGGTACGGTATACTGCACATTTAGTTCTCAGGGAGATGTCTCTGTTGAACCTGACTCGTCTCTACAGTCGGCCAAATGCTTTAAAAGCAATTGAAATTCGGAGATCAAGCTCCGCTTTGAGTCTATAGTTGTTGGCAACTGTGGAGCCGAAGTACCGCAGGGAACTTGAATAAAGATGTCAAAAATATCCCAATTCATTAATAAGAACAAAAACGGACAAAAAGATGGAAAATACGCAAGACAACCCTGAAAGCAGCGCAAAGAAGAGAGGAATTAGCGCAGATAGTTACATAGAAAAATAGACGGTCCAGCAAGCCAAACAGATAAGTAAGAAAAGTAAAGGCTATGGAACTGCTAAAAAGACATTGGTCATCATCCTCTGAGCATGCAGTATTGGTTGGCAAGCTTGCCTCGCAGATCCATTACAACTGAATAGTGGCTTTAATCCCAGATGGATGTCCATACTTGAGACCTTGTGTCACATCCTACTCGTTGGGGAACGGTTTGGGTACAAATGAAGTACCATTTTGGTATGATTTTTATCAAGCTAATCTTGAATATCCATTAATACTGAAGAACGAGTTCGATCCCCGGTAGATGCACCCTACTTGTGATATTCTTTCATATTCTACCCATGGTGAAGTGATTGGGTACAAACGGACTCCCATTGGGGTATCATTGTTAGTAAGCTAGTCTCGCAAATCCATTAAAACTGAAGAGCGATTTCGATTCCTGCTGGATGCTTCACATGAATTGAGTACAAAGGGAATCCTATCGTTGAATAATGGTTAGCAAGCTAATTCCACGTATCCATTAATATTAAATAGCGAATTCGATCCACGATGAATGTCCATATTTGCGACCTTGTATCACATCATATCCGTAGCTAGGGTGTTGGATAATAACCCACGCTGATAGAATGAACACATCAACAACCTGCTCTTCGGGGCGGGGGTCAGGTGGCTTTGGTCACTGGAGCTGTGTTAAATTAACGACCTGATCCAAGGGGGCCTTCCCCCAGACAAAACCTACCCCCTAGATTTAAATCAGCAGGTCTGGGTTTATTACCCTGTGCCTGAGGCCCCCGTTGAGGATGAATGCCGATCTGCGCATTTTTTGCACTTGCCAACCCATGAGCTTCGGTTCGTGTATGGTCCCACATTAAACGATCTTGTGTCATACCCGCATACATGCGATGTGAGGTAAATAAATCTAATAGAAAGAAGAAATAGATGGTGAGTGCCGGGTTTTTAGAATCCACATCAGATAAAGAGCTCGACATCCTGATGAATTTACTGGGGTCCATTTGAAATATTTGGATGGACGTTGTCACGCAGAATATACACCTGTTAACTTCCTTGCAAAGAAAATGCGTAACAGCCTCTTTTTTTTAATATTATTCCCCTTCCTCAATTCACCCGTGTTTTCATCTTTTTCATCTTTTTTTTCTTCTGTTTTTTTTTTTTTTTTTTTTTTTCTGTTTTTAGTTCTGATGAATTTTACTAATACCTTATCTTGTCAATGGGTTCAGAATCCCTTATTTTTTTAACACATCGAAAACCATTTTGAACACCTGCTTGCAATGACAGCATCTTTACGATTCACTTGTGTGATCCATTGCTTTGAGTTTACGCTACAGTCGTTCCCAGATGAAACATGAATAGCCAACAGTATTGAATGTGCTTTTATATTCTCTCGTGTTTACAGCAAAACACGAGGCCGGTCATGAATGTATTCAGCTATGTTGGACAATGTTTTATATCGGTTGCGTGGCCTTGTTGCAACTTTGCAACCGATCAGAGAGTTGCTTTTTTCACAGATACACTTCCACAGAAAAACCCTGTCATAAAACCTTGTGCATAAAGTCTACTAAAAATAAACTGAATTTCAAAGAAAAATAATATATATACATATATATCTTATTATAATGGAGATTGTGTGTTTTTCTGTCTGTAACCGAAACTATATCACTACTCAAGTCACATCCCCTTAATTATTTACGTCAAATTATCCATGGTTTCATTCTTTTAAACCTTCAAGTATTAATAAAATTGTTTTACATTATTAATACTGTTGACCATATCTACATACTAATGTGATATTATAAAAAAATAGTGGCATACAGTAAGCACAGGAAGGCTTATTTGCATATTGATATTTAAAATTTGATTTTAATAGATATGTGCTTGGTATTATTGATTTCTAATTGCTTCGTTTTATCTTAATGTATATGAGCAAAAATCTCGGAGATAAATCTTAAAAGAAAATTATTTACAAGAAGAAATAACTGTAATTTTATTCTTTACTGCTCATGTTAACTAAATAGTTAAATTAGAAAAATTAGTAATGAAAGACGGAAGTGGTTGAAGAGTAATTTCAGTTGTTCTATTTTTTGATTATAGCCCCCTCTGTTGCAATTTTTTTTTCATTCTTATTTCTAATTTAATATGATATTTTATTACATTAAAACTTAAGTACTTGCACCCGGAGGGTGCATATATTTGCTAGTATAATTAAATATAATAGCGCAACTTTGCATCTCATGGGAAGTGTAGTTTTAGAAGTGCTTCGACCAGTAAAAAGTCACTGGAACGTTTGATTTCAATACAAAAGCGTTTCGTTTGGCAATGAAATTTTCCTATTTGTTCATCATAGGACACATTGTTGATATTTAATTAGCTTTTATTAGACTGGAACACTGGAATTAGGATGTTGACAGTATTTGCTGTTACTAAATAAGCCTCAATCTAAGTACTGAGCAGTCTAATCACTGCTTATCTTTGACTGTCAAAATCTGTCTTAAAACCTAAGGCGAGGTGAGAGTTGACACCAGATTGTAAGCATGGACTCCTAGCGAGGATTGCACTCATTGCTTTTCAGTGATTGTGTAATTGTCATGTTTACAATGATCACGCTAGTAGCCTTCTATTCTCTCTCTCACACACACAGAGACACACACTCATGCATTCACAAACACACACACACACACACACACACACACACACACACAAACTATTTTGCCAGCGTTCTAAAGATAGTAGGTATTCTTGTTAGGAGAAAGAAAGACTCTTAATTCCAATCTGCAGTGTTTTGTTCGGAGAATCTCTGGCACATTAATGTATTATTATTTATTTAAAAAATGTGGCTCATCTAGACTAGCTTTCACTACAATAGACAATTTGCGTGTGAAGTTCATTTACTCAGATTGTGAAAGGAAATGTCATTTGGGGATATTGGTACGTACCTTTTATCTATATGGAATGAAAATATAATCTAAGTGTAAAACCATAGAGCTGATTATGAAATCTCTTTTTTCGTCTTAATTTACGTGAAACTTTAAGTAACGGATTGGAATATTGGCGATATTAAATAAACTTCAGTAAAAAGCAGCCTTTTAGATACGCAAGTGCCAGTGTGAGTATTTTATAATTGTCATCCATACCAAGAACACACACACACACACACACACATACACACACACATATATATATATATATGTGTGTGTGTGTGTGTGTGTGTGTGTGTGTGTATGTGTGTGTGTTTTCATGTTTCTACTTCAAACTTAAAAAATCACACAATGTCTAGATAACCGCATAATTTCCTGAATGTTTACCACAACACGGAGACAATGAATTAATCGAACTAAAGTTTTTCCACTCGAACCTTAATTTTTTTTAAATCCAACTTTTTCTTCACGCATTTCCTCGTAGCAACAATTGGTAAATAAAAAGCAGCAAAACCTATCGTTCTTTTGAAAGAAAAAAAAAGAATACCCAGCAAAAATACTAAAAAGATTTAGAAAGGTGTAGTTTTAAAAAAAAATGTTCCATTTCAACAAGTATCGCACTCGAGAAAATTGGAAAACAGCATCAGTACAAATAGTTATTACATTAAATTATCTTTTTCAACCCACGAGCAAAGCGTGAAAAATTAACCCCATTTAAGTTGGCAAAGACTGGCTCCAAGGCGGATGCTCTATCGATGGAACTCATCGATAGAGCATCCGCCTTGGAGCCACAATTATCTAGTTTTGATACCGGCCTCGCCAACCCAGTGCATGTGAAGTCCAGCTTGGATCAGTGCAGTAAGGGGGGTGCTAATGGTAGGTGTGATGCCTACGTCACACGCAAAAATAATCTCTTTGGTCTAGCACTAGTGAAAATGGGTAGATTCATTTCCCGCCTAATACCGACAATACGCCATTCCACTGACTTCATTTACTTTAAGTTCGTAAGTGTTTTCAAAAAATACTATTTTTCTCTGGAGAGGAAAATCTAAGTTCTCATTTTCTTTAGAGTAGATGACGTTTTTTTAAACGTTGTGCACAACTAAATAAGAAAAAATGAAACTTCAGAGAAGTTTTCGTTTATTTCATGGAGATAAAAAATAAATTCCTATTTCTTCTGCAAAATAACTCCCGCTTCCGGAAATCTTACTGTCTCTGCATTTTCCTGATCCAACATTCTCCAAAAGACCTATTCATTCTTTCACAATCTTTTCCGTAATTTTCTCCTTCGAACCATTTTCAGTCTAGGCTTCATGAGTAAATAAGAAAAAAATAAGCAAAAACATTTTTCTTTTAGATCGTATTTGGTTTTGTGAAGCTCAGAAGAAAGGGAAATGGATAGATAATATGAACTTGTTTATCAGACGATAAAAACGTACAACAGTGGAGATGTTCTTTGCATATGTTGGGATACAAAATAGAATTTTCTCCCTTTTTTACATTTACATCACTTTTTATATTTACGTTACGTGTCCGTTTTGGTCACGTGATAAGGCGAACGCTGGAATCATCCTCTTTTTACCAACTCATCGTCGTCTATTCCCTTCCTTAGCAGCGGTGCACATGCATGCCTGTTTTTGTTCCCAGACCACCTGAAAAATAGTAAGTGGTTTCCATCCCTTTGTTGTTTAACCTTTATTCATGTCCCTCAGAACACCTTGTGAAATTTTATAATTTGGGACGAGAAATATGTTCCCTCTCTGTATGTTGTATAATTAAATGTTATATTGTATTAATTAACTTTTTTCCTACCGGATATTCTGTGTTGGGTTATCCTCTGTTGAAAAAAACCTCATTCATTATAGGAATACGGGTGTTAGGTACAAGTTAACACACCGCTAATTCTTATACATATTAGTGATTGTTACTTTATGTAGGTCTTTAACTGTTGGGCCTGTTGTTTTGGCTTTTTGTATTAAGTGTCCACCAGAAAAATGAAACGAGTATGTATTTACCCAACTCCACTGTGATGGTCAGTATGTGACACAAGGTGAATTTTTCAATGGAGTAAATATGGTTTGAGTTCAGAGTTTTTCTTCTCTTAGACTGGTTGCCTAACTAAAACTACGTAACCCCGACCTTCCTAATATTTACCCATAGCTGAGGGGGAAAATATGGATTCATGCTATTATCAACGGAATTAGCTCGAATTGAAACGCAAATAGCACCATTCAAAATTTGAACTCTGGTCACCGATTCCATTTTCTACTTCAAAAACTAGTACATTAAGACTTGGCAGGTTGTGGTTTAATGCTTATCAACATAGAAAATGGAGACGGTAACCCGAGTTCAAATCCTAGACAAGGCTGTTTACATTTTACGTAGAATTAATAACCTTTGGAATGCAACCATCCAGCTAGTTCCCCCCACCCAGGTTTGGACAACAAGTAGAAAAGAGTGGACTATTTGACCAGGGTATGACAACCGATCGCGGTGCTGCTGCCACTGCCAAAGGCCGCTGCGGTCGTCGTTCGTTCGCTTCGGCGGACGTTTGCTTTTGCGCTCGCGTCGCCGACAGGGCGGACTCGTTCCGTCTCGCGCTTGGCAATTATGTCGCGGGTGCTTCGGCGCGACCATCCGCACGGTCGGCTCCGGACGCACTTCCCCTCTGCTCCGTCGTCGCGACCCGTTTTCGGCGTGCAGGTCGACGCGCGGTGTCCGTAGGTGGAAAGCGATCAAAACCCAATGGTAGGCCGGTTCGCCGGCGTTAGGGTCGCCTTCCGCCGGGCCCGCAACCGTACTGCCCTTTTCTGCGGGGATGGAGGAACCGTAACGCGACCGTTCACGCGTGGCGATCCGGCCTACCGTTGGGCTAACTCTGGCGCGTCTCTGACTTTCCGCCCCACAGTTTTACTTCACTGAAAATTTGACCACATTTCACATACTGTCCGTGGTAGTGGGGTTGGGTAAATACATACTCACTCAATTTTACACACTGATATACACTCTCTATTCAAGCTTGTTACCATCCGTTTAAAAATTGACCGTGTGTTGCATTTTTCACGGGCGAAGGGTTTGAGTAAATACATACGATTCAGAATTGGTAATCTTTTTATCGTTGAGCCGACAAGAAAAGTTTGATTATCAATTGTAAAAACAATACATTGTGTCGTATTTAATGAAACTTTTATTAAAGTTGATTACTGAATACATACCGATATATATGTTTGTATGTTTATCACTTTAAAAAAATTTACATTGAATTTTACGCCAGTCCCGTCAGTCTTAAGTAAACATATACGTACGATATTCATGTTTCAATACCAATCCTAATTGACTTTCCTATAATAAAATATCTTTTCACCGAACAGTTTTGTTCCTCTAAAATGTTATTTCAGGAATTAAAAAAAAAAAGATTCATCTCCTCTTCACCCAATAAAACAAATAAACTGATGAAGTTGACTTATTTGCTCTTAATATAGATTATTTCAGACAATCTCCAACCGACTTTCCTGATTGGATAAACTTCTAAAAGAGACAGTTCTTGGCAATTGCTTTTTTCTTCTTCGTGAAAACATTGGAATGGTTTCGAATGATGGAAGTGACGGACATATGAATTAAAAAAAAAGAAAGAAAAAAAAACATGATGGAATATGTCAGATTTGACGAGGTACGTAATCTGTTTACACAAATGGATAAATTACAAAAAAAAAAAAAGGAAAAAGAAAAAGAAACTCAAACGAAGAAAAATAAACAAAATAGTCAATTTATTTGGCTTTTATATTAATTATTGGAAAATGAATAAAAATGTCTATGGATAACTTGAAGAAGTCTCAAGCAATTTTGGAATAAATATATCAGAATTATTTAGGATATTTTATGAATTATTATTTTTTTAGGTGTTTGGACAGTAGATATAAGATGAATTTACACTTTATTAAATATGATTTGTTTTGAGAAGTTTCTTATAAGGTTTTGGTGATAAATCAACCACACATATGCGCAGTTCCACGATGAAAATAACAAATATACATAGTATATAAACTTCAATGTAGATATAAAATAATGTTGACGAAAAGCGAAGATAAACAGAAAGTTTTCATACACAATAACTTATACACTACTTATATAAATAGGTACGCACACACACACACATACACAAATACACACACACAAATACACACACACATACACACACACACACACACACACACACATATATATATATATATATATATATATATATATATGAGTTAATTATAAGGAATGAAAGAACAAAACTCAGACAAAAGTGTGTAGTATATTTTGCTGGAGAATTGAACTCGGCTTCTTCAGCTTTTATTGAATTATTCGGATCATACAAGTGTTTTATAGAAGGGGATGTTGGTAGGTGGGTAGTTATGTGATGAGGGAAAGATTTGATTAGTTATAGGGGACATCTTTGGGAAAGATGAGAAGGAAATCAGATGGGAAGAGAGCTAAGGGAGGTAGTTAGAAAAAATGAATGGTGAGAAATACCTGATAGGGGAGGTGAGTAGTAATATATATATATATATATATATATATATATAATATATATTTCCTTCACTGGAATGGTGCGCCAAATTGCAGTAGTATTAGGAAAGTGCTCGATATAAAGAATAGAGCTATTATATAATATGATAAAATAAATATATAAAGGTATTACATATATTTACAAAATGCAAGCCAAACCATAGAACTAGAAACATAATCTGTTTTAACCCCCCTTTTAATAAATCCGTAACTTCCAACATCGGCAAAATCTTCCTTAACCCATATGTAAACACTTTCCCACACACCACCCATTAGCCAAAATCTTTAATATAAATAATCTAAAAATAAGTTACAGCTGCACTAAAAACATATCACAGATTATAAAAAGCCACAAAAGAAGTAGAAATCAACCAAAACACACCACCAAATGTAGAGACAGAAGCAGGTGCCGCTTCGATGGTCTTTGCCTACAGAAGAAGGCAGTATATAGGGCAAAATACAATACAACCACTAAACATTACATCGGAGCAACCGAAGGAACTCTAAAGCAAAGATTTTATACCCACAAACTCTCCTTCGCAAAAGAAGCCTACTCATCCAGCACATCACTATCCACCCACATCTGGCACCTAAATGATATGAACATTTCTGCCAAAATAAAATGGGAAATCCTGAAAAGTTGCACCTACCTATAACAAGTCTACAAAGAAAGGTCTTCTTTGCCTCCATGAAAAACTCGCCATTATCACCCACCTACCACATTGCACCTTCCTAAACAAAAAATCTGAAATACTATCCAAGTGTAGACATGAAAATAAACACCTGCTATCAAATTTCGACCCATACACTTAACACATCATCACCACCCACACCCAATGCCACATCAACACCACGACACTAACGAACACATAACACACAACATCTTCACACCACCTTACATTAACACAAACCAATATCAACCCTGCATAAATCCATCAAAAATGTAAGTATAATTTTTTCCTCTACCCGATACAGCACACCCCCATAATTGTACCCTCGTACCATATCTACAACCCACTGTAGCATTACCCACTCCCCACCAGCCGCAATATTACTCCCACAACAATAACTAAATTGGTAACTCGTGTATATAATCATACACCACGCCACTTCAACCACACACACACGCACATGCATGCATGCATGCACGTGCGCGTTCTCTCCACCCCCTTTCACTCCAGCACCAATCAATCCCAATACTAAGCTTCTAGCTTTTGCAAGGTTTACCCTTCATTACATATCACTACCCTCACATCATGCTTCGTGCGTGCGCGCACGAGCATGTGAGTCCTTGTATGTACCCGTGTGCATGCCCCCCGGTTTAGAGTTTTTTTTATACCTGCAAGAGTATGAATGTTGATATGTACCCGGGTGCATGTGTGTGCATGTGACCACGTGAATTGGTGGGTGTTCCTCTCTATGCATATATGTATCCATCTAGCTACCAATCTATTTATCTATCTATCTCAACCTGTTTCTATCTATATATATATATATGTGTGTGTGCACGTGTACGCATGTATAAGTGAAACTACGAGCGTGCCTGCGTATTTGCGTACATACTTGGAAACTTTTACCATCCCCGATTTGCTTAACATCTGACCAACTTCCACAACCCATACCCCAACCCACTCACAGTATACAAAATATTTGAAACCTTGAAATTAGAATTATTTACATCCTTGATTGTATCGCCCCGCACCACACACACACCACCCAAACCGTTGACAGTACCCATTTTTTACGTGTCAACATTTGTCCAACAAAATACACACACCCACGCACACATATGCATGCGAATATAAAGGCTCACACTTCAGTATTGTTTAGTCGTTGCACACTAGTAAATCAATGTTAATGTGTGTGGAACCTACCGATTTGTTTACACATCATTAGCACTGTCCATAAACACACATACGCATCCCCTAATACACTAAATACATACGCAATATCAGTTCATCCAATCATAAACATCTTATGCCTGTAAAAAAAACTTTTGAATTTTTCGATTTTTTCGATTTTCCTTGTATTCAGATCAGCGTCACCTGATGAATGCATGCGATATTACAAGTATAAAACCTAAGGTTGTAACTGTTTTATTGCCTTCAAATGAATAGATATGTAATACCTTTATATATTTATTTTATTATATATACTAGCAAATATATGCACCCTCCGGGTGCAAGTATTTAAGTTTTAATGTAATACAATATTATATTAAATTAGAAAGGCTAATAAAACTAAATAAGAATGCAGATAAAAAGATTTGAAACAGAGGTGGGTATAATCGAAAATTAGAACAACTGAAACTTACTCTTCAATCAGACTCGGCTTTCATTGTTATTTTTTCTGATTTAAGTATTTAGTTAAAAGAGGAAGTAAAAGAATAAAGTGACAGTTATTTTTTTTGTTAATGAATTTCATTTAAGATTCATTGAAGAGATTTGTGCTTATATTCATTAAAATAAAACCAAGCAATTAGAAATCAATAATACTAAGCACATATTTATTAAATTCGATTTTTTAATATTAATATGCAAATTAGCCTTGCCATTCACACTGTAAACCATTATTTTGTTGTATATATAAATATAATTGCATGTTGTTAATATGTACATATGGTTAGCAGTATTAATAATGTAAAACAATTTTATTAATAATTGAGGTTTAAATAAAAATAAAGTCATGGAGAATGGGATGCAGATAACAAAGGGAATTGTGACTTGTATAGTAATATAGTTTCGGTTACAGACAGAAAAACACACAATCTCCATTATAATAATATATATATATATATATATATATATATATATATATATATATATATATACCTAGCCCTTCCACGGCTAGTAAAATGAGACAAAAGGTCATTTTTAAGCAGTGTTTAACGGGTTTGAGTTCAGAGTTTATATTCTCTTAAACCAGTTTTCTCTATGGTTAGATTCCAGTCTGCCCTGCTATCTACCTATTTCGGGGAATAAGATCGTTAGATTCATACTTCATTAGCATAATGCAAAATTATATGAATATATATATATATATATATATATATATATATATATATAATATACATGCGCGCTCACACACTCACGCAGACACATACACACTGATATATATATATATATATATATATATATATATACTTGTCGACCCGAGTTCAAATCCCAGACACGGCTATTTGCATTTCACATAGCGCTAATACACTTGGAAAAAGTATGAATCCATATATTCTCCCTCTAGCTATGGGTAAAATAGTGGGGAAGACCGGGCTCTTTAACTTTGGGTATGTAACCAGTCTAGGAGAGGGAATACTCTGAATTCAAAATTCCTGAGGTCAGTCGTGTATTGGGTTTGTGGCATTCCTTGTACACCAATTCTTTCCTATGGACTGTGCCAAAAAGTGCGGATGGTCCAACACAAGCCTTCACCACTATAAACAAATCACTGTGTGGGTTGTTCATTGTGTGGGTTGTTTATTATATATACACATATATGTATATACATATATATGTATATATATATTGTATTTGCATATATATATATATATATATATATATATATAATATATGCACACACATATGTATATATGTGTGTGTGTGCGTGTCTGTGTGTGTATTTGGCTGAAATCGATTGTACTTAACCATATACATGAGGATATACTATATAAGCAGAGTATATATATATATATATATATATATATATATATATATATATATATATATTATATATATATATTATGAATGTGTGGCTGCGCATACACGTATAGATATACTGATAGAAATTCTCATGTATCTACACACAGTTTATTTTTCCGTATATATATATATATATATATATATATATATATATATGTGTGTGTGTGTGTGTGTGTGTGTGTGTCTGTGTCTGTGTCTGTGTGTATGCGAGTGTGATTGTCTGTGTGTGTGAGCAGGAGTCCCTGCTTGGGAATGCGGTGAGTGTTTTTATTAGTGTTTACGTATCTGTTCATCTTTCCGTGTCTTTCTGTGTTGTATGCGTCAAAACATGAACGGTTTAGTGACTGCCATTAAATATAATCTCGGCTCTCCCGTGCATATATTTTCTAAGAATGTAAAAATTTTATAAAAAAAAAAAATGAATCATGGACGAAATAACAAAATAAATGATATAATAACTAGTGCCGCGTGCGTAGATAGTTATTTACTCAACCCGTTCTCTACGAGTTGGAGATGGCACGTGGTCTGAAGTATAATCCACCCAACGAAGACTGGACTCGCTATTCAGTAGTAATGATTAAGAGAGACTAGCTTGCTAAGATTACATTACAATTGGATGCCTTTCTTATTAACTCAACCCGTTCGCCACGGGTAGGATGTGACACATGGTCCTAAGTATGGGACATAAAGTGAGCGTTGATTCATAAGACACACACACACACACACACACACACACACACATATATTATATATATATATATATGGAGAAAAGTAGACAAACACGGTATGTTATGGAAACTGGATGTTTATTGTCGACGGTGCAACGTTTCGGTCATTTTGACCATCATCAGGACAAAAGCCCAGTTCTAGCTTCAATGAAGGATATTTTCAGAATGGTGAAAAACAGTAGGTTGTCAATAGGGGCAGGGGTGGCTGGGGGGGCTGGATGTCTACTTTTCTCCACACATTGTCGGATTAACCTCCTCACATTTCTCTCACATATATATATATATATATATATATATATATATATATATAGAGAGAGAGAGAGAGAGAGAGAGTGAGATATATCGATAGATAGATATATAGATAGATACGTGTATATGAAAATGCATAAATATTAGTTCAGAAAAAAGAATGAGGCAGATACATACATACATACATACAGACATACAGACAGACAGACAGACAGAAGAAAGAAAGAAAGAAAGAAAGAAAGAAAGAAAGAAAGAACGTACAAAGGAATACATTTGAGCTGCAATTACTCTAGAGAAATAATTGTATTGATAGAAACTCCAGTACGTCTAAATCTGCAGCACTTAAAATCATATTCTTTCTTGACAGTCGAAACCATTTGCACTGAAGTTATTGGACATTATTGAAGCCATCACCGTAATATTGTGTTATCCAAAGAGTTATAATGTCAACGTTATGAAAACTAATCAAACATCATTGCTTCTTTATGTGCACCTCTCAGTATCAATTCGCCTCTCGCCCAGTGGAAACCTTTATTACTGCCTCATAATAATAACTCTTTGGTGCCGGTGAATGAGAACACGAAATTTTCACGAATGGGACAAATGTTTTGACATGCACCTCATAAATGTCTGTTACCAGCTGTCCAACATGGATTTCTTTGGTTGGCTTGCATCCCGGATTGAACTTACCCACCCTGTCGGCTGGGGCGTTAGAATGCACCGACTGCACCTCTGCAGAGGGGTAAGACTCCCCCAATGGGGCCGCCTGTTGGCCGTGGGTGGCGACCCGTGATGCTTAAGGATAGAGCCCAGGTGGATGAGCAGTTCATGACTTGCAATACTCCACTTTGGCCCTATCTTGGGCGAGACGGGCGGTCGGAGAGGCCCCCTCCGATCAATCGGCTGGTCATGTCAAGCCCTAGAACCTATATGATTGCCCCAACCCTATTGCCCTTATGGCAAGCCCCAACCCCTGTTTATCATATGGGTGCTAGAAGGCGGTGGCTGCAAGTCTACATGTCTTGGGAATGACGTTAAAATCTATCTGATGGTGAAGTTCCAGTTTTGGAGGTTTGGGGAATGTGGAGCACCCCTTCATCACCATTGCTCCCTGTTCCACTCTGGCCCGGAGTGGTAGTACCTGTTAGGGTCCCATCTATGGGTTAAATAAAAAAATGTATTTATAAAAAAATGTATTATCCATTAGAATTGATTTATTTCAAAACTTTATCGGCATTAAATAACCCACTGAGGTTGATATGCCGTAAAACAAAACAAAACAAAAATAATCATAACTTTGTCGGCATTAAATGACCCACCGAGGTTGATATGTCGTAAAACAAACCAAACAAACCAAACCAAACTGATCGCATTTTTCACGCTTTGTTTTAGTGTGTTTGAAGTAGTAGATGACCTGCAGATTGATTGAAACAGTCTCGAATTTGCAGTCATATATCGCCTTGTTCCAATGTCTATTCCTCAATGTATTAACGTGTATTATATTACATGTTATATTGTGTATTATGTTGCATGTTTATTGTCAGCAGTCTAGCTCAGTCGGTAGAGCATCCGCCTCGGAACAACAAGGTTCTGGATTCGATACTGGTACTCTCTGAGCTGTTATGTATGATCAAATTTTAAACAGTGTAACTATGTAACCAAACATGAAAAGGAAAATAACCTGATAACGAAAAATTTTAAACTGCATCTTGTGTCAAATTTTACTTCTGCAGCTGTGAGAGAGTGGAGAGGTCCCATTCATCACCATTACTCCGAAGTCAGGGTCATATCAATGAGTTAAATAGATAAACAATGAATGTTAAAATGTGTTTAAAAAATTGAGTTTAAAAAAAGATTGAATACCCAACAAGAATATATAAAACAAAAAGGTTTCGGCATAAAATAACCCTAGTGTTGACATGCCGTAAAATCCAACCGATCACGCAACGAACGAAAAATAAGATTATAATGCCACAATAACCAAAAATAAAACCATAACACGTTGATAAGAAAATGAAAAAATATAACACTGCGATAACCGAAAACAATATTACAAAGAAGAAGAAAAAACAAAAAAAAACAAAAACAAAACAAAAACAAAACAAAAACAAACAAAAAAAATACAAACCGATAACACAAAATAGAATTGCAATATCTATTTATGTATTTGTATACATTCCTGTTCTGGTTTTCATAACTATTTGAGTATCGATTTTGTCGAGTTTACTAATAAATAATACATTATAACATTTTCACTGTATATTTTTCCACGAGAAACGATAAAATTCTGAGTATCGTGATATCTTTGTTTGAAGAGAAACTTAACTTTTCTTTAAAACAATGTTTGGTTTGGTTTGCTTTGCTGGATTTTACAGCAAATCAACACCTGTTGAGAAGACGTTTTGTTCTATATATGCTTGTTGGCTATTCAATTTTGTTTTTTAAACACAATATGTAAACACATTTTTTCAAGCATCTTTTCCATTTAACCCATAGATGGCATGTAGCAAGAAGGGGATATTATCCTGACTTTTGTGAGCTAGAACTACTATATTAGAAAAGGAGGAAGAAGGAAATAAGTGAGAGATGATAAAGGTTTAAAAAATAGTGATGAGCAAAACAGGATGAACGATGGTTTAACCGTAGCGTGACCCCGAATGGAGAATTGAGTGTCAACCAGAAGTTTCGGGTGTTGATCGGAAGTCACTTGGTGACATGGAACGACGAAGAAAAGGACGAGTCTCTTTTCGATTTGGGACAGCGTAGGGTTAAGACGTACCCTTGGTCCCGTGTAGGATGACGGTAGTTTAATAGTTCTCTCTCTCTTTCTCTTTGCCTTTCCTCCTCTCTTATACGAACCCACGAGACGAGCCTACCCTGGAAATAAAGGCTAGCAGTTGTGACTACATATTTCTCGCGTTGTAATTTTTATCAACAAGAAGACATTTTTAGTACCCTGAATCTATCGCCACCACCACCGCCCCGTTATGTATATCGCTTTGGGTACTGTGACCAGATATACGACAACGTTACAGATATCTTTTTAGTGCCCGGAAAAAAGGGACAACGTTACAGGCATCCTAATAGATACTACCCTCCAAGTTCACAGTGGACGCGGATGGAATGATGAGCAGGGGTACTCCACTCTCCCCAAATATCTATAATTGGAACTTCACCGTTTGATACAGTTCAGAAGACTAAGACTCTTATCCACCGCTTTCAATCACAGGTGTGATAAAAAGGGCCAGGGATTGCCATAACGGTAATAGGTTTGAGACAATCATTTAGGTGGTAGAGAATGTCATGGCAAGCCAGTTAATAAGAAGGGCCTCAGCGACTGACAGTCTAGTCTAAGTAAGGGCCAAAGTGGAGTGTTACATCTTATGAACTCCTTAGCCACCTGTATTCCTCCTTAGATATCATAGGTTACCACCCACAGCAAACATGTTGTCACCGTGGAGGGATTTTACCCGTCTGCAGAGGAGGGGTCGACAGGCCCAAAACACAATGTTAGGTATCTATTTATTTATATGTTGTAGTGAGAGAGGAGACCTACCTCGTGCAACACGGTGTGACAGAGAGAGAGAGAGAGTGGCGGGCGTGAAGACTTGCCGTATTCTCGAAGGAATGTGGGAGGTGTAGACGATCAGTGAAATAAGAAATAGCATAGTGGCCCGGATGTAGGTGGTCGCGCCGTGCTGACGAGACAATTATGAGTGAGGAGCCCGGATGTGGTGAAATTGAGGTGTATTTAAAGGACTTATGTTCTCACAGACCAGGGAGAACGACTGCAGTAGTATTTTGTTGTCGAGACGAGCGGTACAAAGAAATCATTTTGGATATTGGATTTTGGAGCGAGATACAGTTGGAAGTGTTTAGACTGTCGATTGGAACCTTGAGTCAGACTTGACTGTGCCCCCACCACCACCACCCCACTACTGATTAGATATGTATTATTAGAAATTTGACATTCTAACTGCCATCATCTTATACATTAGATTATTAGATAATATATTTCAAAGACTTTCCCTCACAATATGTACAATGCAGAAAACTCCCCATGAATTTATCAGAACTCCCATTAAAAAAGAAATCCTTTTATTTATCGTACTTCATCCCCTAGTCACGCTTTATTTAAACATGGATTTGCCCTCGGACCTCGCCACAGGTAAGAGGCAGGTGGCAGAGAATACCAGAAGTTGCCCATGCTACAAGTAACTGCGATTCAAGACACTGATATTAGCCAAAAAGAATGGCAGGAGACTATAAAACCTGGCGACAAAGTCGTAGCAGGAATTGCTAAAGTAAAATTGAAGATAATGTCCTTAGTAACCTCTTTTTATATTTATCCCATCAGTTAATCAATTTTATTAATACAGACTTCTGTGGATCGAATAGATGCAATAAAAAAGAAACACGTTAAATGATCATAATCAGATAACAGGAATAATCTCCACGACGTGATTAAAAATCAATCTATGGTTTAGTTGAAACATCGATTTAAGAAAAAATCCAAAGCTAATTTTACTGAAGTGTTATTGATATCAGATAAATGTTATTTCCTTTCTTACTTTTAAATTAATTATAGATCATTTCGGGCATTTTTTTTTCTATAAGCATGATTTTTTCTAACAATGAACATTTTTTCAATAATAAAATTTGAAAACTTTTTTTGAAATTAATTAAGTCTTTTAACTTATTTCAGAATTCAGATAAAAAAAACAAGTTTGTTTTCCCGAAAAAAAAAAAAAAAAACACCGACTGAACATTCTAGATTGAAATTTTATTGAAGAACGTTATGTAAATAAGACTGTTTTTCAGATTGATTATTGACCGTCAAGTCGTTATAATAGAGATTTACTTTTGTGTAATTAGAAATTTTACAAATGCGATAAGATTATGATTATGGGTCATTTAGAACCCCTCTCTCTCTCTCTCTCTCTCTCTCTCTCTCTCTCTCTCTTTCTATATATATAATATATATATATATATCCATCTCTCTATCTATCTTCTACCTATCTATCCTATCCATCTATCTCTCTATCTACCTATCTACCTATCCATCTATCTCTTTATCAATCCTATACATCTCTCTCTCTCTTCTCTCTCTCTCTCTCTCTCTCCTCTCTCTCTCTCTCTCTCTCTCTCTCTCTCTCATTAGGAAACCTCACATAATTAAGTTTTGAAGTGAATTTCTGTCGTTTGTGTTCGTGTTGTGGTGAGATTAACCGAATTTCTGACATCAGAATAAAACAACAGTTTGCTTTTCAGAAAAGAAAACTGATTCAAGGGACGGTATTGTGATTGTAGTAGCTAAAAAATAGTAACATTCCCGAACCTCTTTTATCCAGAGAGAAGCCGCTTTGCTATTAAAGAAAAGAAAAATCAGGCAAGGTTTGAGGTGTGTTTTACGAATCCCATCCTCCCCGAAGAGACCCCCGCCTCAAAACTGATCATGTGACAAATGTTTTTTGACGACAAGGTCCCGCCCGTTTATCATCCTCACATACAAATAGGCACGGTACTTATGCCTCCTTAATGCCGTGCCTGCTAGGAAGGTGATGGCGACCATGATACATCTATCAATTTAGTTATATGCTTATTCTACAAGATCCTACATAAAAATACTAAGAAATAAATGGCTTAGGAACCTCCGTATTGTTTTGGAACTAATTAAGCAAAATCTGTAATAATGGTTATAGTCAGTAAGACACATACTGCATCATAATACATTAATATAAAAGGTCGCAAGGTTTCTTATACTAATCATAGCCAAACTATTACGACTAACCCGGAAGTTGCTGTATCCCATTGTAATGCTTAACAAGTGATACCAATTTCTTACCCCTCCTATATATATAATAATATATATATATATATATATATATATATATATATATATATATAAAGAATATATTGAGGTAAATTTGGCTGTGGATAGAATAATAAGGGTAATTTTCTCGAGAGACTTGATAGTTTGATTAATATTTACCTTCGAATTTAGTAAAATCAATTGATCGGGCCATGTATTTGGACCATGCAAAACTAAATTTAATTCACTTTACTTCCATATAATATATATATATATATATATATATATATATATATATATATATGTGTGTGTGTGTGTGTGTGTGTGTGTGTGTGTGTGTGTATATAATATATATATATGTTTCGCGCTAGAGCAATAGCATTCAGAAGAAATAAATCGAATTTTCCTTTCAGTATGTCTCTTCCGTGTCAATAGATGTCATCAATTGAAAGATATGATATTCCAGAGATAACATTTACTCTCATAGTAGCATCGAAGGAGTTCAATAATAATAATAATAATAATAATAATAATAATAATAATAATAATAATAATAATAATCACTGGTGGGATGAAACTTAGTTATTAACTCCGATATTATATGGAATATTCCATTTAGCATACGTAATCTATGTGAAATAAATACATCGACAAGAAAAGACATTATATTGAAACGTAAATATTATTGGGTATATAGATGCTTGTTTCGACATTAGGGTATGGTGATTGACTTACTTTAAGATATATATGTGTATATATGCTCTCTCTCTCTCTCTCTCTCTCTCTCTCTCTCTCTCTCTCTCTCTCTCTCTCTCTCTCTCTCTGTGTGTGTGTGTGTTTTGGAAAATGCAATATACCTATGTAGTTCCAGTTGTAGAATATAATCCCCATCCATTAAATTGCCAAGAGCCAAGCATCACAAACCAATTCATGCATTCAGAACGGTTCCCTTACACTCGAAGTGAATGGCTTCTTGTCAAGCAAATGCATCCGGACGCAGATGCATTAAACTTAGAGAACCAGAAATATCCCCATATTTCCAGAGATATTTCAAATATTGAATAATGCAGACCGAAAAGAAAGAAGAAACTGATTTCGAGGACAATAAGGCTTACCGTTCCGCTCATATATTCCCAAAGATCTTCCTCCTTCTTTCTTTAAAATCCGGAACTGAAAAAAAAAGAACCCATTACAAATTGAAATATTGTTTCTTCGTTCGATGACAAGCGATGCTTTATTCCAATGCTATCGATTCAAATAATCTATTTTTACTGTTCACATTGGTAAAAAAAAGAAGATGCCAAATACATCAAGAAAAACAAATACTGTTTATGAGTTTTATTCCAGCTGTGAGGTTCTATTCTTCTTTAATTCGATGTTTATCATAACACATTATTTCCCACCTCGCAGATACACCTCGTTCGTCGAGGGGGGTCTTTGTGGCATAATTGCTAACGTGTTGGCCTGCGATATCGTAGTAAGAGGGTTCGAACTCCAATCTTGCTACTATATTCAATCTCGGACTACCACGCTCGCAAAAAGTATGAATTCCCCTCATCCCCCAACTATGGATTAAATAGTACCCCTATTGTTTTTATTGAAGAAATTAAATTCTGCGGAGTGGTATTTTGCTGGTATCTCTCGGACAATGAGGGTGTCCGTCCCCTTTTTTCTAGCGCTAGACCAGGGAGTTTTTTTATTTCTGAGGTGGAGCTACACACTTATCCTCAGCTTCCAACGCTACATCAGCCATCTGTGCTAATCATACGCTGATTTGGTTAGGACATATATCAAACCTGAAACCTTGTGGCTCCGAGGTGTATGCTAAAAAACCCGAAGATTGATATACCATTAAACAAAAAAAGCAAAGAAACCAAACACACATATTATTGTCTTTATCTTCACCTGGCGTCCTCCAAAAACGTAATATAATGGTGCAGTTTATAATAAACTATACAGATTAATGAGTAAAAACTGGTATATGAAGTCAATATTTTACCAATCGAAATTATGCGTTTCCATTATCGTTCCAGGCAGATAAATTAATTCAAATATAAACTAACAATATCAATGTCCTTTCTATAAGCAGATTCGTGTCTGAGAGGCCAATCAGTCTGAGGGAAAGGGAATCTTTATTTTTAGTTTGCCATCTCCAATTTGCATCCCCCATTGGGGCCACCTGTTGGCCGTGGGTGGCGACCCGTGATGCTTAAGGATAGAGCCCAGGTGGATAAGCAGTTCATGACCTGCAATACTCCACTTTGGACCTATCTTGGGCTACACGGGCGGTCGGAGAGGCCCCCTCCGATCAATCGGCTGGTCACGTCAAGCCCTAGCACCTATATGATTTTCCCAACCCTATTGCCCTTATGGCAACCCCCAACCCCTTTTTATCATATGGGTGCTAGAAGGCGGTGGCTGCGGGTCTACATGTCCTGGGAATGACGCTAAACTCTATCTGATGGTGAGGTTCCAGTTCTGGAGGTTTGGGGAATGTGGAGCACCCTTTCATCACCATTGCTCCCTGGTCCACTCTGACCCGGAGTGGTAGTACCTGTTAGGGTCCCATCTATGGGTTAAATAGAAAAATGTGTTAATAAAAAAAATTGTATTATCCATTAAGAATTGATTTATTTCAAAACTTTATCGGCATTAAATGACCCACTGAGGTTGATATGCCGTAAAACAAACCAAACCAAACCAAACCAATTGAAATTATGCGTTTCCATTATCGTTCCAGGCAGATAAATTAACTCAAAGATTAACTAACAATATCAATGTCCTTTCTATAAGCAGATTTGTGTCTGAGAGGCCAATCAGTCTGACGAAAAGGGAATCTTTTTTTTTAGTTTGCCATCTCCAATTTGCATAGCTTCCACCTTGTCATGGATTTCATCCGTAGGTATCTGTGGAATATGAGCATCAAAACTACTGGGCGTGACACATGATTGCTATGTCCAATTATAGAAAGGCTCACCCTTATATAACTCCATATATAGAAGCAGACATTTTACTGACCTATCACTGAATAAATAAATCGACTTTGTCGTGGAGATGGTCCCTATGTGTCTGTTGAATATGAGCACCAAACCTACTGGTCGTGAAAGCGGTTTGCTATGTCCAATCACAGAAAGGATCTCTCTCACTTAACTCCATATATAGAAGCATACGTATTTTACCGACGAAAAACTGGGCATAATGTAACCTTGTCGTAGATCTGGTTCGTATGTGTTCGTTGAATATAATCGCCAAATATAAATGGCACGACATGTGTTCGCTATGTCCAGTCGCAGAAAGTAACACAATCAGTTTACTCCATATATAGAAACAGACGTATTTTACCGAAGCAACATTGGGCATAAAGTGACCTTGTCGTGGATCTGGTTTGTATGTGTTCGTTGAATATGATCGCGAAAACTACATGGCACGACACCTGTTTGCTATGTCCAGTAACAGAAAGGCTCTCCCCCAGTTAATTCCATATATAGAAGCAGGCGTATTTTACTGACCCAACACTGGGAATAAAGCGAGCCACCCATCAGTAAAACAGCTTCATTGATGACGTCTTCACTGCATCAGGTGTGCCATAACCGCTTCATTAAACCTTTAAAAATGATTCACTACCATTCCTGCTTATTCCACCCGTATTAGGCGATTATGTAGGAGTGTCGGATAACGATCCATTGTTAATCCGTCGAGACGTCAGGATGATCGCCAATCCTTTCTCGTTAGTGAAGAGAAAACAACAAGGCTTGAAATGAAAGGCCAATGAAAACAGTTCGTGTCAAGCGTTTGGCCGGCACCATAGGGAATTGGCAGAATTTAGTTGGCAGCACTTGTCAGGCATTGCCCTGCCAACTCTTCGGATCATCCAATTTGATTCCCATGCCAAATTCATTTCTCGGCGGATCCGTTAATAACAATTGCATTATTACATGAAACTGATCTGATTAGGAGAGTAATTTTTAGCAGAGTTGGCTACGGGCCAGAACGTTGTTTTAAATACATAACAATGTTCAGATATATCTATATCAAAATATACCTATACATATATCTCCCGCACTATCTTATACACAATCTCTCTCTCTCTCTCTCTCCTCTCTCTCTCTCTCTCTCTCTCTCTCTCTATATATATATATATATATATATATATATATATATTTTTTTTTTTTTTTTTTTTTTTTTTTTGAAGGCGTAATATATTTTTGAAGGCATAAATGCACATTTATGTTTAAAAACATATTTATTTCTTTTTCTTTTTTTTTTTTTTTTTTTTTTTTGAGTCCTTAATATTTTCAGGCAAATGCCTATCTTCAGAGGATCGAAAGAATTTTTTTTTTAATTTTCATCTGTATTTGATAAACTCAACTGTGTTGTTAATCCGTTGAATGTTTACCGTAAATGCGAAATTTTTTTTTTTTTTTTGGCAAAGATGTAGTTATGCTCGGCAAATTCCGTTAAAATCCGTGCGGCGTTCATGTTTCGCGGGATGTTTTGAAAATCATTTCATATAAAAATTTATTTTTTTTTAATACTATAAAATAATCTTTATATATATATATATATATATATATATATATATATATATATATACCAAACTTGTTGCTAAATCTGCGCGGTGAGAAATAGTTTGATTGTAAAAATATATACTACCAAACATCAACCGGGAAGAAAAAATTTTTGTAAAAAAGAAAAGACCAAGATAATCGTGCCAACAAAAAATAATCTATTAGTACAATATTTTGGCCAAAAGAAAAAACTATGTATATATATATATATATATATATATATATATATATATATATATATATATATAGATATATATATTCATACAAACCCGCCAGGAGACTAAAGCTAATAAGTAAAAAGTGCTCAATACCTAAGTAGAGCAAATCATAAAGATAAATCTAATGAGACATACGGGCCTACTAAAAGTTTCACTTAATGCTCTTCAGGGCCGGAGTCAGATATTAGCCCTGAAGAGCATTAAGCGAAACTTTTAATAGGTTCGTCTGAACTCATTAGATTTATCTTTATATATATATATATATATATATATATGAGAGAGAGAAAGGGAGAATAAGATATTGAGAGAGAAAGAGACACATCGGGAGGTAGTGAGAGAATTATAAAGAATATATAAAAAAGAGGTATGATCTTTATTTCTTGTGTACGAAAGTATAAATGTAAAAAATCCAAGATATTTAGTGATAGAACCTTGCAGTCAATATTGTGAAAATTTTATTTCATATTTATGCACACCACACACACACACACACACACACATTATATATATATATATATATATATATATATATATATATATATATATATGAAATGGACAAACAACGTGTCTAAAATGGCGATAGCCGACAATTTTTTTTCTGAAATGTACATACAGAGAGCGACTTTTTCTCGATTTGTTTACGCTTTACATTTAAACCGATATGCACGCCTAATTCATTTAATTATAATTAATTAATTAACAAATTAGATATGACTTTAATTAAGCACATAATCTCCCAATATATATATATATGTGTGTGTGTGTGTATTTGTGTGTGTATATATATATATATGTGTGTGTGTGTGTGTGTGTGTGTGTGTATTAGGCTAACAAAGCGAAGTTAGTAAAGAATCAATAAGAAAATGTTATACTTATCGGGTGTTCCATCCTTTGGCCTTATAATAATAGTAAGGCAGATGGAAAAATTGGTGAGTACACACTGATAAACAAATACGCATACGCACACATGTACACAAGCGTGCATATTTACACGTTGAGATGCGTCTAATTTAGCACGGTTAGTCTCTAGGCATGTTAAGACGAATGAAAACTGGAAAAGTTTATCTTCTTTTGCTTGATGTGGATAAATGTAAATGTTTTCTGTGATCTGCCTGTGTCTCTACTTATTTTCCTCCTATCTCTAAATATGAAGCCTTTCTTTCGCACAGAAACCATCCACGATACATATATATATATATATATATATATATATATATATATATATATATATATGTGTGTGTGTGTGTGTGTGTGTGTGTGTGTGTGTGTGTGTGTGTATGCATAAAGAAGATTTCCTTTATTCATATTTACTCTGTTCAAATTCTTGATATATCAACATTGAGCTCTCAATAGAGATTTAACTCTGCAAGGAATGCTCTGAATATATATATATATATATATATATATATATATATATATATATATATGTGTGTGTGTGTGTGTGTGTGTGTGTGTGTGTGTGTGTGTGTGGTGTGTGTGTGAAAGAAGAGGTGTAAAGGATTGAGTAAATCCGACAAAATGTGGTTGAAACTAAAGGAAAATGCGCATAAAACAACACAATTAAATGATATTTCGCTTCGGTATTTTACGAAGTTTTGTCAAATTTATTCTGAAGACAAAATGGGCTCTACAGTCTACTTTTATGCTGAAAATGTAATTTTGTGGCGGGCAGAAGATGAGACTGGGAGCACTGACTGACTGATAAGACGGAAAGGAAAGCGGGGATGGATTGATGTTTGGTTTGGATGGATAAGCGAAGAAGAGAATAAGTTTATTTATGGGGTATAGCATTATTTTATGGGGTCATTTATTGCCATTGAAGAAATTTCATAGTCTGTAAAGGTTTGTGAAGCTGGGAGATGGAAATATTTTTGTTTTGGTATATTTTATAGAATTTATGCTTTTTTTATTCAACTTTACATTCAACTTCATCCAGGCATCACTACTCAAACCCATACATAGTAAGAGCTACGTCGTCCATGCGAATCAGCACTCATTGCAAACTCAAAAGTTGTAAAACAAAGGCCAGGTTTCTTCCACGGCTATCTCAAAAATCGTAACTGAAGAGAACAAAATCAAAATAGAAAACGGAGGAAAAAATTAATTTATAACGATAATTTTTGTCTTCAGAATAAATTTGATAAAGCTTCGTAAAATACCTAGACAATATATCAGTTGAATTTAGTTGTTGCGTTGTTTTATCCGAATTATCCTCCATTTTCAACGATAAACACACGCGCGCACCCCCACACACACACTCATATATATATATATATATGTGTGTGTGTGTGTGTGTGTGTGTGTGTGTGTGAAGGTACTTAGATACGTAGATATACAGCAATAACGAGATGAAACCATGCGTTGAACGATAGAAGTATTGCCACGTTCGTTATAATATAACTCGGCTTGGTAATTTTGTGCTAATACATTATAAAACATGACTTTTCAAAACACATATTGCGGTCAATGTTATTTGAAACTATTAATCACATGATGAATAATGCCAATCGGCTTCAAGAGTTCATGATTTAGGAATCGGAAGGATAGAGAACTTTCGGGGTAAAAGTAAGCGACAAAGGAAAGAAGAGTCCATGAAAATGAAGTGTGAGCGGAGAACTCGCGAGGTCGTCCAGTGGCAGTAACTTAGCAATGATAAATGAACTGGTCCGGTTATCTGACATGTCTAGACAAGTAAACGTAGCGTTAAAACTGTCAAAAGTTTTAAAAATGAAACTGAAATGAAAAGAATACAAAAAAAAGAATAAAAAAAAGTTAATCTAATCTTGAAACAGAAGAGACTATAATTTATGGTTCATCTAATCGATAATGCTTCCGGGCGAAACACAAGGCATGGCTTCATCAGATTTAAATCGGTGTAAGATACATTATTTGAATGTATACCTAGAGGCGGTTTATCTGTGAATAATGTGATATATATATATATATAATATATATAATATATATGTGTGTGTGTGTGTGTGTGTGTGTGATATATATATATATATATATATAATATATATAATATATATATATATATGTATATATATATCACATATATATGTATATATATATATATCATATATATATATATTATATATATGTATATATATATATATATATATATGTATGTGTGTGTGTGATATATATGTGTGTGTGTGTGCGTAAGTACATACGTATATGTGTATATGAGTATATATACATGTATGTGTGTGTGAGTATATATGTGTGAGTAAGTACATATATGGGTGTGTGCAATTATATATATATGTGTGTGTATGTGTGTGTATGTGTGCGTGTGTGTATGTGCGTAAGTACACATGTATATATGTATATGAGTATAGATACATATATGTGTGTGAGTATATATGTGTCAGTAAGTACATATATGTATGTGCAATTATATATATGTGTGTGTGTCTGTGTGTGTGTGTGTGCGTAAGTACATACGTATATGTGTATATGAGTATATATACATGTATGTGTGTGTGAGTATATATGTGTGATTAAGTACATATATGTGTGTGTATGATCATATATATATGTATGTGTGTGATTATATATATATATATATATGTGTGTATGTGCGTGTATGTGTGTGTATGTAAATATGTATATGAGTATATATACATGTATGTGTGTGAGTATATCTGTGTCACTAAGTACATATATGTGTGTGTAATTATATAATATATATATATATATATATGTGTGTGTGTGTGTGTGTGTGTGTGTGTGTGTGTATGAGGATTTATGCATGTGTATCGGGAGTGTACAAAAGATTCCAGTGAGAAGCCGGCTATCAAATTTATACAATGGTGAAATGAAAAAAAGGTGAGAAAGCTATATTTAATAATTATATATATATATATATATATATATATATATATATATATATATATGTGTGTGTGTGTGTGTGTGTGTGTGTGTGTGTGTGTGTGTGTGTGTAGAAAAAAAGGAAGACAGCATAGAAATCAAATTGACGTGTTTTACTAGAATAAGAACGTCGTGGCAAACACGACAATGTGAATTTCCATTAAAATCCCCCACCCACCAGAAAAATAATAAAATTAAAAATTTGCCTGGACACTGAAATGTTCTTTGCATACTAATAATGAAAAATAAAACATAGTTTTGTCTTTTTCAAAATCTTTAGTAATAATATCTTTCCTTTCTTTTTCTTTTTTTAAGTAAATGATTTTTTGTTGATAATATAATATGATCATCATACCTGCGTTAATATTGTTGCCCGCTTCCTATTTCTCATAAAACGGTAACGTTAACCTTTTAAAAAAAGCTCATCACTCTCTACTTCAAGTATTGATGAGTTAGAAATACGTTGTAATTTATTTATTTCAATTTTTTGTATTGACAACAATTCAAATCCAGTTATTAATGATAAAAAGAAGCTGAGAATCGAAAATTTAAATTATTCGTATTCCAATATCTATTTTTGCTTAAACTCAAGATAGTATTTTAAAAACATCGTTTTAAAACGTTTTTATTAGTTCACTAAAAAACTTTTTTACCATTAGTATTAATTACAAAACCACTCATTTTGTCATTTTTTATTTTACATTTAATATCTCTCTCTCTCTCTCTCTCTCTCTCTCTCTCTATATATATATATATATAATATATATATATATATATATATATATATATATATATTTTTATTTACATATAATTTTTTTTAATGTAACCGTAAAGTTGTATTTTGAAACAATTTTAATCTTTCTACAATTTTTGTGCATGAGAAATTTTAATTTAAGTGAGTATACATTAAGAATATGGACAAATATTTATTCTTTAAAGATTTTTATGCTCATATTACCAACCCCTCCGTACGAGTTGTACACAAGGCCAATTTCTTATGCGCAGTTTAACATGTTTCAATTGAGAGTTTCTTCTCCTAATCTGTTTGCCTAACTAAAGTTAAAAGAACCTAGTCTAACATACATCCTCGTCCAGAATGTGTACTCCTAAACATTTCATGCAACCATAACCATTACAGAACGCGCCTTCATATTTATTTTATTCTTTATTATATATACTAGCAAAATAAAAAACGCCCTCTGGGCGACGTAAAATAAATATTGCCTGAGGGGATGAGAGTTGAAAATTTAATATCAGAGAGTTTGTATCATAAGTAAAGTAAAATCATCAAATTCATTAAAGGAGTAAAAAATAAAATAAATTTATTAAAGGAGTAAAAATTAAAGAATTTGAAATGGAAACTTAGTTCTGATAACTTTAAATATGTATCAAAATAAAACAAACTATATATAGATAGATAATACTAGGTATGTATTTATTAAAATTTGTTTAAAAAAACAATGAGGACTGTCTAACATTGCATGCTCACATTTTTCATTCTATGTTATGACGATTTTAGGTAGTGTGACGTAAGCAGTGACGTAGTTTTTGTTACAGACAAAAACCGGAAGCGAATCTCCATTATGTATAAATGAGTTTTACTTAGAATACAAACCGAATATCTAATGTTTCTAGACATTTAAAAAAAATCATAGTAAGGTATTGTTGTCTTTTTTTGTTTGTTTTTTCTTTGTAAATTCTTTTTTTTTTCATTTAGGAAATTTTAAAACAGATATACATAACGAGAAAAATCTATATTCAAATGTTATTCATTGTTTAAATTCGCGGAATTATTTTGCTTATATTCTGCGCAAACCTGGGCGGTACTTATAGTTCTTCTCCTTCCGTCACTATCTCCCTCTTTATCTCCCTGTTTGTCTGTTTGTCTATCTGTCTGTTGTCTGTCTCTGTCTCTCTCACCCACAAATTCACAAAAACACATAGATATACACAAATTACACACACACACACACACACACACACACACATGTATATATACAATGTTTGACAAAAAAGTATCACTATTTTTTGTACATTTTGACACACCTTGTATTCTGAAAAAATAACCTTCCATTCATTAATTTTTTCAGAATACAAAGTGTGTCAACAGTTTAAAGTTCCAAGTTTAAAGCTGTATTTACCAAGTAAGAACTGAAGAATGAATGGAACGTTATTCTTTTCAGAATATAAAGTGTGTCAAAAACTACAAAAAATCTCGATACTTTTTTGACACACGTTTCTCTCTCTCTCTCTCTCTCTCTCTCTATATATATATATATATATATATATATATATATATATATATATATATATATATGTAAGATGTCATGATTATTTACAAGATCTAGTTATATTTATTAGAACGAAAAAGAATTGTCAACTAGGAGACATTCCAGCTGAGCACAGACTAAATTTAAAAGAAAATGAAAAACTAATGCAAGTTTCCTTGACCTTACCGAAGAGATTTAAAAAAAAAAGTAAAATGAAACTAATCTTGGTTCTAATAATATTTGAGCCCATGGAACAATCCAAAATAATATGGAAAAGGAACTGAGCAAGCTGCAAATTTGTGGAAGATTTGAGAATATCCCGACCACTGCTCAGCTGAAACCAGCTTGAATACTTTGAATAGTCTTGGAGAGCCGATGGTACTATTGTTATATAGCCCTTATAAAACATCGTGTGTATAATAGAGAGAGACAGGCAGATAGAAATAAAGTTTTATTAAGAAACAACCAAGCAATGTCCAGCTCAGCTCAAAGAAGTATTAACCCCAGCAGAAGACCTGAAGAGAAGAAAGCCCAACAAGAAGAACATACGAGTTGACAGGAACTAGTAGAAGCTGTGAGCAGAGGTGAAAAGTAAGAACCATCCGCTATCATCTGTCTGTCTGTCTGTCTCTGTCTCTGTCTCTGTCTCTCTCTCTGTCTCTCTCTCTCTCTCTCTCTCTCTCTCTTATACACCCTAGCAAAGGGGTATATAACAATACAAAATGTCAAACATTTATTCTTTTTGATTCTGTTTTCTTAACAAGGGTGTAGTGGCTAACATACTGGTCTATAACATGTTAGTAAATAAGTTCGAACACTAGTACGTTCCAATTTTGGAAGAATACCCTTGGAAAAGGTATGAACTCACTCATCACTCCAGCTATGTGGTAACTAGTACCACTAATGATCTTCTATGAGGATGCATTTGAATAACCGATGTCATAATAAATATGCCAGTAGACAAAGAAACTAAAGGAATCAGACTATTTTTCGAGAAATGTGTTTTTGAAACTTTATTGACGATTAAAATTCAATGCCAATCAGCCATAGAACACTATTGTTACTATGAATGATAAATTCATATAACAGAAAATATATTTACTGTATCGGACAAATGTTGCATACCCTTCTTCACTTCACTTACTTCTTGTCGTATTTTCTATCCTGGCCGGCTGCTATTCTGATCGTCTTTGGTATATCTTCTAAGGCCTAGCGTCTGGAGTTGACTTGGGGACTTCGGTCTGGTTTCTGTTAGGGATTTCTCATCAGAAGCCCTGTGTCATTGTTAGTTTTTAGTTAATAAACACAAGACTTCGATTTACTCTGATGTTACTTTATTTTCAATCCCCAACCCAGACATCTGCGCAGATCGACTTACATCCTATCGGGCTCGGCTCCTACCTGCTAACTGACTGAGACTTACTTACTACCCTTAAACCGGAACACAGGGTCTTCTATGCCTTCCGGTTCTCACGATTTATCCCCGGAAGGCAAGGTGAGAGTGAGGTCAAGCGCCGTCACTCACTCTCAAGGCCATCAGCTGCACTAATCGCCATTATGTTTCTATACTACCTTATATAAGTATTAGGGATCTAATAATTATGTAACACAAAAAGAAACAGACACTTAAAAAACGACTTAACCATTTTTATTGGTATGGCCAAAATATCCGTTTGAAAACACCTCCCGCTTTCTTTAAACTTTTATAAAAAATCAAATAGTAAATTTTCACTAATTCTTCCTTCAATAACAAAGCATAAGTTTATACGTAAAACAATTCTATGATTTTCCTAATAATAGCAATGAAATAAGTCGTCGGGGTGGCCTAAAATCGGTATCAGCCAATCAGCGAGAGAGTCTATCCCCTTTTATCTAGCGCTAGACCAAGGAGATGGTTTTTGAATCTGAGGTGGAGCGCAACTTACTTACGGTACAGATAGCTGTACTACTCATACGCTGAGTTGGCGAGGGCCGGTTTCAAACTAGGAACCTAGCGGTTTCTAGCCGAACGAAATCAAGTTAAAAAGAATACATCTTCAAGAGAGAATACGCCATTTTTAGATAAACAAATTCTGAATTATAAATTTCCCACGTTTTAAAGACTGTAAAAAAATATAATTTATATGTAATCTTTTAAAGTCACTCTACTTTCTAATAGAATAAAAATAACGGTAAATTCAATTGAATTTCTCTGAGTTATTTTTTTAATTTAATACATGGGCTGGAAGTAAAAACACGTGACATTTTCGTCATACTCATTATTTCTACCAATTGTAATGAAACTTCAATGATTTAGCCACACATAGGAAGTGATTATCCTTTTTATTATTGTTATCAAATTTCCTTTAATTTTTAGCGAAATGTCATAATTTTCTAAAAATAAATATCCAACGAGCAAAGTAATATTCTCTCGTTTCACTGAAGTCCCTTGATTTGATTAAACAGTGGACTTCTTATTTATTATTTCCATTTTCATTCAGCGCCCTTTTCTACATTTTTCCGACGCCTTTCTTGACAGGAGATTTCCACGTATTTTTTCCTTGTCTATTGAATCAATTGTGCATCAGATGAAAGGAAAAAAGAATGAGACATAACAATTTGTAATGAAGTAATGGAAATGTGGAAGACGCTACGTGAGTGATGTCAAAGTGACAGTGATTTGATTCGTTTCCGACATTGGATCATCGGAGGACTCTTCATATTTTTACTATATTCTTCTTTAGCTTTCTATTAAAAATATTTATTTCCAGATTGCATTCATATATATATATATATATATATATATATATATATATATATATATATATATATATATATTGTATGAACAAGAAGTAATAAGACAAACAGGAATATTTTTATATGTTATTTATTCTCAACTAGTTTCGACCTTAAGTCATCGTCAGGAGAAAATTTCTTATTTGAAGAAATTGTTTTTAGATTTTTTGAAAGGGAGCATTATAGACGAACTATAAAAATTGAAGTGTTTTTGAGGGTCTGACATGCTATTAAAATCCGGGTAGAAGAGTGTGTTAGTAGTAGCAAGTCCATTTGTTCCGTGAAAAACCTCTTTGAGGTGGGTTATTTATATATATATATATATATATATATATATATATATATATATATATATATGTGTGTATGTGTGTGTGAGGGGTAAGAAGTTGGTATCACTTGTTAAGCATTACAACGGGATACAGTCAACTTCCGAGAGGCTAGTCGTAATAGTTTGGCTATGATTAGTATAAGAAACCTTGCGACCTTTTACATTAATGTATTATGATGCAGTATGTTTTTTTGAAACCCCCACTACCAATTGATATTACCTGCCACTAATTCCTTGTTTCTACTCGTTCTCGTTAAAAACGAGACATGAAAACTATTCCATCGTTTCCCACCTGAGGATGGCAAAGTGTATTGCCGAAAGCGCTAGTGTTGAAACATTCGGTGGACTGGTATACCAGTTCCACCCTGACACCAGAAGGATGGCCCGAAGATTAGAACGGATCAATGAAAGACTTCTCAGACAGGAATTATCTGTTCAATTCAATGAAACCTATATATATATATATATATATATATATATATATTATATACTAGACAAAACTTAACCCGTTGGGTCACCCATTGAGCTCTCAGTAGATAATTGGGATTAGGTAGGTATTGCCAAAAATGACATCAAATCCGTATTTTACAAAATAAATTTCCCCCCACCTCCCATGAAAAAAATTATGAAAACTGAGAGAATTATCTGATTTTAATGAAATTATCAGTGATGATTCATCAATAAATGAATTTTATATTGCAAATATATTTTTCTTTTTGGGCTAAACACGCAGAAAAAAAGGCGACCCAAAAAATTATTGTAAATTTCTTTACAAAAAAGAAACGACCGAGATAAAATGTCCACGTGACCTATCTTTGTATAGAAGCTCGTTGTTGACGAAAAACAATTATTAAAAATCGCGGAAAAATCTGATTTTGATTCTTTAGAATAAATATTACTATTGCTGCTTACAATAGCAGAACTAACTTATCATACCTAATATTAATTAGGTATGATGAATTTAAAATATGAAACCCGTAATTTCAATTTTCAAATTTTATATTCTTAGATTCTAAAAACAAATATTTATTTAATAACTATTTTAGTTTATTATTGTTATCTAATAATTTCTGTAAAAAAACTCTATTGAAAATTTCGCCCCCCTTTAAACAGAACAAATATGCATGTATGTTTTTTTTTTTTTTACAAGATAATAGCCAATTAAATAATTATCGAAAAAAGTATTAAAAAAAGAGCTCCAAAAATTTGTTTTTTCAGTTTGTATTTTAAATTTAATTTTCCGATTTTTGGTACTTATTTTTTTACCAGGATAACTCCCTTAATTTTGTTCTTCTATTAACATCTTCGATTTTTGTCTTTTTATTTATAATGTAATTAGTTTCGAAAGTATATAACTCCACCGATATGTTGCCACCCCCACCAAAATAAATAAGGGAGAGAGCAACGTGAAGTGACCTGAAAAATACTAAAAGTTGTGAAATAAAAAAACTGATGGATTATAAAAGTAATTCTTTGATAACATAACACTGAAAATGTCACTAAAATCAGATAATTCTCTGATTTTTGGTAATTTTTTTTTCAATTGGGAGGGGTTAAATTTATTTGGTAAAATACGGATTTTACTCCATCTTCGGCAGTCCCTAATATAAAATGTATTAAAAATGAATTACATGAGTGGTATTATTTTTTAACTGATGTTACTACTTTTAGACTTAGACAAAATGGTGCATATCGCTTAAATGCGTCCTGGCCTCTTGCCCTAAAAAATGCAAAGTGGTGCCTACTGAAAATCCGACCCGTGATACTTATGAACTCCCTAGCTGACTGAAGGCATTTTTCCTGAAAATTTAATGCAAAATGAAAGCAATATTTACCCCCCACGAAGTCTTTTCTCGACAAGTAAATATGAATATTATACCCCCCTGTTTAAATAATATTTTTTGCGGTTTGAAGGCGTTTTTATAGACAAATAACTTTTTTGTGGTTTGAAGGCGTTAAAAGTAAGCCACGGCCAGGGTTTTTAATTAACAAGTAAGTGTAAATATTTTACCCCCCTTTAAAATATCTTTTCATTTTATTTTAATTCAAAACAACTGTCAAATCTTTTTTAATGAATACGACCGAGTTTCGAAAATAAAAACAATCAATACATTATTAAACAAAAACAAATATAAAATATTTACTTTTACTTGTCGAGAAAAGACTTGGGGTGGGGATATGGCTTTCATATTAATATATATATATGTATATATATTCTTTTAGAAAAAGCTTTATAGTGCTAATTGATTATTTCCGGTTGGCGCGACACCCTTGGTCTTTGTTTTTTGTTTTTTTTCATTTTTACCCCAGGTGAGTTTAGTAGTATACTTTTACTAACAAAATATTTCCAGTTTTTTTCCTACCGCAACGGTTTACTAATAAAATCAGTATGTATTATATATATATATATATATATATATATATATATATAGAGAGAGAGAGAGAGAGAGAGAGAGAGAGAGAGAGAGAGAGAGAGAGAGAGAGAGAGAGAGAGACAGCAGAGACAGACAGACAGACAGAGAAAGAAGGAAAAAAAGAGAGATAAAGAGTTAGAGAGACATAGAAATGAATAGGAAGATGAGCAATGTAGAGACAATAAGTCATATGTAAAATCACAAAAGGATCGTTTTGATTTCCGAATTCTTTTTTTTTTTTCTGCTGTTACATAAAATTATCAAAGAAAATAATATTTTTGGCTTTGATTCTAGAAAACGCATCCGGTGCATTTCTACTTTATCGCGAAAGCTTTCGATTGGTCAAACCATCTTTACATCAGTCGCCTACGCACGTGTTCTCATTGGCACTGGTAATCACAAATTTTCAACTGACGGGATGGACATGGACGCTCGCCAGAAAACTATCACATGTGTCAAAATTTTAAAATTTCAACGGATGCCACCTCACTTGTAAGCGGTTATATATAACTATTAAACAGCAACAACAACAACAACAATATACCACTACTATACTACTAATTAATAATAATATAATAATAATAACAAAAAATGTAGAAAAATTCTGTCTGTTAGAAAATTCAAACAAATAATAAATCATAATTCTGGACTTTGGCCCAAGTTTTTTAATATTTGTTGCTCGAGTGCACATCTTAAAAACACATCTGCTTAAAATGACGTTGATCATTAAACTCACAAACATTATTTGTTATTATAAAAGTTTGACTTTTTTTTTTTCTTTTTATATTTATTTTTATTTATTTTTTTTTTTTTTTTTGGTATTTTTTTGTGAAAAGTTTCCAGAGAGCAAACTTAGGAGAAACAGATGAAGAGAACGATTTTTCTTTTCATCTCTAATAACAAATGCTAATGTCAATGTGTCAGTGTTGAATACTAGTTCCACGTTAGATTCGACAACATAAAATTCAGAGTTGTGAGTGCTTATCAGCTTGTATTGTTATTTTATTTTATACTTGACTATATTGTGAAAAAAAAGATTCAAACGTTCTGTACGGCCCGGTAGCTAATGGCCCGCGGCCCGGTGGTTGGGGACCGCTGCCGTAGACCATCATATCAAAATATTTTGGAGTAAGGCTTACTTTGTGAGCAAATTAAAAAGATTTTGGGTCCACTCCGGACCTGCAATCCTTGATATTTTGGATTCTCAAGTTTAATTACTGCGTTTGTTTTCGTCGTGCCTTTTTGCGATAATTTTTTTTTTGTATGATAATTTTTTTAAAATTGGAAATTAATTTTGTTACACTCTGACGTTCTCTCCGATAAATATTTAACCATTCCGTTTTGATGCTTTTTCTTAGGCTTACATAAAAATAGTCAATTTTGTATAGATTATTTTTCAAAAGAAAAGAAGATTATTTTTCTCTAAGATGCGGTTGGATGCATTATCAGTGTTGTTCTTTAGATCATTGGGGGTTTAGGGTCTTTTAAACATCAAGCGCTCTAGATAAGGTGACCCGAGAGTGATCACATCTTAGCCCGCACCCACCATACTTGTTTGTCAGTACTTTCTGTGTTGGTCTCAGCTAACAAATGGCATCGGAAGTTTTACCTAGAGAGCGCCAAATAATGATATATATATTATTAGCTCAGTCGGTAGAGCGTTCGGCTAGAAACCACAAGGTTCCTAGTTCGATACCGGTCCTCGCCAACTCAGCGTATGAGTAGCACAGGGATCTTTGCGGTAAAGTAAGGAGCTGATGGTAGGTGTGGCGCTCCATCTCAGACGCAAAAAACAATCTCCTTGGTCTAGCGCTAGTAAAAAGGGGATAGACTCCCTCGCTGCATGGCTCATACCGACATTAGGCCGCCCGACGATATATATATATATATATATATATATATGATATCTGAACATATATCTGTACATATAATAACAGACACACTCATATATATATATATATATATATATATATATATATATATATATATATATACAAGGTGTGTCAAAAAAGTATCGAGATTTGTGTACTTTCTGACACACCTTGTATTCAGAAAAATTGATGAATGGAACGTTTTTTCTTCAGAATAAAAGGTGTGTCAATAAGTACAAAAATTGATACTTTTTTACACACATTATATATATAAGAATCTTTTCCGTTTTATTTTGTTTTTGTTTTCGGTTTAAATAATACTTTCATTAGATCCAAATCGCTTACATTATCTAAAATAATAACCAATTCCGCCCATAACTTTTTTCTTTATATATATAAAACAAAACACAATAAATATTTAAATTTATTAAATACAGAACTTAATAATAATAATTAGAAATTAAAAAAAAAAATTAATCGTAAAATAAAATATATAAAACTCCTTTTCTAATATTAACATATTCCGCTCATAACTTTTTCACTTTATATAAAAAACTAATTACAGTAAATATCTAATCATTTATGAATTACAGAACTTAAATATAAATTTAAATAATAACAATTAATCGTAAAAATTCCTTTACTAAAAGTCTTTTGAATTCCAACCGTCACATTTCTTAACACCCATCCCTTCCGTTTAAATTGTTCGTCTTGTTGCCAACATCTCAAAAATTCGCTACATTTGTTGACAAAAGATATACATGGAACATGACCGACATATATATGGGCGCAAATGCCCACGTTGGTGAATATTGTAACGTCTTTCGTTTTGCAGTATTATGGTTTTTTTGTTTTGTAACTCATTTTGACTTTCCTCTCCGACCCAAACAACTATGAAATGAGCTCTGATGATGATTTTTTGTAAAATCGAAAATATTGATCAGTATCAGCTATGATTATATTATAAATTATTTTCTTCTTTAACAGGATTGTGTGATGTTTTCATTCCAGCTTTTCTTACTCATATATATATATATTGATATAATTCAAACTGGTCCCTTAATGTGAATTATTTTGTGTTGTTTACGTTCTGGTTCTTCAAGCCGACAAAGTAAATGTGATAAGAATGGTAAGTATCATAGATTGCACTCTTTGATTAGCCACCCATAGGAATGGAGTGTTTTTGTTTTAATATATTTAAATGGTGTTAATGCGATTTGAATGTTTAGGGTGGGAATTCTGTTGATGGGAATGTCGATAATGTTTCTGAAAACAAGGAAAACCTAGATTGAAGGGAATCTATATTAACGATTCAACATAAACATAAAGAAATTTATCCCCCCCTCTCTCTCTCTCTTTATCTATCTCTCATTCTATCTTCCTCTCTTTCTCTCTCTCTCTCTCTCTTTCTCGCTCTCTTTCTCTCTCTCTCTCTCTCTCTCTCTCTCTATATATATATATATATATATATATATATATAATTAAAGAATATATATATATATATATATATATATATATATATATATATATATAATATGTTTAGAGAGAGAGACAGAGAGAGACAGCCAGACATACAGCGACAGAACAGAGAGATGGGGGAATAATGGAAGAGAGAGTTATATTATATCTTTAACTATCATGAAAGATAATCAATGACCACATCAATATTAAAATACGTTATTTAAGATCTATGATTGATATATATATATATATATATATATATATATATATATATATATATATAAATATATATATATATATATACACACACATATATATATATGTATATATAATACAATTATATTATATTATAGATAGATAGATAGAGGAAGAGAGAGAGAGAGGGAGAGAGAGAGAGAGAGGAGAGAGAAGAGAGAGAGAGAGATAAACAATAAAAAAGTAAAAGAAAGTACGGTTTTCAAAAATTAGATTGAATACATATAGTTACACATTTTTAATTCTATCTTTTGTAACCCTGGTTTTGTTCTTTTGTATTTTGTTGTTGTTTCTGCGTGATTTTTTATACTTTTGTTTTAAAACAAAATATGCAAAATAGGCCAATCCCCCGGGAAAAATAATCGATTCCTCTTTCATACTATAAATCAGTGTTGTATGAAAACTGTTTTAGCCGGGAAGAATTGTTTTTTTGAGACATCATTTTATGCAGACCTAGAACCGGATAAAGAAACAGACAGATACTTCAGCTTTTTATATAAGATAACATATCTTATCATAAGGTCGTATATACATATATTAAGCATATCAATCATAGTGTCTGAAAGTAACATTAACAACGTTCTGTTTCTCAAACAATATAAAAGTCGTTATTTCAGACGCATGTATTGATAAAGTCGGTGGACACTAAATATTTTGATCAACTGGCCCAGTGAGAGTGTATTTCCGATAACTCATCGATCATCGAATTTTTGCAATATTATATCCGACCAAGACTGATTTTGTGTGATTGGATATCTTAAGAATAAAAACGTACGTGTCAATTCAAACGAGAAGCCATGGAAAATATGAGCGGCTAAGCCGGGACAATTCATCATTATCAACCTTCAGTATCCCACGTGGCCAGGACAGACCTCTTCAAATTTTGGTTTTAATATCTTTACATCATTGTGTAGCTTCTGAGTTGATAGACCTGAACGTTAAATGAATATGTAGTTATTTTTCTGCACTTAGACTGTCGCCCATAAATGATAAATGTCACCGGCTTCTAACCCGACGATATCAGGATTTTATTAGGCCATTATACTATAAAAAGTGAATATTATTAGATATTATCTCTTGTCAAACTCAGTAAATTTTTACCCAAGCCGTTCGCCATGGGTAGGATGTGACGCATGGTCACAAGTTTGGAACATACTGCGAGGATCGAACTCGCTATCCAGTAGTAATGGATCTGCGAGACTAGTTTACTGTCCATTACACCGAGATGGGACGACTATTATGCATTTACCCTCCCCGTTTGCATAGGTAGAGTTTGACCGAACGTCACAAGTATAGAGCATTCAGTGAGGATCGAAATCTCTATTCATAGTAATGGATCAGCGTGACTAGTTTGCTAACCATTACACCACCGTGGGACGCCTTATTACCCAACTTGATATTGTAAAATCTTTGAACAAAATATTAAAACGGCATCAATTCTGTAAAAATACGACAAAAAACAAACAACCAGATCACGTAGATATATATTTGGGGAGTATGTATTTCCCCAACTCCCTCTAGCCTATTCGATGGGTCCTAGAATACACAGAATGTATCCCCTGCTGAGGAGTAGGCCCACAGAAATTTAAAGGGTGTCTAGAGTATGACATTGAATTGTATCTGATGCTATTCTTCTTTGTAAAAAGTGAAAGTAGCCATTGTAACGTGGCGGTAGCGATATATTCACGGTACCAAAACGGATATACGTAACGTTCTAATATCGATATATGTTACAAAGCGGGTCTTGTCAACGTGCCTCCAAATTCACGACACTAAAAAGGCGTTCGGCACGTGGCGGTCATCTTGTCGATAAAAAAGTACAACGCGAGAAATATATCACCACAAGCTGCTTAGCTTTTATTTCCAGGCTCGTCTCGTGCGTCTCGTGGGTTGTATCGGAGAGGAGGAAATGCAGAGAGAAAGAGAGGACACTGTTAAATGACTGCGATCCCACAACTGGGACGCGTCCGAAAGCAAAAAGAACCGATCTTCTTCTTCGTCGTTCCACGTCACCACGTGACGTCCGGTTCCGGTCAACATCCAAAACTTCCGGTTGACATTCAATTCTCCATTCGGGGGGGGGGGTCACGTCCCGGTCGAAATCATCGTTCATCACTCCAAACTTTTTCAAAGCCTCCACCTTGTCTCATTTCTTCTTCCTCCTTTTTCTATAGCAGGGCTCGCAAAACTCAGGTCCTTCATTATCTCGTTACACCATGTAAAGCTCTTGCTCACATAAATATGGTTTAGATTTTGCAATAATGAAGATTAAATGCTAGATCCTGATTATCTGGTGTTACTTATCCGCAGAAATCTTATTTCTTATGCGTGTCATCACCTCAGCTAAATTATGGACCATTCTGTTCTTATCATAAAGAACAAAAGCGTAGAAAGACATGCTACAGAGAAAAATACAATGAGCGAGTAGAGGGAAAATAAGCGTGTGGAAGCGATAATGTTAACGCGTTTGAACCTAACAAAATGAAAAGATGAAAAGAAGGAAAGAAAAAAAGAGTAAGAGAAGGTTAAATCAAGATTATTATACTTTTTAGATATTGAACTATTTATCAATAGCTCAGACATATCAAACGTTGTAATAATTAAATTATCATACTGTGGTATATACACAGGTCCTAGCTAGTGTTACTGAATACAAAAATATCTGAAGAAGGCCAGAGGGTACAACAACTGAAACATTGTGACTATAACAATGAAAAACAAGATCGGTGTATAATAAAACTGATGATATAGATTTTTTTTCTCGCAAGAAATTATATCATTTCACTCAATATTTATAAAAATCATTTAATATGATAATCATTTGTAAACAAATATTTATATTTTGTCATACGTCCCTCATATATTCAACCTTCATATACTTTCAAACATACCTATTGTATATTGCATTACCTATTTTATACTATTTCATATCTGCATGTATGAAAAATAAGTATGACTCTAAAAGGCATTTTCAAATATATATATATATATGTATGAAAAAAAAGGACTCTCCCGTCGATTTTCGACGTATGAGTGTTCATACACACAATGAACTCCCACACAGGGATTTATTTATAGTGGTGAATGCTTGTGTTGGACCATCCGCACTTTTTGGCACAGTCGATAGGAAAGAATTGGTGCATATATATATATATATATATATATATATATATATATATATATATATATATATATATATATATATACATATATATATACATACCCTCTTAGCATTTGCTAGATGCGGCACAGGGTCAATTTTCAAGTAGAGTTTTTGGGAAATTATATGTTTGAAACGGTGTATCTGACCGATAACGAGATATTTTAGAAACCATTTTCGACACAAGATTTCACCCACTGCTCTATTAACGTAAATCTTTATAATCTATTTCCCATCTTCTGAGAACCATTTTTTTTCTGATTAACGTTGAGGAATAAACAGTATATATATTTACCAACCCCTCCGCACGAGGAGGATGTGACACAAGGTTAATTTCTTAAGCGGAGTTTTACAGGTTTGAATTCAGAGTTTTCCTTCTCCTAGACCGGTTACCTAGCCAGGGTTAAAGAGCCCGGTCTACCCTGCTATTTACCCATAGCTGGAGGGAGAATTGGATTCATACCTTTCCCAAGGGTATTAGCGCTATGTGAAATTCAAACAGCTTCGTCCAGGAATTGAACTCGGGTCGACGAGTCCATTTCCTATGACTCTAACCATTTGACCACACTCTTTATATAGAACAGTTATTGTTACTGGAATAATTGCTTTCATTTGCTCCGAAAAACATCTCTTATAATAACCAGCACAGTCATCTTTACATTTTATGAATTTAAAGATGACTGTGCTGGTTATTATAAGAGATATTTACCACAAAAATGTACGTCATTCAAAACGATAATTGAAAATGAATAATGAAATACAGGTTGCTTCAAAAAATGTTAACATTTCAATAGGATTTGATGATTTTAAAATGTCCAACTATTCACATTGTCTTTGCTCAATTACGTTACAGTAGTTGTTACTTTTAGGTTAAGTGAGGTGCTTGGTTAAGAGAGAAATTTTAGCGTGTGGTCTGAAAGAACTTTCCCCCATCTATCTCTGTTATCCTGTCTCTTGTGATTTTTGGATGTTTAAAAAGATTTTTACCCCAAGAAATAATTCCTAGTGTTTAATTTCATTCTTTTGTTAACAATGCACACATTTTTTTACTTGAAATAAAGATTCTGATAATTTGGGAATTCATACTTTTTGTCTGTTTTAACTCTGAATATTATTTTCCATTAAATTTCAAAACACAATTGAAATTCAATCATGTTTGTTTTGTTTTGATTTACATACCTAATCATAACTCTAACTCATTGTTATAAACTTTAACAGGATATTGAGCCAAATATGGTCTTTTCATAACAACCTCTGATATGACAAAATCAATGAGGTCTCCATTATATCAGTTATGCCTTCGTAATAAATATACGTCTATACAAGTACGGTCATAACCTAAAACAGGAGTTTAATTCGCTCCGATCGTAACTCAATTTCCTCGTATATTAAATCAATTTTCTCCATTGAAATAAACTGAAATGATATCAATCCGTTCCCGCCACCCACAAAAAACACCCTATATTATTTTTTTGTTTTTTTATTTTTCAAATAAGAAAAATAACAGCGTATTTAGAAAAGCATTATGAAATAGAATGTAATAAATTACGTACTGTGATATGTTTTAAGATTTATTTACTTAAAATAAATATTTTACATTGGCGCAATAAATTTGGAAACTTAAATGTTTTTAATGGTTTGTTAACATCATCATCATCGTGTCGCGCATGCAGCACGGGTATCCATGACAATCTTTCGCCAACCTTCCCTATCATTCATTACACCTGGAAGCTCCTATGCGGAGCAGCCAGCATCTTCACATAACTGGTCGATGTAGATCCTTGCTGGGCGCCCCACACTTGCATGTCCATGTGTTGGCTTCCACAAGAGAAGCTCGCTTATGAGTTCATCCTTGCTTCTCCAGCAGTGTCCTGCATGCCTTGTCCATCTCACTCAGATAGTTTGTGACATGGGGGCAGGTGGCCATACAGCTGTTTCCTTGTAGGGTGCTGTTTCCACGACTTATTCAAGACTGCACGCAGAACATAAGCATATCTAAATACCACATTTTTCTTGCTCTCACGACAAAGCAAATAAACAGATCAAGTCACAACTTGTAATTCAGAAAAACTCATAAGTTTATGCACCCGTAAACAAATACTTCTTTAATCCCCTATAGTAGATTCCAAGAAAGTGTTGACATGAAAGGCGATCAGGTAGAGACTGTTACACATAATATCATAAATGTACTCCCATAAGTGTGTTAACATTATTTTTAAACACCCTGTATAATTATACATTTTTTTATATCACGACTAACCATCTCCTTCCAAAAACTCTGAAATATCTGCATTTTTTAATGCCTCAACGACACTTCTAAGGTTTCTCTAACATTGTGAAAACGGCGCAGCTAATTACTCTAATAAATCCCGAAAAGCTATCCAATATACACTTTTAAATATTCAGATCATTATTGGCGCTTAACGTCGCCATAACGGAAGTATCCAATGTGGCACATCCGTTAATTTGTCAGACCAATGAACTATTGCTTACAAATGAATGTCTCACTGATTACATTAGGAAAATGGCCTTTTCACAGATTTGGAGAAGTCTAATTGAGTGAAAATCTCAAATTAAGCCGACACTCTTACACATTTAGGAATAATTACAATGTACTTGAAAACTTTATTGAAGTGATTAGCATTTGATCAGTGTACTTCAGTGAATCGACGTTAATAATTCGGATCTTTATAGAAAATAAATGTACTTTTGAATCTAATCGAAGCGAATTAGTAATTTCACATCTTCATACTTGAGTTTGGGTTTTGTTTAACACCATATCAACTTCTCGGGTTGTATTTGGAACAATATATATATATATATATATATATATATATATATATATATATATAGAGAGAGAGAGAGAGAGAGAGAGAGAGAGGGAGTAGATACATAGATAGATAGGTAGATAGATAAATAGATAGGTAACTCTCCGCACGCGCAGGAGGTGAACCAATGTCAACTTCTTAAGCGAAAGTTAACAGTTTGAAATCCAAGTTTTCCTTCTCTTAAACTGGAGACGTAGCAAAGGCCAAAAGAGGTCCAGTCTATGCTACTATTTATTCAGAGTTGGATGAGAGTAGTTGGGTTCATACCTTTCGCAGGAGTATTAGCGTCTAGGATTTGAACTTAGGTTGACGAGTCAATTTCTTAAGACTCTAACCATTACCAGATGTGCCTCCACTGCTATATATATATATATATTGAAGAAATGGATACAACAGAAACCTACTCGAGTTTCATCGCTAGAATCATCAGGGTTAAATCCACTGAATTAATCGAGTTACCGATTAATTGCAGCTGATCACACGTATGTTCATTGAATAAGATAGATATTATTCAATGAACATACGTGTGATCAGCTGCAATTAATCGGTAACTCGATTAATTCAGTGGATTTAACCCTGATGATTCTAGCGATGAAACTCGAGTAGGTTTCTGTTGTATCCATTTCTTCAATATATATATATATATATATATATATATATATATATATATATATATAACCAAGTCGTGCCGCCACCACGGCTATCCATGACTATGAATGTCCTTATTGAATATTATCTACACTGCATCCAATATCAACACATTTCTGATTGATTTAAATCTTTGCTAGCCAAACCACGCTCGTATGTCTATATAGAGGTGCATACAGAAGAACGTCACATACGCACTTCCATGCTTCTTCAGCAGTGTGTGGCCTATCGGTGTTCGGGGGTTTTGTCGGATAGGAGGCAAGTGGCTGTACAGCTACCTTTTGTGTGGTGATGCTTTCAGGGTTTGTATTAACACGGTTCCGTTGCTGATGTGGGGATTATCTGCACTTTTGCCTGGAAGAATTATCTTCCACTGGGTTTACGTCCCGACCACCAGGAGATCTGGTATATAAGCGGCTATTTCCAACTTCTCTTTCTCTTTTAGTACATCTTCTTAACGAACTCACATGATCTAGATACGGTCTACCGGCCCCCTTCCTAGTAAGTGATTTCTATGTACGGACGCTCCAGTCCTTTTATGTATGTATGTTTATGTATACTATTCTATTCTATCTTCTATTGTTTATGTACACTTCTATTGTTTATTCATGTGCTGTATTATATAAAATGTTTTGTCTCAGAACTGTGTCGGAGTTGTATGTTCAATTCTAACTTTGAATCTTACATTTATAATCAAACGATATTCTTTATAATTTCTCGCCCGAGATCTTTTCTTACGACGTGTACTTTCTTGACACAGACGGCCAATTTATTTGATTATGTGTCAAGCCACAGGTCATAATCTAAGAAGTAGTATCATCAAACCAACCAGATGTTAGCCTAAGCTACAACACTACAGGGGTTATATCAGTGCCGTGACTGACGTCATCATAGATCTGATGACGTAAAACTCGCAGACAACGACCGTATACAGTCCCAGTAATTCAACGACCTAAACACGGAGATGACAACCAAATAAAAAGATAAAACAAATTAATAAAGTATAAAGCAATAAGACAAATAAAAAGAAATATAAGCAAGAATGAAAAATAAACCATTTAAAAACAATATATATATATATATATATATATATATATATTATATATATATATATATATATAAGTAATTGGTAATTTGCTTGAAGCATTGTTAAGTAGGTTATAATATATTAATAATTTGAAAGCAATTACAATGCACATAAAATAAAAACAAAAATATGTTATTTTTTTGTCTTATCGATTTCAAAGTATAACTTTATCTTCAGAGACGAATTTTCTGGAATTCGTCTCTGAAAATAAAGTTATACTTTGAAATCGATAAGACAAAAAATAACATCTTTTTGTTTTTATTTTTTATGTGCATTGTAATTGCTTTCAAAATTATTAATTATATATATATATATATATATAATATATATATATATATATATATATAGAGAGAGAGAGAGAGAGAGAGAGAGAGAGAGAGAGAGAAAGAGAGAGAGAGAGAGGGGATAGATAGATAGATAGATAGATAACTCTCCGCACGCGCAGGATGTGAACCAATGTCAACGTCTTAAGCGAAAGTTAACAGTTTGAAATCCAAGATTTCCTTCTCTTAAACCCGAGGCCTAGCAAAAAGGTCCAGTCTACGCTACTATTTATTCAGAGTTGGAGGGAGAGTAGTTGGATTCATACCTTTCACAAGAGTATTAGCGTCTAGGATTTGAACTTAGGTCGATGAGTCCATTTCTTAACACTCTTAAGATAATAAAACAAATATATAGAAAGATAATCTTTGTTAATCTAAATATAAGTATAGATAAGAGATTTATTTTTAAGTTTTTAAATCCCTGGTAATACCGGGTAGCTCTACTAGTGTACATATATATTTGTGTGTTTTTTTTTTTTTGTTTTTTTTTCTCTTGTAATATCCTAATCTGTGATTTACATCACTAAATAATTACAATTGATTAACATATCTTCTCACTTTTTTTATCTGATTATGCACTCCGGATAAAAAAGTATTGGATTTCTACTGATCATAATTTGATATTTTTGGTGTTGTATACCCACTCTGACATAGTAGCAACATGCATTTCATCTTGCAAGGTTTTTCTCCTGTGAATTTCTCTTTTTTTATATTATACTAGCAAAAATACCCGGTCCATGACCGGATATATATAAAGATTGGACCATAAATAGGCGAGAGATTCCGAACTGAACAGCTTAAACTGTGATTTTGTTCACTAAAATTAAACTAAATTGCTGGTATAGCTTTAACAAAAAGCAGGCAGCGAACATTATTTTATTATCAGCAGCAGCTGGTATACGGACAGTTCGGCGAATCGGTTGAGTTGGGTTTAATTAATTAATTATATCCCCTAATCAGTAAAAAATCAATAATCAAATTTGGCGTGTCTCTTAGTTAGAAGGATATTAAGGTGTATGCAATATTTTGAATCTGAGTAACTATCCGTGTCGGAGTTATACGTCGACACGTACATACCAAACTTCCTTTTATATATATAGATTATATTTACTAGCAAAATAAAAAAATACACCCTCCGGGCGATGTAAAAAGTAATTTTTTGAAAGATATTGCTTGAGGAGGTGGAAGTTAAAAATTAAATGTCGGAGAGTTTGAACCATAAATCATGAAATCAAATTTATTAAAAGAGTAAAAAAAAAAAAATTGAAATCGAAACTAAGTTCTATTAACTTTGTATATCTATTAAAATAAAACAAACTATATATAAATATATGATACTGGGGATGTATCTATTAAAACTTGTTTTAAAAAACAATGAGGACTGTCTAATGTTGCATGCACAAATTTTGAGTGTATTTATTCTGTTATAACGATTTCGGGTATAGTGATGTAAGCAGTGACGTAGTTTTTGTTACAGACAAAAACCGGAAGCGAATCTCCATTATTAATAGATATATTATATATATTTATCCTCCTAATACATATCAGTATGATGTATTGTGCAATATTGATTCTGTACAAGGATTTGGGAAATACCAGGCAAAGAACAGCCCTGTTAAGTGTCTTTTTTAAGTTTTGTTGATTTTTCTTTTTTGACACCAAACAGGGAGTAAAACACCTGCTATTGAAAACATCATTAAAGTAAAATTAAGGTATTTCTCTAGGTCAAATGGTTAACAGACGATATTAGCAGATCTTTGAAAGTGAGTCTAATTCTCACTGGGTGCTCTATACTGACGGCGGTGTGCCACACTTAAGCTATATTAGTAAATAAGAAAACGTAAAATTAGGACACTTCAAGTGGTGTTAATTTTAGTAAAGTGGATTCTCAAATCATCATTATTGAGTTTGATTTTCAGTGAACCCCCAGACCTCTTGCCTTGTGCCATAACTAGCCTAAGCTCGGTAAATAACTATTTCTCTACGAAACTATGCATGATGTGAATCATTATTTTCTATTTGTTTTTCAGATAAACTTCTGAAATTCTATATTTATTTTGTAGCGATTACTCATACATTAGATATGCAAATACTTGCATACATATCAACACTTATATACGCATTCTATGAGTATATATGTGAATATATATATGTATGTATGTATGTATATATGTATATATATATATATATGAATATATGGAGGCGCGTAGACTAGTGGTTAGATTCGTGGAAAATGGACTCGTCGGTTCGAGTTCAATCCCTAGACGAAGCTGCTGGCATTTCACATAGCGCTAATACCATAGGAAATGGCATGAATCCATATATTCTCTCTCTAGCTATATGTTTAAATAGTAGGGCAGACTGGGCTCTTTAACCTTCGGTAGGTAACCAGTCTAGGAGGGGGATAACTCTGAATTCAAAATTCCTGAGGTCTGTCGTTGATTGGGTTCGGGGCAACCCTTGATGCACCAATTCTTTCCTATCGACTGTGCCAAAAAGTGTGGAATGGTCCTACACAAGCCTTCACCACTATAATCAAATCACCGTGTTGGTTGTTCATTG
>CM042141.1:71310788-71333288 GCA_023376005.1 Doryteuthis pealeii | reverse complement strand
TGGAAATACTACCTTTCCCAAAGGATTTAGGGCTATGTGATATTACAGGATTTGAACTCCGTTCACCATGTTAGTTTCCAACTATAATAACCGTTATACCACAAAGACCTCTGTTTTATAGGATTTATGTCATTGTAACGTTGCGGGTTTGTTTCTTTCACGGCACTAATTCGTATCTGTTATGTGGCCGTCGTCTTTCTCATAAGGTGTGGAACTTCTTGGGGTTTGTTTACAACTCCACACACTCGCAGAATCTAGTAGTTCTTTGGTCAGTCAGCGGGTGGGTCAAGGGAGTATCAACTTACACAGGCCGCGTGCTTTTCGTTACGGCCAATTTGACTTGTTGACAAGTTTGTTGGTTTAATGGCTTTCATTCATGAATTCCATTACGATTTCTTTGGCGTGTAGTAAATAAAGATGTGGACAGCATTTCTTGCTTTTCATGAATTTATTTCCTTAATGAAAGTTATTGAGAGAGTGAGAGATAGTCGGCTTCCTTAAATATGTTTTTAGTGATGCTCTTAACTTCGTTCCAATTATCAGGCTTCACACTTAAGATATGTTTTTAACTTCGTCCAGTGTAAAATATTAAATCTCAAGTTTCACACATCAGCGACATCAGGACCCCCGTCTACTGTCAAGCCAATTCCACGGCCACAGACTCAACTGGTCTTCCTCCCTTGGTCTCCAGGGCTCTACTACTCCCTCAGTCTCCAGGACTTAACTGATTCAAAATCTAAGGTTCCCTCATTATATAGAAAAATTTGTCGATCGTTCCATAATGTTCTAGAATGTCCTAGAATCTCTCGAAGATTTTAATTGTTCTACCAAACTACACTTTGGAAAATTTGTGTTATTTGTACATGTTTAATTAAAATCGTAATTATTTATATATTTTAAAGTTATAATAGTTCTAGTTTTTCTTATCTAATATCAATAATTTTTCGTTTAGCTGAAGCTGGTGTCGGGAAATAAAGATGTATACACCAAAAGGATATAAGTCTCCGTGTTCGTGATTTTAAGAAGAAATAAGGAAGATGGAAGATGGTTCAACACTTGAGATGATCCGAGATGATGTAAAAAGACTTAGAGAACTCAGAATGAGCACTGACAAAGATTTGAAGGTTATAAAATAGAAGACCATAGCAGAAAGTAATAAGAGACGATTTAACAGTTTTACGACAGTTAAGTTTTGTGTTATTTAATGTAAAAATAATTTGTTTTTGGCAAGCAATTATATGGTTTCAAGCAAATAATAATAATAACCACTAGTACACAGTTATAGATGCAAGTATTTATAGTTAATACAAATATCAATAAAAATAAGGAAATGAATTTAACAGTATATCAGAGTAAGAAATTTGAAAACGCACAGATGTTGTAAAGTAATGTTGTTTATTTGCTTATATTGCAATATTTCAATCAGTTTTGGATCATCATCAGAGGATGTCTATTGTAAAAAGAAAAAAACTGTTTTTTTTTTTTAAATATGACCGGTTGTGAGGGAAATAACTCATAACGGACTTTTAAGAAAAGAGATATTTAGATTTCTTTTAAAATTCTTAAAAACACGTGCATGGCGTTTATAGCATGAGGTAACGGACTTTTACAAGAAAGAGAATATATTTATATTTTAAAATTATATGTCCGGTACAAGCAATCTTTTAAAATATAAATCTATAGTTCTCTGAGTAAGATAAAAATAACGGACATTTGTATGAAAAGTGTGTGTGTGTGGGGGGGGGGTTACACATAATATGCCCATTGTTATATAGTTTCGAGTATTCATATCTGATATCAATAATGTCTATTGTCTATTTACGTCATATTTTGGACTTCGAACTGACCCGTTGAGCCAACAGCGCATTGTGACTGTCAATTTCTCACCTCGGTGACGTCAGTACAAGCATTTTGCACAAGCAGGATCTCTTGGTCTGAGTGGACCTGGGAATAATAACAACGAAGGATGAGTCCATATACCTTATATCACCGGATTTGGACCTTTAACCCAGTTTGCAGTTTAGTGTCATACTTGGACACCTTTTTTGGGAGAGGAATCAGCCATCTACAGTCGGTGTATTCTAGGGGTCACTGACAGAGAGAAACATAACATTTGATCGTTATTATCTTTCATCATCACAATGTTTGTGTAGTGATAGAAGAAACGACTTATCTCATGGAGCGAGTCGAGCGTGCATGAATCTTTCATGCAATATATCCAGCGATGAAAAACATTATCGCTCCCGGAATCACAATCTATGAGAAATTGTTATAGTTTTCGATGTAACTCTCACGAAACGAACATGTGACGTATGGTTAATTCGTCTCCTTCTGCCAGACCATGAAAAGCGGATCGTTGTTTACGGTGTTCTGTCTGTGACTTCAATAGACGTCCACGGGCTGATTGCGATGCGAGTGAAAAAGATGTAACAAAGACTTTTATGAAACAAGAATTCAGTACCCAGGTAGAGGATTACTCTGATTCGGAAAGAAATTTATTTTTAAATACACTTTGAATTAAAAGATAGATTCAATATATATATATATATATATATATATATATATATATATATATATATATATATATATATATATATATATATAAAGTAGGCCTAAAGAATCATAGAATATCTACCATGGTTTCTCCTAGCAGATCATCATGATAATTCGGTTCTTCAGCCGGGAGGTTTTTTTATACTGTCAGAGTTTAGAAAATAAATTATATATATATATATATATATATATATATATTATATATATATATATATATATAGTATACTATCTTATCGTGAACAATAGATGAGCGTCAGCAGTGAGTGATTTATTACCTCCCATGTTATGCATGCTATCAAGAAGACATATTGTATTTCCCCACGTGTGATAGCCTTTCTGTGAGTTATGAAGCCACACTGACAGGAGAAATCCTCCAAAGCGGGAGTCAGATGTTTTTGTTTTAAAGTTAGACGGAGCTGATCTCGATGTTTCAGTCTGTCTCTCTCTCTCTCTCTCTCTCTCTCTCTCTATATATATATATATATATATATATATATATATATATATATATATAGTTCCCTCTACATTTTAATAGCGTTTTCTTTTTTTCCAGACCCGTTACCATACCAAGGTTAGAGAGGAAAATATTTGGATATATACCTTTTCCAAGTGTAATAGCACTTTGTGATATACAAACAGTCTCCTCCAGGATTTGAACTTGATTTTCTCTACATTGGACTCCAAAAAGGTACTTAGAGCAAACAACGCTTCGTGACTGTGAGTTTCTCGCCTTAGTGATGTCAAGCCAAATATTTAGCACTTGCAAGAGCTCTTCGTCAGAGTGGATCTGGAAGTAATGACAACTAAAGTTGACATCACATAGGCCCATAATTGGGTTAGACGGGCGGTCGGAGAGCCCTCCCCCCTCTGATCAATGGTCTGGTCACGCCAAGCCTTAGCACCTATATGATTTCCCAAACTCTTATCTTCTTTCCTCTACCCATCCACACACTCGGTATATTTAGAGTTAGTCATAAACATATAGATGTGTTTGGCTGACCAGATCTGGTTGATCTGGAAAGAGTTAATATTCATAGGGCACTTTAAAGAGAAACATTTTGTTCTGAGCAAATAAAAATAAAAACTATGAGCAAAGGTATCCCTAATCAACACACAGTAGACATATTTGAGTAAAGTTATGTGTTAAATTTGAGCTTTAACACAGTATGCATTTTAGTGTCATACCTTGAATACTTTTTGGAAGAGTATTCAGCCATCTGTGTATTCTAGGTGTCACATACCGAAAAAACATAACGTTTGGCCGGTATTATCTTTAGTACGATGGTAACCATTATACGAAACTGTTATTTTTTTTTCTGGATACAAACTTTTCATACATTGAGTATAAACAGACAGCATATTAACAGGTATATCCATGGAGGAGAAATTAGCTTTAACATATTGTCCTTGCCTAAAAGGTTTCTGAACACAAGGTGTGTTTTATCCATCAGTGCTATGTTAAGTATCTCTGACAAACGGATTTCGCAGCATTTACGCTTCTGGTCCCGGTAAAAGAACATATATTTTGGGGATAGTTGCATCGTAAATATCGGATCGTGACAAATTCACATGGTATCGGATTTAAAGACCTCCTACAATAGAGATCTCCTGGGCGGTGACAATTCGGTTAAACTTAGAATTATATACGATGCAGATAGTAGTATATACAGTTGTACTGATTATGAAAAAATAGCCATGTAGGTGCAAAAAAGGATATTTTGAAAGTGGAACGTTATATATTGTACTTCAGGCATTTTGTGTATGTGCAAAAGGCTGTTATTTCATGGTAAATCGAAATCATATATGAATACTATATATGAATGCATATCCTTGTAGGTTTGTTCTGCAGTATGTATTTTTATAGTCACTTGCAAGATTAATACTATGGACCAATAATTCGTTTAAATCAAAGATAAAATGTTATTCGATGCTTATAAACAATTAATTATTAGGAAAGAAATGAAATCTAGGGAAAATACTAACGTGAAAATGTTCCAGGTTCGATACCGGTCCTCGCCAAATCAGCATGAGTAGCACGGTTTGGATAATCTGATATGTGCGGTAAAGCACCTTCTGGAATTTGACAGTAGATGTGCCGGTCCATTGTAGCAAAAACAATCTCCCTGTTCTATCGCTAGGTGTGTCATAAAAGTATCGAGATTGAAGTTTTATTTTCAAGAAAGAAACGAACCATGAATTAAATTTTTTTTTTTTTTTCAGAATACAAGGTGTGTAAAAAAATACAAAAATTCTCGATACTTTTTTGACACAACTTATATATATATATATATATATATATATATATATATTATATATATTATATATAATAATTTGAAAGCAATTACTATGCAAAATAAAAAATAAAAACAAAAAGATGTTATTTTTTTGTCTCATCGATTTCAAAGTAAAACTTTATCTTCAGAGACGATTTTCGGAAATGTTTTTTTTTTTTTTTTCATTGTAATTGCTTTCAAATTATCATTATAACATACTTAACAATGCTTCAAGCAAATTACCAATTACTTTATATATATATATATATATATATATATATATATATATATATATATATATGAAAAGTTTATTTACAGTACAGAATTTTAAAAAAGACGCGTAAAAGCATATGCATGTTGTAAAATAAATTGTTTTTGTTTTTTTTTCTTAAAAAGAAAAGTAAGGGTACCCTAGTTAGATTTAAAATCGGAAATGATTTTCTTTTTTTCGCTCAATGCTCCTCAGAGAAAAATTTCATTGAAAGATGGTAATGTAGTTTATTTTATTTTTTTTTTTTGTAGACAACGGAAAAGTCAGAAAGCAATGAGAAAAAGGGAATTTTTTTTCTCAATAAGACAAGAGAATTCGTAAATTACGAAACTTACAACTCACAAGTGAGGGTTCGGAAATTACGAGTGCCCCCGTTCGATAAGTTGAGGCTTGAAGTGCCAAAAAGGAGTAGTTGTTGGGACTGCTTCTGAACGCACAGGAGGGGTTGAGTGCGGGAGATGAAAAGGGACTCGAGAATCTGCAGTTGTAGTTCGCTGTTGGAGCTGCAAAGGGCTGAAAACATAGCTGGGTGGTAGGACCGAGCGCAAGTGGAATTTCTCAATAGATGTTGTCCAATGGGGGACGGAGTATTTATGCCTGCTGCTGTGGGACAGTCCACGTTGCCAGAACGGATGTTGTAGGGTATATATATATATATATATATATATATTCCGGCTTTTGATTTACTGAATTTATTTTGATGACTTATTAATTTGTTCGATGATAGTGAATTTAGCATCTGTGTTCAAATTCTTTTGGGTTTCTTTTTGATTGCTTTATTATTTAATAAAATTGTTGATTCCTATCATTCCTCTGTGGTGATTTGATCATTGTTAGGTCAATAAACCTAGTTCTTTAAAGGTAGGTTTAAGGTTGATAGATTTTGATGCATAGATTAAAATGAGACAAAAGTGATTGCTCTGTTTTGAGAATGGATGGAGATATGAGGGTTCAAACTCAAAGTGCACCTATTTTTGTGTAAATTTTAGGTATCAATTTTATAGTATTTTCTGATAGATTACAATCCGTAGATTGCATTGACGCCAAATACAGTGCCCAATTCGAAGAATTAGCGGAGATGTGAGCCTTTAACCAACCCCTAAGGTCTCTCAAATCATCTATTTTCGTGTAAATTTTAGGTGTTGATTTTATTGGCTTTTCTGGTGGATTTTGATGCTTAGATTAAAGTAAGACGAACGAAATTGCTCGATTTTGAGAATTGATGGATATATAAGGGTTCAAAGTTCTCCTAAATATGCCTGTAGGATGATCCTTATTATTTGAACTAGTTTTGGGAAAGTTTTGTTTAATTTTCTTCTTAGGGGATGCAATTTAAATTCTTTGTTTTTTTAGTTTTAGGTTATCCTGCCTAGAGATGGAAACGTTATCTGATTTTCAATTAATATATCGGAATATACCGGTGCCGAGAATTGATATTTTAGTTTATGATCTGTCATTACCCCAGAGAAATGATAGACCACATCGCTGTAATTGTGAAGAAAAAAGTGAAGGACGTGCGATACGTCGGATGAAAAAGAAAGCAAATGTATAAAGAAAGAAAGAAAGAAAGAAAGGATGAAGGATGAGAGACAGATATTTCAATGAAATAGTAAAAGAAGCAGAAGAGAAAGAAAGAAAGAAAGAAAAAAGAAAAAGAAAGAAAAAGTTATAAAAATAAGGGAAAAAAGAAGAGAAAATGAGAAAGACTTTCTTCATAGATTATTTGTTTGGGTTGTTTTGTTTTACGGCATATCAACCTCAGTGGGTCATTTAATGCCGATAAAGTTTTGAAATAAATCAATTCTTAATGGATAATACAATTTTTTATAAATACATTTTTGTATTTAACCCATAGATGGGACCCTAACAGGTACTACCACTCCGGGTCAGAGTGGACCAGGGAGCAATGGTGATGAAAGGGTGCTCCACATTCCCCAAACCTCCAAAACTGGAACCTCACCATCAGATAGAGTTTAACGTCATTCCCAGGACATGTAGACCCGCAGCCACCGCCTTCTAGCACCCATATGATAAAAAGGGGTTGGGGCTGGCCATGAGAGCAATAGGGTGAGGAAAATCATATAGGTAGTAGGGCTTGACGTGACCAGCCGATTGATCGGGGGGGGGCTCTCCGACCGCCCGTCTAGCCCAAGATAGGGCCAAAGTGGAGTATTGCATGTCATGTACTGCTCATCCACCCGGGCTCCATCCGACAGGGCGGGTCATAGATTATTATACTTTTTACATATATTTACAATTGTAAAATAGTTCAATATTAAACGTAGTAATCGTAAACTTATTACTATATGGTATATCCAGGGTCCGCGCTAGTGTTAATAAATAGTGTAAGCTTCAAATTTGCATTCAAATGCCACACTACAAATGGAACCATGATGAGTCTCTAAATGTCAGTTAAAAACAGAACATATTCCACTACTGTAAACTGCAGAAATCATTTCTGTTATTTCACATATCTTATATTTGAATGGTCGATTTACCTCTCACTAATCCATGAGATCATGCAGGATCTTTAGGTTACTATGACATTAACCTGGCATCTTATATATACAATGTTCTTTTGTGACCTTTTCAGAGACATGGCGTGTGAAGCTGAAGTGAGAAGCGACACTCTCTTCGGCTCCAACGGACAAATATGATTGTGAATAGCTATTCCGAGGTGATAGGTTTTTATTAGCTTATATCTTACTGTTTATTTCTTTACTTAGTGGGAGTCCTATATTTGTGCAATGAATATATGCTTCTTGAATTAGACATTTTTTTCTTCTTGGTTGGGCTTAGAGAGGAGCTTTGATGATTTGTATTGTGAGAATAGGTTTTTAAAAGGTCTTGCATAGGAGTCAGTATCGATGGCACGTCAGAATGAATATCATAGAGAGATGAAAAAGACAAAGGAACAAAGGTATGTGCTAAATAAAGAAGGGGGAAAACAAGCAAGTGGGGAGCAATATGTAAAGCTGAAAAGTAAAAGTAAAAGTTAAAGAAGAATGAGATAAAAAGAAGAAATATGACAAATTGATAAAGAAGATGAAATGTATGGATAATAGAAGAAGAAGAAGAAGAAGAAGAAGAAGAAGAGAAGAAGAAGAGAAGAAGAAAGAAGAAAGAAAAAAAGAAGAAAGAAGAAGAGAAAGGAAGAAAGAAGAAAGAAAGAAGAAAGAAAGAAAGAAGAAGAAGAAGAAGAAGAAGAAGAAGAAGAAGAAGAAGAAGAGAAGAAGAAAAAGAAAGAAGAAGAAGAAGAAGAAGAAGAAGAAAGAAGAAGAAGAAAGAAGGAAGAGAGAAAGAAGAAAGAAGAAGAAGAAGAAGAAGAGAAGAAAGAAAAGAAAGAAGAGAAGAAGAAGAAAGAAGAAAGAAGAAGAAGAAGAAGAAGAAGAAGAAAGAAAGAAAGAAGAAGAAGAAGAAGAAAGAAAGAAGAAAAGAAGAAGAAGAAGAAAGAAGAAGAAGAAGAAGAAGAAGAAGAAGAAGAAAAGAAAGAAGAAGAAAGAAGAAGAAGAAGAAGAAAGAAGAAGAAAGAAGAAGAAAGAAGAAAGAAAGAAAGAAGAAGAAAAGAAAAAGAAGAAGAAGAAAGAAGAAGAAGAAAGAAGAAAGAAGAAAAGAAGAAGAAAGAAAAGAAAAGAAAAGAAGAAGAAGAGAAGAAGAAGAAAGAAAGAAGAAGAAGAAGAAGAAGAAGAAGAAGAAAAGAAGAAAGAAAAGAAAGAAGAAGAAGAAGAAGAAGAGAGAAGAAGAGAAGAAAGAAGAAAGAAGAAGAAGAAGAAAAGAGAAGAAGAAGAAGAAGAAGAAAGAAGAGAAGAAGAAGAAGAAGAAGAAGAAGAAGAAGAAGAACAACAACAACAACAACAACAATAAGAGAAGAACAGTTGAAGGATTTAGTTTATTTTTTCTATTTAATGGCATATACACCTACGTGGGTTATTTTATGTCAAAGTCTTCCTTGTAGAAGAACAATAGTAGTACTATTTAACTCATAATTGTAGGAAGGTGGTTCATAGCTTTCTCAATAGTATTAATTGGAAAGTGAACTTTATAGTGTACTAGCAATAGTACCCAGTCCATGACCGGACTAAAATAAAACAAATTAGGAACACCAGAGAGTGAGTGAGAAAGAGAAAACAGTATTAAGAGATACAATAAGAGGAAAATGACTTATCAAATATTTAAAAAAACGAAAATCGTTTGATTTTTGTTTAATAAACTAATTATATCCCTTAATCAGAAAAATCAATAACCAAATTTAGTGTGTTTCTTAGTTACAAGAATATTAATGTGTATGCAAGATTTCGAATCTGAATGATGTCTCTTTTTGGAGATATAAGTCGACACGTATATACCAAACCTTCTTTTATATATATAGATGTTGAGTTTGAATTTGCCACTACGCCATGGAAACTCCTCCCCCACGGGTAATGGGGATTGAGCATTGGAAACTTGTTATGGATTAATTAATTCCGACATTTATTCATTTATAGAGAATTTTAATCATATATATATATATATTATATATATATATATATATTATATATATTGTTGTGTGGTTTTTATGGGTAAAAATAAGACAAACGACTGGTGAAAATGGATAAAAAATATATTGAACAAAAATGAGTAGAAATTACAGAAAAGAAAGTGGAGTTGCGTCCGACCATACAGTTGCGAACTGACTCGCGTTGCTTGTGTCCGAAGCCACAATACAAAAAAGTGGGTTCGAAGATGTGTAGAATACCTCTTCATTGCCATAACTCACAGGCGCAAAGACTCGGTACTACCCGTTAGGGTCCCATCAAATTATTCGTAACACATAAGACTAAATGACACCGTATCAATGAATGCAAGGTATTAGTAGGAAGAATAGTTAATTTAAGCTATAATTATTTACTAAGATTCATTGCTAGTTAATTGAAACAATATAACTATGTTCAAACAAATATATATAAATAATTATTCGAACCCATATAATTATTTGTATTCGTTAGGAATGCTTGAAATTATACTATTGTATACAAAATGTTTGTATTCCATAGGAATACTTTAATTCATATGACTGAGTACAGAAAGTTCTTAATAAATATTTACACATATAAAGTAAAGTAAAGTCGACGGGGCGGCCTAATGTCGGTATCAGCCAGTCAGCGAGGGAGTCTATCTCCTTTTCAATAGCGTAGACCAAGGAGATTGTTGTAGCATCTGAGGTGGAGCGCCACACCTACCATCAGCTCCTTACTTTACCGCATAGATCCCTGTGCTACTCATACGCTGAGTTGGCGGGGACCGGTATCGAACTAGGAACCTTGTGGTTTCTAGCCGAACGCTCTACCGTGCGCAATGAACAAAATTCCCTCACCTATAGGCATAAGAATGATTGACATGCCGTTATAATCAATAAATCAAGCAAACTTCCCCCTCTCTCTCCCCCTCCCCTCTCTCTCTCTCTCTCTCTCTCTCTCTCTCTCTCTCTCTCTCTCTCCGGTTCAAGTTAGAGAGAGTCTGTAAGTGCAAGCTGAAATTCAGCTACGCCTCTGAATGTTTGACGTGAATGCAGACAACCGATGTAACACTATTTCAGAGAGAATTGTAAATTAATATGGAAATTATGGAGGCAGGTGGCATAATGGTTAGAATCGGAGGAAACTGACTCGTCGACCCGAGTTCAAATCCCAGACAAAGCTATTTGCATTTCACATTTCACGACGTATGAGGGTTCATCCAATGAACAACTGACACGGTGTTTTGTTTATAGTGGTGAAGGATTGTGTTGGAGCATCCGCACTTTTTGGCGTAGTCGATAGGAAGGAATTGGTGCACAAGGAATGCCACAAACCCAATCAACGACTGACCTCAGATTTTTCAAATTCAGAATTTTTCCTACTCCTAGACTGGTTACCTATCTAAGATTAAAGAGTCCAGTCTACCTAACTATTTTACCCATGGCTGGAGGGAGAATATATGGATTCATACCTTTCCCAAGGGTATTAGTGCTATGTGAAACTAAAACAGCCTTGTCTAGGATTTGAACTCGGGTCGATGAGTACCATTTCTTCGACTGTAACCATTATGCCACGCGCCTCCATATACATAAGGATATAAATTATATATACCTTCAGTTTGACGCCACGCCAATTTAATGACTTTACATACACACACCCCAAGTAGATCCCACTATGTCACATATACAATTTGATTACTAATGACTATTATAACTTATACTAGGGACTGGCAAACGGAGCCGAAAATGCGTTTTTGACAAAATGACTTTAGCCCCCCTACAGAAAATAATTTACCAAAAATCAGGAAATTATCGGATTTTAATGAAATTTTCAGTGTTTATGTATCAATGAATGATCCTTATAATGCATTATTTATTTTATTTCAAAACTTTCTCATTTTTTTCAGGTCACTTAATTTTGACCCCCTTATGTTGGGGGCGTAAAATGTTTTGCAAGTTGATCATTTTCGATACTAATTACAGTATAAATGATGAGACAAAAGACCGAACTTATGAATAGAAACAAAAAAAAAATTTACGGTGGCTTTTCTATGAGAAAATAAGTACCGAAAATCTAAAAATAAAATGTAAAAAAATAATAAATAATTAATTTTTTTGAGATTTCTTTTTTACTCATTTCGATAATTATTTAATTGGCTATTATTTTATAAAAGAAAAAATTATACATCGATGTTTTTTTTCTGCTTAAAAGGGGGAGGGGGTACATTTTCAATTGAGTTTTTCTTCAAAACTTATTACTTTTGGCGCCTAAAATAAGGTTTGCATTAAGTAGATATTTATTTTTAGAATCTAAACATATAAGATTTTAAACTTAACATCAGGATTTTCATAGTTTAAATGAATTTTATATATTAATTTTTCATAGCAAAAATACTAAATTAAAGTTTTGAAATAAAATAACTGATGCATTATAAAATTCATTAATTGTTAAATCAATACTGAAAATGTCATTAAATTCGGATAATTACCTGATTTTTGGTAAAATTTTTGCAAACGCGAATGTTACAGTAAAATTGTAAACAAGCACTTAAAAACATCCAAAACGAGGCTGACTGGCGGATATAGTCGAAATTGACTAAAAACAAATAGATTTAAATCTTTTTAAAATAAACTGCATATGTAATTATATTTTTCTTTTTTTAATGATGGTTATTATGTTACTACTTATCGATTTAGACAAAGTTGGACCTTAAATAATAGATTTAATTATTTCTAATTCGCTTTTAAAACTCCTAGCAGACGAAATTAATGCCACTCCCTAACTTATACTCATTTTACTTGATCTCGTCACGTAACAAGAATCAAAGGAGACAAGAAATAGCACAACCTCAACTGGAGAACAAAAGACAACATAGAAAGCACAACCAGATAAAACGGCCTTTGAACAACACATACACTTGTATCTTCGTGAACGGTATGGTTTCCCTTTTTCAGGTAAGGGTGTCTCTCTCACTCTTGGTTCACTTTTGTCTTCTTAACTCAGAAAATAACATTATATATTTTCTTGTGTATACTTTTTTATTACTCCGATACTTCTTAACCCAAATCAGCAGCAGAGATGGTAACACACGCCAGCGTAAATAGGTCTCCTGGACTCAACCCACTAACTTATTCAACTTTCCCAGGTTTGCTTACTCACGTGTCTCATAAGAACCTGTGTTCAAAACCTGTCAATCAAATTTCTCTGAATTTTTTAGATGAGGCTTAATAATTATTAGGCGTTGGGTTAAGACAGTTCTGAGTGACAGTTATCTCTAGGCTGTAGGTTCAACCCCGGTCAAGGGCGAATTTTCATAGAATAATAATTAACATAGCTTAACACCTGTAACACAGCTATGGTTAGCGGTATGAGAACAATGATTGAATAAAGGGTTGGGTTCAAAGTTCCGCGATGGCTTCCAATTACGACAAGAAGCTTTCTAAGTTCGAAAAGAAGCTTCCCGATTTCGAGAAGGCTCGAGTCCGAAGAAAGGTTCCCGGGTTCGAGAAGGCTCCCGAGTCCGACAAGGACTACCAGAAGAACGCCGGGGGTCACATCGTGTTGTACAGATAGCGATAAAGATGAGGACAATAGTCCGAATAATTCAAATAACACTGCCATTGTAACTTTCAATGAATTTCCCCTGTTTTACCGTTAATTTTAAACTACTTTACACTACCTGCTAAGAAATATACGCTATGTCTACCCATTACGTAACAGTGCTGCCCTTAGTTCAGGAGATATACGGATACCAAATATATAAAATTGTGTGCGTACGCGCGCGTGTGTGTAACATACCTATGTTTTTTTATCTTATTATTGCTATGTTTTTGTATAGTATATTCACATGGAAATGTATTGGTACCCGCTAGGAAATGTAATTTCAATAGGAGATATAAACTAAACAAAGAAGTAGACGATCTTTTTGCCGCCCTTTAATTCCGTTTTATTCAGACTCGATCGAAAGTAATTCATAGAATTATTTTATCATTTGAATCGGTAATAGTTGCTATTTTACTCTGTCGTGTCTGTCGTCGTTTCGATATAAATTATTCTAATACATTTCTTCCGAGCTGTTATGATTAGAGATTACGTATTTCTACGTTTCCCCCATTTAGCTTGCAAATCTTTTGTTTGTGCCTTAGATTTTCTAAAGATTATTTTTCCTATGTTGGCCTATATTCCTGTGCTTTCTTGGAGGATTTTCATGAGTCAAATTACAATTTCTGTTTGACGCGATTATTGAATATACTTCTGTTTGTTTAGATTACTTTTTTTATGCTGAAGTCTATACCAACTTCGTTAATTTCCTTTCCTTTCTTTCTTTCTTTCTTCTTCTTTTTCTTTCTTTCTTTCTTTCTTTTTTTCTTTTACTTCTTTTTTCTTCTTCTTTTCTTGTTATTTTTCTTCTACTTCTTTTCTTTTTATATTTCTTTTCCGCTTGTAGTGACTGGTGTTCTTGCCTAAGTTCCAAGACCCCTCACATCTCCGAGACTCTCTTAATTATTCTTGTTTGACGCGAATATTGTTTACAGTTCTGTTCGTTTAGTTTGCATTTTCTTTATTTCTTTCTTCATATTTTTCTTTTTCTTTTACTGCTTCTTTTTTTTCTTTTATTTTCTGTTCTACTTTTTTTTTCTATTTCGTTTACGCCTGTAGTAACTGGTGTTCTTGCCTAAAGTCCGCGAGAGAACAAGGAACCTTACATCTCCAAGACTCTCCTAATTATTCTTGTCGCTATCACCAGTGCTGTGATGCGAAAAGTATCAATTCTTAACAAGTCTCCTTGTCAGGTTTTTGATATTGTTCCAAAGACTCCAACTATGTCATCTTCAAGTCTTCAACTTTATTATTCTTTTCTTTACCCTTTCCAGACCAGTTTTAGATGGTGATTTTTCACTGGAGTCACATTGACATCTGATCACCAGGACTCTCCTAAGTATGCTAGGTCTTTAAGTTTCTGTGATCTGAATTATCTTGTTTTTCATCTGGTCCGCAGTTCTACATTCTTTTTATTATTATTTTCACCAAATTGTTGGGGACTAGCCTGGCGTACTTAGCGTAGAGAGAGAATGCGCTGGTCCAGGACTATTCATACCGGCTGTCTGGGAGCATCGAGGTGATTGCTTCAGAGCGCTTCGGCCTCTGGAGTGGCTTGGCAATGAAATTAACCGTCGATCCCAGGGGGCTATCCCCCCAGGCAATACCTGCCCTTGATTTAAAGGGACAGGGCTGGGTTTATTGCCCAGCACCTGAGGCGCCCCCTTGAGGAGGAATGCTGACGAGATGGACGCATTTTTGTGCCTACCACCCATGAGCTTCGACTTGTGGGTGGGCCCACATAAAAATGTCCTTGTGTCACGCCCTCATAAGTGGGATGAGAGGCAAATATCTGAGACTGCAAAGATTACGGAACCATGACATGAACCGTCTACCTCGAGTTTTTAGCCCTCTGTTGCGCGTTACTATATGTTTGGCGCACATGTAGTTTCGATGTACTAGTATACTGAATACTGCATGATCCAGTATACAACACAAATGTTACTAAATGACCAGTTCTTTTCTTTCCTATGTTTCTATTTTCCTTTTTTTCAATCCAAAATAACATACCAATATTATCATAGATTGTACTGTTACATAATCTATGCGGTTGCATAAGATTATTGTCAATCCCCTATATTTCTCTTTTCATATCACGGGCGGGACTTTCCGTGGAATATTACAAAAAGCCAGCGAAATACGTGAAGTCACGTGGGACCTGGTTGGCTTTTTAGTTTCAGCTTGGACGTCAGGCAGAGAAGATGTAACTGCTTTAGCTGGATTTACTGCACACTCGCGCTATGTTAGTTAGGAAATATGTTTAGTTAAGTAAATAAAGGTTTAAATAAATAATATGTTTTGTGGTTGATGAATGTCTTGGCAACAAGAAGACCAGACACGAAGTCCCCAAGACTAGGTCCAGACGCTAGCAGAAGAACGTAAGATACCAAATATGAGCAGAAGAATAATATAAGTAAAGAAAGGGTGTACAACAGTACAGGGTAGCCCATAAAAAAACTGACAAATAAAACATTTAATCTTTTAGTCAATTGAGTCATAGGATATACTCCGAGGAAATATATTTTTAGCTATTAGTGAAAAAAGAATTCATTTTCACGGATACAAAATTGCACGTTAATTCGAACACTTTTTTATTGCTTTATTCATAATTTCTGGGGTTAATCCTCGCATATATGCACCACTATTATACTTAGTGCAGGGAACTTAAGTTTGTTAAAATATACATACTCCTTCAAATATCCTCACAAAAAGGTCAGGCAGATAAAATAGACAAATGGGGAGACCATTTGAATTCTAAATTTATTGAAGTATTCTTCTATCAAAAACATTTTTTATTGGAATTACTGGTTGAATAGTTAAATTCTATTATTCTAATCTGTTCTCCCACATGGTAACATGAAATCATCAATTTGCTTATGTTATTTGTAATATTTGAAAAATAATATAAAAATTAAATCAAAAACATAAAAGTTATGGAGTTCTAAATGTTTCAGTATTATGTGGACCATGCTGTATGAGGGTTTTACTTATTTTTCATTCTTGGCAAATATCTTATTATGATCCTGAAAATTGTCCACCAGCTTCTCATTTTCTTTCTCTTCTTTTTCTTCATCTTCTTCTTTTTCTTCTTTTTCCTCTTCGTTCACTTCCTCTTCTACTCTCTCGACACAGTTACTGAAGAACAAAAATGCAGTAAGTGGTTCAGGCCAAAATAGGTCGCTTTTATAGTCAAGTAAAAGTTGCAATGCTCTATGGGTAGTCACCCATAGTTCCTCGCAACCTCTATAAAAAGTCCATTCTGCCCCCTCCAATTTATTGACACTTCTTACTCAGAGTGGGATAATGGCGTACCACATTCTTTCTTCCCCCGACCACATTCCTTTCCTTGCCAGGGACAGTTTCGCAGGCCAGGCATCTAGATCGCTTTGAGTCAGGCAAGTTCGATTCGTTACTACAGATCCATATATATTATACCATAGTTTGTATAGTGCAGTGGTTCCCAACCTTATTTTATTCCTGCACACTAAAAAGAGTTTTGCCCTGACCTCACACCCCTACAATTTATACTTTTGTTAAAAGCTATAGAATGTGAATCCATACTACAGTTTTATCAAAAGATCATATGTATTTGACTGATAATAATTTGATATTTAATGATAATAATATGCAATAAAGAAACGAAAATATAAATAATATTAATAACAACAAAAATAACCACGGAAACCCCTGTTATAGTGTTTAAATGTATCTAGTTCTATTACATTCTTGGAAAATATATTAATAACATATACACGAGGTGGCTTATCTTTTCTTTCAATTTTACAAATCTTTAGTGTTCTTTGAATATTCAGCGACATAAGTGGGCCGGGTTAACTCTGTCGGTAGAGCGTTCGGCTAGAAAGCACACGGTAGGTGTGGCGCTCCACCTCACACGCAAAAATAATTTCCTTGGTCTAGCGCAAGTAAAAATTGGCTGATACCGACTGATTTAACATTTAATCTTTTAGTCTATTGAGTCATAGGATATAGTCCGAGGAAATATATTTTTAGCTATTAGTGAAAAAAGAATTCATTTTCACGGATACAAAATTGCACGTTAATTCGAACACTTTTTTATTGCTTTATTCATAATTTTTGGGGTTAATCCTCGCATATCTGCACCACTATATACTTGAAGTGCAGGGAATTAAATTTGTTAAAATATACATACCCCTTCAAATATCCTCACAAAAAGGTCAGGCAGATAAAATAGACACATTTTCTGATTGGCTGATACTGACTTTAGGCCGCCCCGACTTTACTTATATATACAAATATTCGCATTAAATCCCTGGTAATTAACTAAAGTAATCGAGCGGCAGAAAATCATTTATATTTCCAGCAGACTTAAAACAAAGATAGAAAGAAACAAAATACCCCAATCGACTTCACTAAGGCCTGCGCCCAGAAGGACTGTTACATTGTTTTTCGAGACAGGAGTTGGATAAAATAGTCGTTGATGGGGTGACCTAATGTCAGTATCAGCCGGACAGCGAGGGGGTCTATCCCCGTTTCACTAGCGCTAGACGAAAAAGATTGTTTTCGCATCTAAGGTCGAGCGTCACACCTACCGTCAACTCCTCACCTTACCGCACAGATCTCTGTGCCACTCATATGCTGAGTTGGCGAGGGCCGATATCGAACCAGGAACTTACAGATTGAGCTAAACAGGGCCCTTATTTTAGCAAGAAAAGATAATATATATCAGAAGTTGGACAAGGATAGCTTCAATTACAACCATTTGCAAGTTTCTGAAAGACAGCGCCACACGTTGAATGTATAACCTTTACAGACATAAAATAAAATATGTTAAATAGTAAAAATCCACAACATCTGGACGTAGAAAAATACATAAATTAGTTCAGTAATAAAAGCCAATTTCATGAGCGGCAAAATAAATCAACCCCATACAAAGTTGAGACACTAGACCCGGTTTGATTCCTGCAACGTAATATAGGAAATAAAGTTATCCAATACTTGCTGATTCCCAGCGGATTCCTATATAGATATTTAATCATTAACATAACCTCCATTTCTTCCATAAACCACATTCCATCTGTCTTTAGAATTAAAATTATAGGTTTGTTTTCTTTCTTTAAACGCATATCAACCTTCCTGGGTTATCTAATGCCAAAATCCTACTTGTAGAATAACAGTAGTGCCTTGTGAATCGTGATCAGTTTCCCTGTACTTTTGTCCATCTTTTGGGGTTCATCTCTTGTCCATTTTACGAATGGTTCATAATATCTTACAAAGAGGATAGCTCAGGTGTTTATTCTCTTGAAAGATGTCAGCAACAGCGCTTGGTTTGTAGAGGTTTTCTTGTTCTTCCGAGGTACTCTTTTCTTACTTTTTCTTTCACCTTTGTATTTTTGTGGTGTCCGCTGCCAATATTCTAAGTACTACTAATTCTCCTTTTATGCCAGTGTCCTTATATTTCACTTATTTGGTAGTTGATTCTCTTTTCCCCTTTTTCATAACGACCATGACACACTTGTCGATGCCGAATTCTATTCCTATATCCTGGCTATATTTTCTCATGGTTTGTATAAATTTCCTGTTCCTTTTGGCAAAAATATTCGTATAATCCATTTACATAAAGGGTTTATTTATTCCTCTGCTTTTGTAAATTTGTAGCCACCTGTACTTTTCCGATGAGTGGTATCATTGCTATAACAAATAAAAATGGCAAGAGTGTGTCTCCATGAATGATGTGACTCCGGATTCTAACTTTTGTTAATGTTTGGCTCCCTGCTACTTATTATTATTATTATTATTATTATTATTATTATTATTATTATTATTATTATTATTGCTCCTTTTGAGTTTTCACAGCAGCATTAGCTGATGGTCTTTCACTGGAGTCATCTTTAGGGTGGAGAGCCTTGTGCATGGTCATTAATTTTCTCGTCCTTTGGTCAATCTGTCTGAGTTCTTCCTTTGTCCATTTTAAGAATGGTCATGAGTATCTTATAATGTGGCAGCCCAGGTATTGATTTCTTTGATCATATTTCTGCTGTTAAGTTTGGTTTCAAGAAATTTTCTAGTTCTCCTGAGATATTCTTTTTTAACTTTTCCTTTCATAAGAGGTATCTTCCTCCTTGGAAGATACCTCTTTGAATTTTTACGTCTGCCAAGGATTGTTTTCCAGCTTTTAATTGAACTCGCCAGTTTTTTTTATTATTATTTTTATTATTATTATTATTATTATTATTATTATTATTATTATTATTATTATTATTATTATTATTATTATTATTATTATTTCTTCACACCATGACAGTTTTTTACATCCACCATTGCTGGTGATTTACAGGAGTCTGACTCACAGCAAGTCTCCTCAGGTCTCCAGGACTCTTTTGAATACTCTAGCTGATTTTAACAATACTGTTGTTTGTATGGTCTCGATTCATCCTCTGATTTCGAATTCACCCATACCTTTTTATTAAAACTTGCTGCCGTTTCAAGGGCACACATTTCAATTAGTTCGACCTTTACCTTCATATTCCACAGATTGGCCTATCTTTTCAGTTTCTTTTATGTTCACTCATGGATTCACCAGAACGGCAAAATCCACGAGATGGTAAGTTTCAATGAAAGTGTTTATATATCAACTGTAAAAATAATTCATTTTGAATGTGTTCAAAGGGAAGAAGTGGAATGATTTCAACATCTTTGTATTAATCATGTTTTAATATTTTTTGCGTTAATAATAATAATAATAATAATAATAATAATAATAATAAGAAGAAGAAGAAGAAGAAGAAGAAGAAGAAGAAGAAGAAGAAGTGAAAGTAATATCAATTGTATGATTAAATAAATACAGCTTACTCCTTTCAATTAATTAACACCTAACGTGGATAAAATGATCTCACTATATCTCAAAGTTATAGGCAATTTCATGCGTCTAATTCTCTAAGACCGATTCCGTTTTTTTTCCAATAATAATAATAATAATAATAATAATAATAATAATAATAATAATAATACAGATAAGAAAAGTACATTACCATCCCTAAGAAATATAGAATGGAAAAGATTCCAAATAGAAAATGAAAAGATAAACAAAATATTAGTGAATATCCCAACAGACAACATCACTGACCAAAATAACCTTATTTATGCAGGAACAAAATTAGTTTGTGATGGAATTGGTGTACCCCGAAGGAAAACAAACAGAAACACAAAAACTCGGAGAGAGATTAGACTGGAAGGACAAATAGAAAAGCTGCAACAACAAACAAAAACATTAAAGAAAAACACTAATACACATTCAACAAAATAATTGAAAAGACAACAACAAATTAAGATGGAAGAAGTAAATCAAAAGATATTAACTATAGAAGGAAGACTTAAAAGATACCGAGATAGAACAAAACAGTACAAACAAAATAGGACCTTCCAAAAAAAAAAATGAAACATTTTTTTACGAACAAATCGGTGGAATAAAAACAAACGCAGTTGAACATCCACATGCAATAAAGCAAAACTGTTTGGTATAATACATGGGAGAAAAAAGAACACAACAAAACATCAAAATTGATTAGCGATATCAAAAATGAACTGAAGGAAATCGAAGGGGATTCTGAAGCAAGCATACACATAATTACGCTAAGAAAATAGCAAACTGAAAATCACCAGGCCATGATGGCATACACGGATTCTGGTTCAAGACATTCACTTCAATACACCAGAGAATGTCCCAGTAACTCAACAGATGCTTACAGTAAACTAATGTACCCCAATGGATGACCAAAGGAATACGTACCCTAACCAAGAAAGACCCACAAAAAGTAAAATATCCCAGCAATTATAGACCCATAACTTGTCTGCCCATGATGTGGAAAATATTGACAGCGGTATTTATTAAAAATTAAAATATAATTTTCACTTAATTGGCGTAAACTTTTTCCAGAAGAACAGAAAGGATGCCACAAGGGAAAAAGAGGAACACATGACTTACTTTATATAGATCAACACATCCTTAAAGAAGTTAAAAATAGGCGAAATAATATTGGAATGGCATGGATTGACTACAGAAAACTTATGACATGGTCCCACATACTTGGATTTTAGAATGTCTAAAAATGTACAAAATATCCAACATCATAAACTTTATCAAAAAGGAAAAACTGGAGAGTCCAATTAAGAGCAGGAGGACAATCCCTGGCAGAAGTAAACATCCAAAGAGGTATTTTCCAAGGAGACTCGCTATAACCACTACTATTTATTATAGCAATGATGCCACTCATTCATGTACTCAGAAAATGCACAGGGAGATATAAATTCACTATCTCACAGAAAAGATGAACCACCTTATGTACATGGATAACAGAAAAAATTGGAAAAAAATGAAAAAGAATTAGAAACCCTAGTACAAACTATTAGAATATGAAGCCAAGATATAGGGATGGAATTCGGAATTGAAGAATGTGCTATGCTAGTAATAAAACGGGGTGAAAGAAAATTAATGAACGGAATACAACTACCAAATCAGGACACTATAAAATCACTTGAAGAAAAAGAAACTTACGCATACTTAGGAATTTTAGAAGCAGACAATATGAAGCAAACAGAGATGAAAGAAAAAATTTTTTTTAAAATACCTCAGAAGAACAATAAAGCTCTTAGAAACCAAGCTCAACAGAAGAAGCTTCATCAAAGGAATAAATAACTGGTCCGTCCCCATTATAAGATATTCTGGGCCAATCTTAAAATGGACAAAAGAAGAACAGTTGACCAAAGGACTAGGGAATTAATGACAATGCACAAGGCTATATACCATAGAGATGATAATGATAGGCTATATGTTTCAACAAAAGAAGGTGGAAGAGGTATTGCCAAACCAGAGGACTGTGACGAGGCCACAATACAAGGATACGAAGAATACACAAAAAAGAGCAAAGAAAGACTACTTATGGCAGCCAACAACAGCATATGTAATATATGGACAAACAGGAAAACAACAAAACTAGAAAAACAAAGATGGGAAGAAAAACAATTATATGGTCACCTCAAAAGACAAATCGGAGAGTTTGCACTTAAAAAGATTTGGACATTGTTAAAAAGAGAAAACCTCAAGAGAGAAACTGAATCACTAATAATTGCTGCACAAAATGATGCCATATGAACAAATTATATCGAAGTAAAATTTGATAAGACGCAACGAAACAGCAAATGTAGATTGTGCGGTGACGGAGATGAGACTGTAAACCATGTATTAGTGAATGTAGCAAACTAGCACAAAGGGAATACAAAGCTAGGCACGACTGGGTTGGGAAGGTGATCCACTGGGAATTATGCAAAA
>CM042141.1:71273288-71305788 GCA_023376005.1 Doryteuthis pealeii | reverse complement strand
CACCAAACGTACCATCACTGAGACGATCGGTTTTATATCATTGAGTAAACATGTTTACATTGGCACTGTAGATAAGCACGAAAAGACAACTTTTGAGACGTCTCATGTGAAGATCTTCAAATGTATTTAATCATAAACGAGACAGACTTGTTGATAAGGAAGAGAGATTTAGGATTTCCACAAGTCTATGTTCTAAGAGTATGACTTAGCTTTCAAAGAACCCCCCCCCAAAAAAAATGCTATTACTATTGTCAACCTTGACAAGTAGCATTATTAATATATATATATATATATATATATATATATATATATATATATATATATATAATATATCTGGATCCGTTTTTCGGAGGTATATATAACAGGTTTGGGCATTAGTGTGAAGCATTAAAGTGCTATATTGTAATAATGTAGTTATCATAATATATTCATCTGGGAATAAATATCAGAAAACTCGTTTGTTTTTTAGGTTATTTTATTTAGTAGTAGTGGTGAATTTTCGGGATTATGATGTACTCCCTTCTTCAAGACCGTGGACAGTAGTAATGTCCTGGCCGCTTGTTGCTCCTTTTGATGATGAGTAGATGATGGATGCTGATTGGTTAGTTGGTGATTAATGAGTTTGTACTGCGTATGTAGTAATCTGATATGGGTCATGGGGTTGGTGGTATGGGGGTGTTTTGGAAATATATGTAAGCTTTTAATGTGCCGGTATCTGTGTTTAGTCCATTTCTGTGCGTGTCTAGTCTAATATATATATATATATATATATATATATATATATATATATATATATATATATATTATATAAAGAAATTATAAACGATATATATATATATATATAATATATATATTATAATCTATATAATATATATATATATATATATATATATATATATCGTTTATAATTTTTTTATATTGATTTAAGCGAGTAGAATTGTTAGACTATTTCACATAACTAGGTAGCCATAGCTTGTCTACAGAAGGTGATGTCAATGTACGATACCGGTCCAAGCCAACTCAGCACACGAGTTACACATTACAAGTAATCTGAATTGTTCAGTAAGGACGGGAGTGGACGTTAGATTTAGCGTCAGTAAAGGGGATAGACTACCTCGTTATCCGACTGATAGGCCACACCGCCGATGTTACTTTTTTACTTATGCACAAATGAAGAAAGAATGAGCGTGAATTAATGTCGAGCAACACATCTGATTTCCGACCTTCTCCGCCTCAAATTCCACTCTCTGTAAACTTCTAATTGCCCACTTCCCAGTGCTATCACAGTAAATGTTCGGGATGTAGTTCCAATGGCGTAGTGGCTAATATCCTTGGATAGGACATCGTAGTAAGTATGTTCGAGTCATGCTATTTCGTTCATTAAAGGGGGATAGACTACCTCGTTATCCGACTAATCCAAGGCTAATACCCTTGGGATATGTATGAGCTCTTAATCCCACCAGCTATTGGTTGAATAGTACAGGCACTGTTCTTATCATCATCATCATCATGTCGCGCTTTCAGCGAGTATATCCATGACAATCTCTCTCCATCCATCCCTATTGCTCATCATTCTCGGGAGGTCCTCTATGCAGCATCCTGCATCCGCACAGAGCTGATCAACGTACGTTTTTGCTGGTCGGCCCACACTGGCTTGTCCATGTGCTGGCTTCCACAGGAGGACGTCGCTTATGAGTTCGTCCTTGCTTCTCCAGCAGTGTCCCGCGTGTCTTGTCCGTCTTACTCGGATGGTTTGGGTGATATGTGGCAGGTGGCCATACAGCTGTTTTCTCGTAGGGTGCTGTTTCCACGTCTTGTTCATGATCACCCGCAGCATTCTTGTGCAGCTCCCATCTAGTTTATTCTATAGTCGCTTAGTTAGGGTCCAGGTGGTGCAGCCATACAGCAGTACTGACACGACAGCGGCCTGGAAGTGCTGTCTCTTTAACTTGTCTGTGAGATTGGACCTCCATATGATAGATAATCTGTTTATAGCGGCCCATGCCTGTCCTAAAATAACCCACAAAAGGTTGATTCCTCATTAAACTAAGAAACGAACATGAACCAAATGATCGGACGGTTGGAAAAATTAATAAAACAAATACATTTTTCTATCGATAAAAGAACAAATGATTGTTTTGATTAAATGGCTTGAATAAAGAATTTTTTTTTAAGATATTGCCTGTGGAGGTGGGAGTGAAAAATTCAATGGCAGAGGGTTTTTTTTTCATAAGTAAGCAAAATCCTCATATTTATTAATCAGAGGAAATTGAAAAGTGATCTAAATAATTATCACATTATCTATGATATCTTCAGGACAGCATAGAGGAACATCAAGAAAGAGAAAGATGTGTAATCCGGCAACGATGAAACCCGACCATCAAAAGTGAAATTATTCCTAAAGTAAATATTGCATATCGTAAAATGATACATGTATAGGGGATTATCTTCCCTTTGCCGGAAGTGTTATCTTCTCGCTGCGTTGCTGTTTGTTCCCACTAGAGGGACCTCTGGTAGTTAAGCGCGTTCAGTGCAGCTTGTCTTCCTCTTTTAGCTGGATCTTCTCAACCAACTGCTATGTACTAGAATATATCTACCCACTTCTCGGTGGGGCTTTTGTCCCCCCCCTTACATTACTGTAAGTCCTTTATACAGCATGGACTATCCTTTAGTTCCATGTCTGTAACATTTATATGTTACGTACATTTGGGTATCTTGTTTATACCTAAATATTGTATATGTATTTACATGTTCTATTCTCCTGTACATTATGTATCTTATCGTTTCCATATGTTGTTATATATATTAAATGTTTTGTCTCACAACGTGTCGAAATTGTATGTTCATTAATTAACTTTGAACTTTACACATGATTAAATTATTGTTTTACTGATGTTGACTCGTTATCTATTCCTCTAGTCTTTCTTTTGGCAAAAATAATTGTTTGTTTTAAACTTAATTCAAATTTAGTTTCTCTCTTGAGGGTTCCCTTTCACAGCCATGTCCAGGTCTTCTTATGTTCTATCTAATCAGGTTTTTGCTTGAAGTATCCATAGAATTGTGTTTCTTCCCATTTATGTATTCTAGTTTTTGTTGTATTTCTGTTTGAACATTTGTTTGTTGTATTTCAGCTTGGCAATATCATTTTCATTGTTTCATTCCTTGCAAGTTTTTCACACCAGTGTAAGCTGATGGTATTTTACTGGAGTTTGAGTAACACATTATTATTATTATTATTATTATTATTATTATTATTATTATTATTATTATTTGCTCTTTTTGAGTTTTCACATCATCATTAGCTGATGGTCTTTCACTGGAGTCCTAGTGACAGCAAGTCTCCTCAGGTCTCCAGGATTCTTCTGAGTATTCTGGCAGATTGCAGCAGTGCAGTGTTCTGAATGGTTTCAATCCTTCCTCTGATTTCCAAACATTCCAGACCCTTTTCCAATCCTTTTGGGACTGTTCTAAGTGCACCAACGACAATTGCTTTCACTTTGACTTTCATATTCCATAACTTTTTCAGTTCTCTGGCATGATCCAGATATTTGACCATTTTTTCATTTTCCTTTAGTTTCACCCTGTGATCTGCTGTCACTGCACAATCCAACAGTTGACAAGTTCTTTCGTTTTTGTTTATCAACACTAGATCTGGTCTTCTTGCTGGGATAAGGTGATCCGTTTTTATTTCAAAGTCGCAGAGAATTTTATGCGTTTCGTTCTCAAGAAGAGATTCTGGTTTATGCATATACCATTTTGTTGTATGGTTAAAATTTAATTTTTTGCATAACTCCCAGTGGACCACCTTCCCAATCCAGTGGTGTCTAGTTTTGTATTCTCGTTGTGCTAGTTTGCTACATTCGCAGAGTATATGGTTTACAGTCTCATCTCTATTACCGCAAAGTCTACATTTACTATTTGTTGGGTCTTATCAATTTTCGCTTTGATATTGTTCGTTCTTATGGCATTTTTTTGTGCAGCAATTATAAGTGGTTCAGTTTCTCTTTTGAGGTTATTATTATTATTATTATTATTATTATTATTATTATTATTATTATTATTATTATTATAATATAGTTGAAGTTAATGTTATATACATTACTAAATCCCCGTTTTATACTGAACATAAATGTTATTAAATAGATAAGACTCTATCTTGATAACCAGATATTGTTATCTAATTGTACTGAAATTCTGACGACTAGATAATAAATAGGGACATCCAAAGAATTTTCTTGGATTCTTTTTACAATCATTAGTCACTTCAAGGGTATACTCAAGATGATTTTTCTTAACTATCTGTAGTAATTCTATCCAATATATACAGATATTTGGGATTATTCTAGTTTTCTGTATCTTAATTAACGTTCGATTTTTTTTTTAATTCTTTCTTCGCATCTCCATAATAGATATATGCAACGAGATACCGACATATACTTTTAAAAGAATGGAGGTGTTCATAGTTGTAATGGTTACCATTGTACAAAATGACACGATGACACGAGGTCAAATTCTGAACGAGGCTGTTTGCATTATAGATAGCACTAATATCCGTCGGAAAGGTATAAATCCAATCATTTTCACTCAGGCTATGATTAAATATTAGGTCCGACTGAATTCTTTATCCTTGATATCCCCTATCAAGGATAAAGAATTCAGGGAAAATGATTGGATTTATACCTTTCCCAGGGTATTAGTTCTATCTATAATGGGGACGAAAAACTCTTAATTCAGACCTGTTAAACTCTACTTAAGAATTGGCTTGTGTCGCATCATGATTGTATGGATGGGTTGGTGATGATATACGTTTTCGTAGATAAAATACAACTATTAACATATTTAACGAAATTTCCTTACGATAAAACTACTTCTTAAATATACCTTACACACACACACACACACACACACACACACACACACACACACACTCACACACACACGGATATATATATATATATATATATATATATATATATATATATATATATATATATATGCTTCTGTGAGTTTGGTTGGTTAGATTTACGGCGTATCAACGCTTGTTGGGTTATTTTTATACCGAAGACGTTTTATTCATTCTAGATGGGTATTCAATTTTGTTTTAACTCAATTTTTTGAACACATTTTTTAAATATTTTATTCATTAAACCAATAGATTAGACCCTAAGAGGTACTACCAGTCCGTGTAAAGGTGCTCATGAGAGTAATTCTGATGATAACTTCACACCCAGGACACTTAGACCGTCACCCACGCCGCCAAGTACATATATGATAAAAGGGGCAACATATACCCTAAGGGAAATATGCCGGGACAATCATATATGTGCTAGGGCTTGACGTGACCAGCCGATTGTTCGGAAGGAACCTCTCCGACAACCCTTCACAGCTAAGTAAGAAACAAAGTCCATAACCATCATGGTTCGTCACCCATGGCCAGTATCGTGCCTTTTGGGGGAATTGATGCTTCTGCAGAGGTGCAGTCGGTGTAACTTGTGTCTCAGACGACAGGGCAGACGTATGTAAATGTCAGTGTATTTATGTGCATGTGCACGTGCGTGTGTGTGTGTGTGTGATAAATACATATACTGTAAAAATACAATTATGTTTTAGTAGTTATCAAATATAACTATTAACCATTTTTAATAAAAATTTCCTAACGAGGACAACTACCTTTTAAATATACCTAGTATATATATATATATATATATAATATATATATATATATATATATATATATATATATATATATATATATATATATATACGGTGAGGAAATTGATCCGACAATATGAGAAGAAAATATTTTTAAAATATAACAAACACAGGATGTTATGATTAGGGGAAACAATTTTATGCGTCAATACTTAAGCATTTCGGTATATTGTACCATCTTCAGGACACTGTTAAGTAAATTTTGTCCCTCGCATAAACATTAATTAACAGTGTCCTGAAGATGGTACAATATTCCGAAATGCTTAAGTATTGACACACAAAATTGTTTCCCCTAATCATAACACCCTGTGTTTGTTATATTTTTTAAATATTTTTCTTCTCATATATATATATATATATATAATATATATATATACATATATATATATATATATATACATATATATATATATAGCATGCATGTCTGTATGTGTGTTTGTGTGTGTATATGAGTGTGTGGTGTTTGTGTATGTGTGTGCTTTTGTGTGTGCGTGTAGGTGCGTATGTGATGTTTGTGTATTAGTGTGTGTATGTGTGTGTGTATGTGTGAAAATCGACTCTGAAAATTGCATAATTATCTAATTATTTACTTTGGTTTCAAAACACAGCTGTGACTCTGTCATCTTTCTTAAAAGATATCACGTTACTTCACTTTCATAGCTTCATGACGTCACAGTGCAGGTATAAGCTTCTAAAGGTGATCATAAATAATTTGTTTTTGTTCAACAGATAACAGGTTATAAACTCTGGGATTTCTGACATCGCTTAAAGGGTTTCTTACTACCGGAAAATTACTTAGATAAAACAGTCGGTTGGAACAATATGAATATATGGACAGCCGTTGGCTCTCTTGGAAGTTTTAATGCGCTATAGCAATATATTTAGTCTAAAATTATTAATGTGAATCGATAGTTTGATAAGTCAGTTTAAATCATATGCAGAGATTTTATAGGCGTGTGTATTTATGATTGTGACGTCATTGAATAAGAAACCTTTTTGCCTACGTTGTCTGATGAAACTGTTTTCACGCTATGGCTAAGTAGATTTTCACATTTGATACGTGGAAATTTTCGGTTTTCAAATTTCATATGTAATCTGCTTTGAATGGATTTGAATAGACTGACGCGCACACACACACACACACACACACACACACATATATATATATATATATATATATATATATATATATATATATATGTGTGTGTGTGTGTGTGTGTGTGTGTATGTGTATATATATATATATATATATATATATATAGCGAGAGAGAGAAACAGAGAAAAACATGGATAGAGAAGGGGAGGGAAAGAAAGAGAAGAAAAAACAGAAAGAGAATGATGTTGATAGATATGAAGAGACTAAGGTATAAGAATAAGTGCATTGGAAGAAATTCATATATATATATATATATATATATATATATATATATATATATATATAAACACAGACAAATACACAGAGACACACACACAGAGACACACACACACACACACACACACCACATATATATATATATAGTTTATTAATGATATTACCCGCTGTTATGAATATAGCACCCATATCATTTATAATATATATATATATATATATATATATATATATATATATATATATATATATACATATATATAGTCTATTAATAATATTCCCCACTGTTATGAACATAGCACCCATATTATATATATATATATATATATATATATATATATATATATATATATATATATATATAGAAAGAATGAAAAAACACAGGTTTGAATGAGTTGAGTGGTGAGTTTATTGGTCGACGCTGCAGTGTTTCGATGTATTAATTAGATCATCTTAAGGGCATTTGTTGGTATATGGAAGTTAATAAGATATTTTTTATCACAGAATAATGAGAAAAGCGAAAATTTCTTATTAACTTCCATATACCAACAAATGCCTTGAAGATGATCTAATTAATACATTGAAACACTGCAGTGTCGGCCAATGAACTCATTACTTAACTCATTTAAACCTGTGTTTTTTCATTCTTTCTTAATATACTACATACCATCGGATTCACTTCCTTTTCTTCACACACACACACACACACACACACACACACACACACATATATATATATATATATATATATATATATATATATATGCATATACAGGTACTGCTATTGTATTTTGTAGAAATAAAAATAAAGTTGTCGATTACAGTTCACACACACACACACACACACACACATATATAGTTTATACGGAGAGAGAGAGAGAGAGAGGAGAGAGAGAGAGAGAGAGAGAGAGAGAGAGAAGAGAGAGAAACAGACATACATACCGACAGACAAAGACAAAGAGTTAAATTACTGCATTGATTTCATGTAAATATTATGCGCCCTTCAATGAATTAAGGCTGAAATCATGCCAAGTCTATCATGGTGTTGCGATTTCGTCACTGGAATAATGTTTGCCTCTAAAACCCTCTTTCATGGAACCAAGAAAATGAACGCTGTAGTGATGACGTGAGGAACAGAAGTCTGTAGTAAAGAAGTGGCTCAAAGAACAGTCAACAACATTTTACGGGGTAGGGATACATGCTCTCATTCGAAGGTGGAGCATTGCTTTTGAGAGACACGGTTACTATCTGGAAGAGTAGGGATGTGATCCACAGAGGACCTCTCCTAAACAAAATGGCATTACTTTTTACTCATCTAGTACTTTGGAAAATTTATAAATTCGAACGACTTCATAAATTATTCAAGAAAAACACCCACATTATCAGACTTTTCCATATTCATTAAAAATGATAAAACTCTTCTAGAATTTTGATTCATTTACTTCAGTGGTTTCTGGGGAGTCTCCATATCGCAGTGGTTTATGTGCTGCGACATCGTATTAAACGAGTTCAAACTCCAGTCACGCTATTACGTTCACTTTCGGGCTAATCCCGTTGGGAAAGGCATGGACCCCTTGATTCCTCCAGTTATGGGTTAAATATTGCAATAACTTAAATATTACAACTAGTGTTTTTTTTTATTAGGATAGAGTCGGTATAAAATAAGCTACAAAGGTTGATATGCCATTAATTAAAGAATCCAAACCAAATCCTGATTGGTTTCGAAGGTTGGGTTTGAATTCCTTGATAATTCAAGAAGGGGCATCCGGTGAAATCAAATCCGCTATAAAATATTAATAATATGCAAGACTAAAACCCATGGCCTTAAATCTATCACAGGATCATGAATCAACGATTCGAATACACTAACAAAAAAATTCCAAACATTGATTTCACCAAAATGTTTCTCACCAACTCAAATTATTTAATAAAACAGAAATGTTTAATATGTGTAAGTGAAATTATAATCAGCTTTCAAACTATGTAAAAATAAACAAAAATAACAACAACTGAGGTGGTCACTACTAGAATGGTTTTGGTTTTGGTTTTTTGTTTTACGGCATATCAACCTCAGTGGGTCATTTAATGTCGATAAAGTTTTGAAATAAATCAATTCTTAATGGATAATACAATTTTGTTTATAAATACATTTTTCTATTTAACCCATAGATGGGACCCTAACAGGCACTACCACTCCGAGTCAGAGTGGACCAGGGAGCAATGGTGATGAAGGGGTGCTCCACATTCCCCAAACCTCCAAAACTGGAACCTCACCATCAGATAGAGTTTAACGTCATTCCCAGGGCATATAGACCTGTAGCCACCGCCTTCTAGCACCCATATGATAAAAAGGGGTTGGGGCTTGCCATAAGGGCAATAGGGTTGGAAAATACTAGAATAGACTCAGTCCTAATTAGTGATCATCCTGCACACAACATGACAATTACCAACATTACGTTTTTTCATGGGACATTGTTTATATTGTATGTGTGAAAATAAACCATTGTCTTGTCTTCTTCCTCTTCATTGATATCCATTAAACTACGATTGGAAACCATGTTTATTTATCGAACCTGTTCTATATGGGTAGGATGTGACATAAGAGGCATCAAGTTCGAATCGAATTTGCTTTTTAGTAGTAATGGATCTGTAAGACTAGCTTGCTAACAAGGACAACACATTTTCTCGACATCTTTATTTACCTTCAATCTTCGCCACTGATAGGATGTGACACAAGGTCGCAAGTATGGGATATCGAACTCGCTAATCAGTAGTAATAGATCTGCTGGACTAGCTTGCTATCAAGTACACCATGATGGGACGGAATCCTTATTTACTCAATCATTTTACCATGAGTAGGACGTGACACAAGATCAAAGTATGGGACATCCAGTGAGCATAAAATTCACTATTCACTAGTAATAGATCTGAAAGACTAACTTGCTAACGATTATTCCATGATGGAACGCCTAAGATAGTATCACGTATATGACCACAAAAGGTATTTATGTAATATGCATTTTGATGAATTTTGTAACGCAAACATGCAGATTTTCTCATTGGAAGAAGTGGAGTGTTTGATGATTCATTTCTTTTTACTAGTACAGAATTTGAATATCAGACAAGCACGCCTTCAGCTAATTAAATCCAGCATGTATATAAGCTAGGAAACGTTTACTTTAATATCAAATAGCTTTAGTCTACAAATCATGCATATATGTCTCTTACCTACGGCTTCCCAATAATGAACGGGTTATTGTGTAACCTCCTCGGCAAATCGATTTGGGAAATAAATTGCAAATACCAATTCATTCGAAAGAGGTCAGAAGACGTCCTTAGAGATGGTATTTACGCAAAGTTATAATGGACCAAGTACATTATTTCTAATCTTTCGTTAGTAGCTTATAAATGACATGGTCCGCTTCATGTCTTAACGGACAAACACGTTCGAATTTTAAAATTATTGCTTAATTCCATGGAGGAGATGAAATCTAATTGAGTCTGAGTAATACAAAAGCACTTAATATATGCAGATTGAAACATGAGGACTTTAGAAACAGCAGTAAAGCAATAATGAAGTCATCAGCAAATCACGAACGAGAAGGAAAATGCTGCATCTTGATATATCGGCTTTTATGAAGGGCTATGAATTATTAATATCAGTAGGGGTTTTGAAGTCACTAGATGACCAGTAATAAGGGGAAAAAATTGTTTTGTATTTACCTCAAAGAACAAATAGTAAAAGAGATGAATAGATAAGAGTATTATAAAAGAATCCGATTGTGTCTGGCCTGCCATGATCACAGGCAAGGTTCGTCACCACATGCGCTCAGACAATTTTGAATAGACCAACCAATTAATCAATCGAGTATCAGTTAACAGATAAATCATAGGAAGAACCACAATGAGTATTAAAGAAAGGGAAAAAGTTTACTAAGCAAAGATACAAGGTGAACATAGTAATCAGCAATTTCCCGGTTGAATTAATTTCCATGAGATCTTATTGTTTATCTTTCTTCAACGAGTTCGTCAGACATAGAGACAACAGCTGATTCAATTCGCATTATCTAGTTATTCATCATCATCATGTCGCGCAGTTTGCACGGATATCCATGATGATCTCTTGCCAGCCTTCCCTATCATTCATTGACTCCGGCAGCTCCTCTGCGCTGCAGCCAGTATCCCTACATAGTTGGTCAATGTAGGTCCTGGCTGGGCGGTCCACATTAGCGCGCCCATGCGCTGGCTTCCACAGTAGTACGTCGCTTACGATCTCATCCTTGTTTCTCCAGCAGTGACCTGCATGTCTAGTCCGTCTTACTCGTATGGTTTGTGAGATGGGGGGCAGGTGGCCATATAGTTGCTCTTTTGTGGGGTGCTGCTTCCACGACCTATCCAGGACCGTCCGTAGCATTCTCGTACAGCTCCCATCTAGCTTATTCTCAAGACGCTTCGTTAGGGTCCAAGTGGTACAGCCATACAGAAGTACCGACACAACCACAGCCTGGAAGAATCGCCTCTTTAGCTTGTTGGGGAGATCGGATTTCCATATGACTGATAGTTTGTTGGTGGCCAACCATGCCTTTCCTATTCGAGTGTTAACATCACTTTCTGTGGATGAGATATTACTACCTACATATGTGAATTTTTCTACTGACTTAAGAGGCTTGCCGTCAAGTGTGGAGATGTCCCTCTGTTTTTGAAGCTCATGAACTCAGTTTTATCAGAGTTCTAATACATAATATCAAATAATTCTATATGATACAAATAATTAGCTGACTGTTGTATGATATATCCCCATCGAATACTAATAATATATACACAATTATATGGTTTTAAGTAACTATTTTTATTAACAAATACTTATTTGTTTGCATACAGTTATATGGTTTAATCTTTTTTCCAATACTAATATTTTTCAAATAGATCTATTTAACTCATGGATGGGATCCTAACAGGTAATACCAATCCAGGTCAGAGTGTATCTGGGAGTAATGGAAATTAAGTAATGATTCACACTCCCCAGATCTGAAGAACTGGAACAATACCACCGCTTGAAATTTAGTGCTCTACACAGGACACCACTTTCTTGTGTATACCCTTCAGCAGAGGATAATGGCTCCGAGTTATTGTAAAGTTCTTTTAGGAAAAGATAAATTTGTTTTCTCGGCTTGTCACGGGTGATCATTCAAATTATACTGGATTCTAGACTCTCAGTATCGGTAATCGCTACTGGCAAGTCCGGCACACGGCATCCAGTATCCATACAGATCTGATCAATGTACACTTTTGCTGGTTGACTTACACTGCTGAGTCGATGAGTACGTGTCCATAGAGGAACGTTACACGTGAATACGCCTTTACTTTTCTAACAGTGTCCAGCATGTCTTATTCGTCTTACTTGGATGGTTTGGTAATTAAAGGTAGGTACCCGTACAACTGTCTTTTTGTGGTTTGCTGCTTCCAGGATTTGTTCAAGACAGGTGGAAGCATCCTTGTCTACTTCTCATCTAACTCTTTCTCCAAGCATATCGTTAAACTCCAAGTGGTACCTTCATAGAGTAGCGCTGACACAGCTAAAGCTTGGAAACATTGTCGCTTTATCTTTTCAGATACGAATCTTTTCTTATGCGTATATTGACGTTACTTTCTGTAGAGGAGATATTGCTACCTAGGTATGTGAACTGAACTAATAAGAGGCTGCCCTCCAGTGTGGAGATGTCTGCAAATTGTTTAAAACAAAAACTCATTTTTATCTGAGTTTTCATAGAAGTAAAAATCTATTTGAAGAGGACAATATGCTAGTTAAGTATGCTCCATCTGTATATGGAGTCATATACTTTGGTCTTAACTTCAAAGTGTTATTGAAGCAATTCAATAGCATCTTCTTCCTCGAGGGCATTATTGCTCTTAGAAAAATACGTACTAATCTGCGTACAAAATATAAACATAACAAAACATTAAGATAAAAATAAAATTATATTCAATTCTGTATTCTCTTATAATCATATTAACTTTTTTGTCTATCAAGAAATGTTATTTGGAAGGACTCAAAAGGTAAAACCTCCAGTGGCAGTATCGTATGGGGTCTGCTCAGTTTCACGACTACATAAACCCGTTGCGCTTGTTGTTAAAAAGGATTTGTCGGCTCGGGTTTTAGTCGAAACGGTACAGGCCACGGGACCGATCCTCAGAGAAAAAAAAGAGAAAGAAACAAATATTAAATCCATAATACACCATTTTATGCCTCTTTGTGCATCTTGGTGTATATATATCATCATCATCATCATCATCATCATCATCATGTCGCGCTCTTGGCACGGATATCCATGACAAACTCTTCCATCCGTCCTCATTCTCGGGAGCTCCTCTCTGCAGCATCATGTATCCACACAGATCTGATCAATGTAGGTATTTGCTGGTCGGCCCACACTGGCGAGCTCACGTGCTAGCTTCCATAGGAGGACGTCGCTTATGAGTTCGTCCTTGCTTCTCCAGCAGTGTCCCGCGTGTCTTGTCCGTCTTACTCGAATAGTTTGGGTGATATGTGGCAGGTGGCCGTACAGCTGTTTTCTCGTGGGGTGCTGTTTCCACGTCTTGTTCATGATCACCCGCAGCATTCTTGTGCAGCTCCCATCTAGTTTATTCTCTAGTCGCTTCCTTAGGGTCCAGGTGGTGCAGCCATACAGCAGCACTGATACGACAACGGCCTGGAAGAACTGTCTCTTTAACTTGTCTGTGAGATTGGATTTCCATATCTATCTATATATATATATATATATATATATATATATATATATATATATATATATATATTAAATACCAGGCTTAAGAATCGGCCATTTTGCAGTTACAGTTCTACTTCTGTCCACAAGTATACGCTTATCCCTTCAAAAAAAGTTTGAGTTCTCATAAAACACATAGGCATAAGCAGATACGTTTGGGCAGAAATAGATCTATCACCGGAAAATGTCCAATTTTTAAGCCTTTTTCTTTACCAATTATATTGATGTGTTCAATTAAATTGAGCATCGCGCTCTCAGCATGAACCTGAACCACTCTAACATTCCGCCGTTGGAAGAAAGGGCCAACTTAGAATCATCCTAATACCAACTTACCTGATCACCCATCTACGGATATATATATATATATATATATATATATAATATATATATATATATATATATATATATATATATAAATTGATCACGTATCTCCTCCTATTTTAGCGGAAGGGTTGGTATATATATATATATATATATATATATATATATATATATATATATATATATATATATATATATCACCTGATGATTGCATCGCATGAAACCAATATGGTTGTGATTGTTTCTTTGTCACCTGATAAATAGATATGTAAAACCTTCATATATTTATCTTATTATATATATATATATATATATATATATATATGTGTGTGTGTGTGTGTGTGTGTGTGTGTGTGTGTGTGTGTGTGTGTGTGTGTATTGAGAAAGAAACATAGAGATAGCGGTAGATAGAGACAGAGACAAAAACGGCCATAGTAACTGTTTTCTAAATATAAACAATTACTTCTTTTAAAACAGATACAGACATCTCTCCAATCTAAATTCTTTCACAATTGAAATTAAATCTGATTTAAATAAAAGATGAAAATACAAAGTGAAAATTCTATGAATTCATTTCAAAACATTCCCCTGAAATTTCACTGCAAAATGCCAGATTGAAACGCATCGCTTTCTTGTTTACTGATATTTTTTATCTATTATCCAATAAACGATAATTGATTTTGTTTTTCAGAAATATCTTAAATAAAAACCGATAAAGCTACAAGTCACGTATGTAAGTGTACACACACACACACACACACACACACACACATATATATATATATATATATATATATATTTTTTTTTAGGCGAGTGTCATAAAAGCGAGTTTTATAAAAATTCCTACTCGAGTTTCATGCCGGAGCAATTCATCTAGGGAATAGTCACTTTCTCCAGCCTTCTATTCTTATAAACATCCCGGCTGCGTTCATTCTCATTTGCGTGGGTGTGCCACCCTATGTTATTCCTGAACCTACCTGGCTCAGTTTGTGTTTGTTTATGTGCCTACATCTGTTAGTCAACTCAGCACGCGAGTTCAATACCTTCCCTGGGTCTCTACATTCCGCTATTTTTAATTTTTCGTTTAAACATAGCATACAGGGTCTTTCACTTCCTTTATGTGAAGGTGCCCTTTTTATTATTTTCCACTCTATTCCTGGCTCTCTACCGTACTTATCTTTTAATTCTCACACATACTTTGCTAGTGTTGTTGCTTCACAATATTTTTTGTCCCTAAAAGATAGCTTATGCTGTGCTATCCTGAGTTTCACAGGTTGCTGGGTTGCCCCTATGTAGATCTTTTTTTTCTTTTGTTGTTGGAGATTCTAATTCTGCCTCATATGCCACGTCAGTCCATAAACACATTCCTTGTACTGGACAGACTTGGGTCCTGCAATTGCCAGCTGGTTCTTTTCTGTTTCCGCTTTGTTCCTTTTCTAACAATCTTTTATTATGATTATTAATAATTCTCCGTATATTGCTTCTACAGCTGTAGCTAACTTTTAGATTATTTTTGTTGAAAAGCTTTTTCAGCCAGTTAGACCCAGAGAAAGGTTTTTCGACCAATTTTATGAACGTTTTTGCTATTTTATTTCTCACCGTCAAGTTGAAGGGGGTTTAAACCATATATATATATATATATATATATATATATATATATATATATATATATATATATATATATACCATACTAATTAGTGAGATTATATCCATCACTAAAAGAAGTAAGATAAAACTACTGATCGTTGAGAAATATATACATTTTCTCTGGGGTGATTTGTTTGGCAGTCAGTAACAACTATAGATTCTTTCTACGGCGATATCATTCATTTCCATTAGAAACAATAGACTTAAATGTTTTTTTTCAAAATTTCAGAAGATTTGCCTTTTGAATACAGAATCCGGATTTAAGATTTTTCTAAGGTTTCTCAACTGTCATCCTTTCATTAATATGATATATGGGTACTCAAATGGTATTTAAAAGTTTCAAATTCAAAATCTTAGTTGAATTAAATTCGAGACGTGAACAGAAATAATCAACTCATTGTGAGTTTAAGTAAAACTGTACTATCCATTTTCGGGGAGTCTGATGCCTTATGAAGTAATGACACTTTCCTTAATCCTTGTTAGGGTATTACTAAAACAACCTATCAACCGTAGTCGGTACCACTTCTCAAGATTTTAACATTAGATTACAATTTATTAGTATGAGTATGACACAACATTTATTTATTTAAGTGTAAATCTACCGTATCATATTAAGACCGAGTTAGAAGAAAATCTCTTTAAAAATGGAATTCATAGGTTGTTTATTTGGATATCTCTTGTAATAAATCAAATAACAATACGTGGATAAATGGTCTGTAATTAACAATCTAAATATCTAAGTTCAGTAATTAATAATGTGTTTAGAAATAACGTTCATGGGCCTCGTGTTCATCAAAATTGTCAAAGTTTGGATCTGACCACCATGCCATCTTGGAAAAAATTGGTGTCCCTCTCGATAAACCTGCATTTGTTACGTAGCGCCTTCTTTACCGGCACTAATATCTATATATGTTATATAGCGGCTTTAAGCTCACGCTTGCTAAATCGCGTATCTGTATACGTAGCGGGTCTGTATTAGTCGGACTTAGAAACCACAACACATGGGAATAGTAGGAGTTGACTTTATTTCTCTCACTCGGCTGGTGGGTGGCAAGCGTGACAATAGGAATGCCCAAGGTTGACGATGACTACTACTACTGCTGCTGGGATGACTAGCGTTGGTTAGGTGGAGGGTGGCTGGTGGCGTCTAACCGCCCTTGGCCGCGACAGACCGTGAGCGTCGGTCACTCACTGTTCGCCGTCCGCTCTCTCGTCTGTCTGACTGTCTCTGACGACTCGACCCTCTGGCTTTTGTATTGACGACACGCCTACGCATCTTTATCTTTTGATCTGATAACGGACCTTTGTTATATATTTCTTTATCTTCTCCCTGCTTCTTTGACCGGAAACCTCGCTTCCGTTTTTTAACTTCTTTGTTCGCTTTTACCGGGAAAAAAGTCCCTTGTCATTTTTTTCCTCTTTTCTTTGTTTAATTTAACCAGAAATTCCTATTTCCGTTTGTACAATATACAACACATTGTCAGAACAATGTGCAAATTTCCAGTAAGACTAAATGTGAGAAAAATAAAATTTTAATTAACACAAAATGTCTTTGTTGAGGGGGCACAAAAAATCGACTTCTACTTCTGATATTTGGTCATGGGAATTTCAGGTGTGTAAGTTTGTTTTTTAAGTATAGTTAAATGTTATAGAATTTAAAAAATTAAGGCAATACAATTTCAGTACAACTATAACATCTTAATTGAAAGCAAGACAATGGTGGAAAACAATTGGTTGGGACAAGTGTTATGGCAAGGTTATCAGTGGAAGAGCTTGGGCACTAAAATTAATTTCATGGCTTCGTTTGTTTGATGCTGTGTATTGTGTGTGATGGGGGTTAGTTTTCATAATTTTAATCCGTCTGTACATACTCCAAAGTGATACATGCCAAATCCTAATGATGGAGGTCGATATGTTGAATAGTATTAATAAGTAGATATTGATTTTGCTAAATTAATCAAATGCTTTCTGCGTATTGCTCAGTAATTGCAACGGGAACAAATGGCTTATGAACAGGGAAACGTGTCTTGTTTTTATCACCGTCGGGCACTGACAGTTCGGGAAGTGGATACGTGGATACGGAGATACACAAAACACAGCTCTACCCCTAATGCTCAAACTTTCCTCTCTGCTGGCGGAATTTACTTCTCAATTGACGACGTGACAGTCCAACCTATTTCTACCCCTCAGTATTTAACGGTCAAAACCTCTATCTTGAATTCTTAAAGATTATTTTAGTATATAACTTACTTAAAAAATTAGATCTAGAATTTTCTTATATCTTATTTACTTATTTCGATGCCCTGCATCTGAAAGGTGTTTTGTTTCTACCCACTTCAATGTCAATAGTTAATTGGCTTCCTATTTATTTATTACCTATCCTCAATTCTAAAAAGTATTCTTAATATATTTTAACCCATCCTGGATGTCGTTAAAAAGGTCATTCCAAAAACCGACGAATTAAACAAAGCGACAGATATACCACCCGAATCTAAATGGTGCTAGTAGTACCATAAAATACCACCAGGTTTTATTGGTTTTCTGTCGCATCTGCGAATGCCAAATCAAAATTCACCCACTTATCCAAACGTTTTTTGTATTCCCAACTTTTCAGGACGTTACCTAATAGATTGAGGCAGGTAGAGAAGTTATTTAAAATGGGCGTATGAAAATCCAGGTAGGTCATTAGGTTTGACTGATGGGTGATGACCTCTGGGTTATTTGAGACCGCAGCTCTCATTAGAGAATTCGTCTACTGGAACGGATTTGTTTAAACTATGCTCAGGCTCCCGACACGACCAGTCGGTAAGACAAATGTCGTCGACGAAATAATAAAGAAATTACGTGTACGGAAAACTGTATTGTTCCTCATTATTCTGGAGAAGTAATAAGGACAAGAAGTGAAATAAGACGAGAACAAATATTAGACGAAAGGCAATCGAAAGCTGTAATAGACAGACACAATCAGGGTGACTTGAATAACGACGACCAGAATGAGTGAGGAGTTGGGTGTCAGTTAATAACTAAGATCACCATCATCATCATCATCGTCATCATCATCATGTCGTGACGGCATCACTGACGCTTCTTCAGTCTGAGAAGGTCTTTTGCATAGCATCCAGTTTCGCACAGCGTTAATCGATGTAAGCTTTTGTTGGCCGACCACCACTGGTGTGTCCATGCGCAGATACCCACAGGAGAACGTCGCTTATGAGCTCGTCCCTGCTTCTTAACATTGTCCAGCATGTCTTACCCGGATGTTTTCTTTGAGAGGTGGCCGGTGTCCATACTGCTGTTTATTTGTGGGACGCAACTACCAGGATTTTTTTCAAGATCCTGTCTAGTTCCATTAGATTTTTCTCCAAACGTTTCTAAGTAGTGCAACCATACAGTAGCTCTGACATGGCTATAACTTTGAAGAATTCTTGGTTTATCATATCAGTGAGATCAGATTTTCATATAATGGACAATTTGTCTATAGCAGAAATTTTTTCCTCTTGACTAATGAAATATTGTTATATGTGTTAAGTATTTGGCCGCCATCCTTGGCCAGTTGTAAAAGAACTTAAAGTAAATAAGTAAGTAAGTCAATAAGTCATGTGGTATAGTGTCCTTTAGGTCCGACGTCCAAGAAGATTAAAATGTCAGTGAGCTAAGATTAGAATCAGGCCAGTATAAATACAACAACAGCACCAACAGCACTGCCAGTGATTGGATAAGAAGGCTGGTCACATGATAGTCGACGAGTCTATAAGTAGAAGTAACCATTTACCACACGCCTTATATCCAAAAAACGCGGGCACCCCACGTGGTGTAATGGTTAGCAAGGTAGATTTGCAGACCATTGTTAGTGAGTTCGATTCTCACTGGGTGCCCCATACTTCTTGCCTTGTGCCATATCTAAGCTAAGCTTAGTAAATAACTATATCCAAAAAATGCCAACAATATGTACCCCTTCAACATCGGGTGTATGAGCGGGGAGAGCCATCTTGGGTATATAATGGGAGAGAGAGACAGATAGATCATAATAGGGTATAGATGATTGTTCTTACTTTTTAACTTTGCTTGAGGTTCTTCGTCTAGGTCGGCCGCCATCGTCTCTGGCTGGGCTTTCCATTAAGTGTTGCTCTTCTTTCTGTTGATTTTTCTTCGTGCTGGGCTGGTCATTGTTTTTAATAATCAATTCTCACAACAAGACTTGTTGTTTCTTCATAATAAATCTTGATTTCGCAACCCTGCCCCTATTCATCCGCTGCGGTGAGAAACGACATCAGAGCGGTGACCTAGCGTCCGCCTCCTCAAAGAACTGCATCGCATCTAATCTGAAACTATCTCACGCGTCCAATCGCGCGCTTTCAGAGGGTCAAATAAGGGGTTATTGCCCGTCAACAATTGTCGGGTGGCTTTCCATAGACTCCGATCTTCTAGGTCTAACGGATCCTTTTCAAAATTCTAACTAGAAGTAAGTTCATAATTTATAAGCTGCTCATAAATTATGTAACAATATGAAATCTGCAAAATTCACACAATATACAAGAATGCATTTTCATAGTTGCACCATTTGTATTCTCGCCTGATACTGATTCCTGTAAATAAAATAAAAAAATGTAATATTAAAAAAATATCAACAGGTTACTAATACTGTATTGTCAATTATATGATCATAATAATTTCATATAAATTTTACTGAAGTATAACTTATCACATAATTCCTATTTTTAAAGATATTTTAACATAAATAAATATATTAACATATATAAACCGAATACAAACTGTTTTCTGAAGAATAAATCCCATGGGACAAACACAGATGTTTCAAGACATTTATTTGACCAAGATTACCAAGATTTGCTGTAAACCAAACCAAACCTGTTTCAATTCTTTCAAAATTAATTGTATTTTTCAGCATTGATACTGATTTTATTGTGGGTACAGGAATTTAAAAAAAAGTTTTTCATACAAATTAATGAAAATTGCTAATTTTTGTTTTTTGCTTTTGAAAGGTTTTATAAAAAAACCCCAGAAAATAAACAAAAAAAAACAATTTCTCTGAATGTTTGAGATGAAGCTTGTTGATTACTATTATCTGCGTTATTCAGACTATTGTCCTCATCTTGTTGTTATCTGTACAATGTTTCGGCCGATATGCCCTCGGTTAAGAGAAACAATGAATCATTAAATTTTAAATAAAGATAAATTCCTTGGAAAACACTCATAATATTGGTAAGGTAAAAAAAAACATACAAAATAAATACAAATGTAAATAAAATAAGCAACCAGGTAACGTCTGTGGCGATTTGATGTAAGTGGTCGATCGTAAGAGAAAGTTACGACACCGCAAATGATGTGATAATTAAATTAACTGAAAATGTGACTCTGAACGCGAGCAAGACGTAAATTCTCGTGTATTTCACATGAGAAATCGGTGTACATGATCTCAGTAACCAATCCTTAATTCAGTGAAGTTAATTTTAATTATATAAGATGATAATGTCGTTAGAAAGTCGACATAACGTTCAACGTAGTTAAGTTTCAAACAATTGATTTTAAAGTTGGTAATCCGTACCGATGACCAAATTATCCTGAACAGTGTTGAGAATGTCTTTAATCTATGTTTATCTTTTTTTATGACATTTCCGTTGTCATCTACACAGGGGATCCATATCATTGTTTTACATTGTAGTGGCTGAATCTTGGATATTGAGCAGTGTATATAAAACTCATATGTTGTATCTTTATTTCATCTACAACCCCACACACAAGCCACGCGCACGCACACACACACACACACACACACACACACACACACACACACACACATATATATATATATATATATATATATATATATATATATATATATATAATAAATATACCAAGCGTGTTGGTAAATCCTCGCGGTGAGAAAAAACCCAGCAAATAGTTTGATTGTAAAAATACACTACCAAGCATCAACCGGGGAGAAAAAAATTTTTGGAAAAAAGAAAAGACCAAGATAGTCGTACCAACAAAAAGTAATCTATTGGTAAAGTATTTGATCAAAAGAAAAAACAATGTATATGTAAATATATATATATGTATATAAGATATATATATATATATTCATATAACCGCTAGGAGAATGAGCTAATAAGTAAAAAGTGCTCAATACCTAAGTAGAGCAAATAATAAAGATAAAGATAAATCTAATGAGTCAGACGAACCTACTATTAGTTTCGCTTAATGCTCTTCAAAGCTAAGATCTTAGCACTGAAGAGCATTAAGCGAAACTAATAGTAGGTTCGTCTGACTCATTAGATTTATCTTTATATATATATATTATATATATAATATATATATATATATATCACGGAATTGCACTAAATAGTAATTAGATACTAATCTGTTATCGTGCCATGATGGTTTTCCCGATCTAATGTAAATTTATATAAATTTGTTATCTATTTTCTGTTGTAAAATGCACCCTACAAAATATAGAAATTAAAATATAATTTATAGTCCTAAGAAGGTAGAATAAACAAATATATTTCTCTCTCTCTCTCTCTCTCTCTCTCTCTCTCTCTCTCTCTCCTCTCTCTCTCTCTGTATTTTCAAGTCATTCTTAAGACATATGCAAATGGCAGTTTTTTTATGCTAAGTCAATAAAAACTCGTATTTCGAGAATATCTGTTTAGCTTTCAATTTAAAAACAAAAAAATATAATTTACTTAAAATCCGATACAAACCAGTTACCAAAGAAATATCATTAATGATTCGACGAGTGTCTTCATTTATATTCGTGCCAAAACGTTTTTTAATCATGCTTCAGTCCAAACGATCTTTATTTGTAAGTACATACTATTTTTTCATCATTTTAATTAGTAATATACATTAATTAAATATATGGACCATGCCATTTTAATCTAATATATATATATATATATATATATATATATATATATATAGCAGTTTTTGAGGCAGGATTCCAGGACACAACTCCGCAAATATTACCCAAATAATACCCCAAAAATTATTTTTTAGTTTTTATTTTCATTTTATTTTTTGATTTTCGGTACTTATTTACTACTCGAGCAGGTTCTTAAAAAAAGGTACTCTTTGCGGAGAACCGTCCTGCCTCCTGTCTCAAAAAACACTAGCCGGTGGCTGTTGAAAAAACCCAGCTACGATTGAAGACGAAGCGGTGTCACTTGCAAAATAAAGAAAACAACAAAGCAAAAAAAAACCCAAAAAACAACCTACTTAGGGCGTTTTTCCCGAAAACCCAACCCCAACCGTAAACTCTAAACCTTAACCCCACCCCTAGTTAAAATTAACAGTTTTATTACAAAATTTCTGGGTTCTGTTTTTTCTGGGTTAGAAAAAACAGAGCACAAATTATTTATTTTCCCATTAAAGTAATCCTAAACACCAACCCCAACCTCAAACCCAAATCCTAACAAGAGTTTTTTTTCAGTTAACACCGCTTCGGCTACGACTTCAATCGTAGCTGGTGTTTCTTCTTTTTTTTTTTTAGCAGCCACCAGCAAGCATTTTTTGAGGCATGGGGCCGGGACGGTTCTCCGCGAAGAGTATCAAAAAAACATTGTTTCTTCTATTCACACCTTCTGTCTTTAGTCTTTTTATTTCTGCAGAAAATAGTATCAATCACATATATACACACCGATAGTTTGCACCCAAAAAACAGGGAGGTCAAAGTTAAGTGACTTGAAAAAAATCAGAAAGTTTTTAAATAAAATAAAAATTAATTCATTGCTAAATTAAAACTGAAAATTCAATTAAAATCGAATATTTCCCTGAGTCTTAGTACATTTTTTTAAACGTGGGGGTCAGAGTTGTATCTAAAAAAAAAACGAATTGACCTAGTTTTAAATTGAAATAGACATTAGAATTTTATTGCGGGCGGTTGTTGCTCTTCAGTCGCATATAGAGAGGAAAAGAGAGTTATGTATAATGTAAGACAAGCGAAGAGGGGTGTTGAGGGGGACTGGCTACTGATTTTACATGTTGTAATAACTTCCACTCCCCTTCAGTGGAATATAGAGAGTAAAAAAGAGAGTTATGTATAATGTACCGACAGAGATGGGTAGGGTTTTGACTTAATTGCAAATTACGACTAATTAGAACCAATTAAAGGGGATTTTTTTCAAACATGTAGTAAACCTAAAACTAAGGAATAATTTAGGACAAATTTCGTGTGATCAAGGTCACCAGCAAAAAAAACTTTAGGAGATTGAAAGCTCAAAATATCAGCTTTAATATAATATAATATATATATATATATATATATATATATATATATATATATATATATATATATATACATGGCTACACACACACAACACACACACACACACACACACACACACCACACTTGTTGATCAGAGTTCAAATCCTAGACGAAGCTACTCTCCATTCATCTATATGTAAATAGTATTGCAGACTTTGGCTAGGTAACTAATCTAGGAGAAGGAAAACTTTGAATTTAAACCTGTTAAACTCCGCTTAAAAAATTGACCTTGTGTCAGAACCTGTTCCTGCAGTGGGGTTGCTGAATATACGCATATACATATATGCATTTGAAATAGCTACGTTGCTAGCTAGGTAGGTAGATAGATAGATTGATAGATAGTTTAAATGTGTAATGGAAGCTGTCATTTATTGAAGACAATAAAATGTTACATCAGATATAGGTTTCTTTACAACAATTATCAATGGCAGAATCCTGGATACACTGAATGTGTGCCGTCATTAGATATGTTGTTTTCGTATATAGAAGTGTTGCCGGAGGCGATATTCCGACATTTTCTCTACTCCCAACAGTCTTCAGACTGAATATCGAGACACGATTAAGAAGAGCTAGATAGTTTCAGAAAAAGTTCTATGAAATATCGGCTAGGTCTGGCCTCTTGTAATGCGAGGAGGGTGCGTCGGTGCGTAGGAGGGGGCTCATCATGAATCTGTAAACATACATTGATTTCTTCTTAAGTACTTGTCAATTCACGACGTGAGGATCAGACGCTGATTTTAGCAGACTTACAAGCGTATTATTTGTTGTTGATGATCTATTTATTTAATAGTGATTTTTTTTTTATTATCTATATTTTTATTTATTTCTCTCCTCCGTTTTTTTTTTCTGCGGAAGACGATTACGCCCACGGGTACATACTGCCAAGCCTAAGATATCACATCATCGACTTTCATACAAAAACACGCACCTCAAAATTTTGTTGAAGCCGGGAAATATAAATCATTTATGAAGTATACAGAGATAATCTAGCCGGTCATTACCAATGTGTAGGTAGTTTTATCCTCACTAGATACCCTATTTCATGATCTTGTGTCAGACAAAGATTAATCAATATGATAAATGAATGAATAAATGAATGAATAAACAAATATGCACAAAATGTAGTATCGATTTCTGAAGTAGTATATTTCTTATTTATACTAGCAAATATATGCACCCTCCGGGTGCAAGTATTTAAGTTTTAATGTAATAAAATATTGTATTAAATTAGAAAGGCTTATGAAACTAAATAAGAATACAGATAAAAAGATTTGAAACAGAGGGAGTATAATAAAAGATTTGAAACAGAGGAAGTATAATAAAAAATGGAACAACTGAAACTTACTCTTCCATCACTCGTCTTTCATTGTTATTTTTTCTAATTTAAGTATTTAGTTATAAGAGGAAGTAAAGAATAAAATGACAGTTATTTTATCTTGTTAATGGATTTCATTTAAGATTCATTGAAGAGATTTTTGCTTATATTCATTAAAATAAAACCAAACAGTTAGAAATCAATAATACTAAGCACATATTTATTAAATTCGATTTTTTAATATTAATATGCAAATTAGCCTTCCCGTTCACATTGTAAAGCGCTATTTTGTTGTATATATAAATATAATTGCATGTTGTTAGTATGTAGACATAGTTAACAGTATTTATAATGTAAGACAATTTTATTAATAATTGAGGTTTAAATAAAAATAAAATCATAGAGAATGTGACGTAAATAACTAAGGGATTGTGACTTGAGTAGGAATATAGTTTCGGTTACAGACAGAAAAACACACAATCTCCATTATAATAAGAGATATACTAAACCATTCCAATTATAAAATAAAACAGGAATTCTTCCAAATTGTAGCCGTGTCCGTGTTATTCTATGGCTTAACCACTTGGGCAGTAAGGAAACGCTTGGAGAAAAAGCTAGTGCCTTACATATGTAGAATGCATGCTGTTTGTGGACCACCTGTCGTGGTTAGCAAACTAGTCTCGCAGTTCCATTACAACGAAATAGCGAGTTTGAAACTCGCTCGATGCCCCATACTTACGGCCTTGTGTCACAATCTTCTTCTAGCGGACAGTTTGTGGGAATATCTACTGAGTACTGTTTTGAATAATCATGGAAGCAAAATCCAATAAAACAGCCGTTGTAAGGCCACTGGTACCCCATCTCCCAAACGATCCATGTAAAACGAGCAAGACATGATGAGTGATACTGGTGAAATAGAGACAAACAGATAAGCGGCGTCCCAATATGAACTCCTATACATGAACATACTAGTTTGCTCGACTAGCAAAAATGTATATCCCATCTATGGGTTAAATACAAAAATGTATATATAAAAAAATATCCATTAAGAATTGATTATTTTCAAAAACTTTATCGCATTAATGACCCACTGAGGTTGATATGCCGTAAAACAAAACAAAACCAAACCAAACCAAAAATGTATATTCATCAGCTCTGGTGGACATTGGATGTCATTTTTGACGACTTATCCTGAGTGAATGCTGTTGGGACGGTGAAATAGAGAGAGAGAGAGAGAGAGAGAGAGAGAGAGAGAGAGAAGAGAGAGAGAAGAGAGTGGGTGAGTGAGAGTGAGAGAGGAGAGTCAAATGAATCCATTCAATATTTAAATTTAAAATGAGAAAAACTGGTTAGGTTTGCAATTATAAAATGTTTATTTTAAACAAACTTCTCTTTAAAATACTACCTAACGGCCGTATTTTAAGTTTTTCATATTCCAAATTTATAAGTATTGCTCTGAATGTGATTGTAAAATTGTCATGCATTGAGCTCTACAACGGACTACAAAAGATATTTCTAATATAAGCATGTGAAGGATATATTCTTTATAATATATATATATATATATATATATATATATATATATATATATATATATATATTATATATATGTGGAAATACGGTGAGAAATTAATCCGACAATATGAGAAGAAAATATTTTTAAAATATAACAAACACGGGATGTTATGATCAGGAAAACAGGTTTTAGTGTCAATACTTAAGCATTTCGGTATATTGTACCATCTTCAGGACACTGTTAAGTAATGTTTATATGAGGGACATAATGAAAGATGTTAAGTGTATAGTGAATGTGTGAATATGATGTTATTAACCGTTAATTTTTATATGCGCCTATGTTCTTCTTATTTTTCTAACATTAATATTCCATATGATATACGTCATATCTTTGTTAACTTTTCGTTCTCCGCCTATTCACGTTCAAGCATGCGTCATCATATGATTTCACCTTCCAGTTTTTCACATGCATTGATCACGTCATTTGCTTTTCGTAAACAAATGCGCATATAAAATTAACGGTTAATAACATCATATTTACACATTCACTATACACTTAACATCTTTCATTTTGTCCCTCACATAAACATTACTTAACAGTGTCCTGAAGATGGTACAATATACCGAAATGCTTAAGTATTGACACTAAAAATTGTTTTCCAGGTCATAACATCCTGTGTGTGTTATACTCTAAAATATTTTTCTTCTCATATTGTCGGATTAATTTCCTCACCGTATTTCCATATATATTATATATATATTATATATATATATATATATATATATAGGGAAAAGGGGATCCTTAATACAATCATTACAACCACCAACTTATATAGTCTTTTTTTATATACATATAAACAGAGAGAATATGCAGAGAGAGAGAGAGAGGGAGACAGAGACAGAGACAGAGACAGAGATTGAGAGAACAGAGAAAGTAAGGAATAGACGAAACAGAGAGAGGGGGGATGAGGGAGAAGGGAAGAAAGAAAGAAAGAAAGAAAGAAAGAGAAAGAGAAAGAGAGAGAGAGAGAGAGAGAGAGAGAGAGAGAGAGAGTTATGATACTCCCTTAGTCGTTTCTTAATGCGACAGTAGCGCAGTGGCAGAAATATGAAAATGTATTATGCCATTATATACAGTATAATATTGATTTTCAAATGAAAACTTAAATACGATTACAAAAAGGTCTTTACAAAAATATTATTCTCCTCCTTCCCCCTCCCTTTATTTAACTACCTATCGATATATCTATCTCCACACACAGAAACACAACATACATACACAAATATATACATAGCTATATATATTTAGATATATAGATATATAAATAAATTATATATAGTACATATATGTATATATAAATATATGTGTGTGTATTCAGATAGAGAGATATAAGCGTAGTCAAAATATACATAGTTTGGGAAAATAAATTATATCTTTTTTTATAATGGAGATTCGGTGTTTGTCTGTAGTCGAAGCTACTTATCTGCCTACGTCACAATCCCCCCAGGAAAGTCAAAAGTTTATCAATGAGTATTTTATTTATAGTTAAATTCATAAATGTACATGCATAGAATAATTTTTTTTATTAATGATGTCTACGAAAATCTGACTTTGATTTGCCACAAAACAGCCCATTGTTATACTGTGGTTGAAGACGAACATGGTCAGAATAAATAAATAAATAAATAAATAAATAAATAAGAAAGAGAGTAGGTTAAGGTCAGGCATAAGTAAAAGGGGTGGGTGGCTGACCTTTTTACGAATCCAAAGATTAGGTCGTAAAGTTTAAAGAGACCTGTATGCCACCATGAAATGGGACCACTTGGTGATAATATCTTAGGCACCCAGGTATTAAAGCAAAAAAAGGATTTTTAGGAGAAATTCTCTTTTGAAAAAAAATTAATGATCAACGTATTGAAGACGGATTGTCTGAAAAAATATTTAAGTACTTTAATTTTAAGGGTTAATGGCGACTAAATGTCTGCTATTTATTTAAGTGCTGGCCATTTGTGTGGTCCGGAGAAGATGGTTTGGGGAAGGGGAATTTGACATAAATACAACTAAACTCGAGCCCTAAAGCAGAGAGAACCCGGGGATCGAACGGTTATGTTCGCCGGTAGGGATAGCAGTAGTAGCCAGCTGGATAGACTGCGAAAGCATCACACACACTCTTCTTCCATCCGCGTCTTGTTAACCCATATTTGTGGTTGTTGTTGTTTTGTTTTTAATCCTTGTGAGCCTGTTTTTCTGACTCGTGCCTTAAATTCGGCAAGCACATAATTCACAACACTTGGGGATCTAGACAAGTACATCGAAAGGGCAGAGTGCAGAACAGGTTTCTCACACCATGTTACTAGTGCGTTTAAAATCCTACAATATGTCTCATGTATTACTAAGAAAAAAAGGTTTGCATAATATATGGTGTGGTTAATTTGAATACTGGTTTTGACAAAACTGGGTTTAATAAATAATTTGTTGTTCATCTCTAATATCATTGTTTTATTCTCTAACGTATTAAAATAAATCCTTTGAAGGATTTTATATAGAAACCACTTAAAATATAATTAAGATAAGTGACATCTTTTTATGCGTTCTTATTTAATTCCGTTAGTCTTTCTTATTTAACATATTGCATTACATTAAAACTTAAATATTTCCGCCTGGAGTAATTAAAATGTATGTATATAAATGTATATAGTTGAACACTAGTTCAACTATTTTTCGTTTCAACAATTTGTATCCAAATATGCATAAACATATACTCAAAAACATACATACACTCATACACACAAATATATGTAAGAATACATTTTATGTATACTAATAATAAATTATAAGTATATACTAAAAATAATATATATATATATATATATATATATAATTATATATATAATATATATATATATATATATAAGTAAAGAAAAATAACAAACGACTTAGAGATTTTGCGTTATAGCCTATTTCGGGGAGCTTAGACAAAGTGTCTAAATCTCCCAGCTCATTAGATGCGAATGATGAATTCTTTATTACTTTTAAGGCATTTGAAAACAGGTCTTTTTTTAATATTGTTCTGTCTGCTCAGCTGTAAAGTAATAACAAAGATATTTGACTACTTGTCAGTAATTTGTTAGGAATTTCTGTTAAATCAATCAATTCCACATTTTATCTAAATGGGCAACCCCAGTTCATTTATTTATTAGTTTGTTTATTCTTCATATGTACCTGTTATTTCTTTACTTATAAATTTGCTCTGTGACTCTAATAATAAGAGCACATATTGAGCTCTCAAACTGCAACAGGTTGTTTAAATAAAAATCCTTATGTCGTAAAGGAAGATTTCTCTCAGGACTTTTGGATTATAATAATATATATATATATATATACTATATATATACTATAGTGTGATGTGTGTCGTGTGTGTGTGTGTGTGGTGTGTGTGTGTGTGGTGTGTGTGTGTGTGCAGGCAGATGTGTTTACAAAGTGCAATAGGAAACCTTCGTGAAATTGCAATGATAGAGACAGAACATGTCAACCAAATGATGAGGGACGACAGAATTAAAAAGATACCCATTCATATCTCCAAAACGGAAATAAATCTATTAGGAGCCCATGTCTCATGTACACTTACTAGCTAAAAAAAGATATTTTCCCCCTATGTATACCTGATGATATCTCCGAAATTATGGCTGCAATTCGCAGAATTGGAAAGTGAAATGCCACAAAGCCATCGAAGAAGGCTGACAACACCTCATTTATAGGAATCTCAGCGTATTGACAGGTGGAGTCTAAAATTTTTTTTCCAAAAAATTATTGTTTTATATTTAAATTATATTTATTAATTTTATTTAAAAAAATATTATATATATACTAATATATATATATATAAAATATAATTATACCAAGCGCTGTTGGTAGATCCTTGCGGACGAGAAAAAACCAGGCAGGAAAGTTTGATTGTAAAAAATATACTTAACCAAAATCAACAGGTAAGAAAAAAAATTTGGGAAAAAAAAGAAAATAGACCAAGATATTCGTACCAACAAAAAATAATCTATTGGTTACAGGATTTGGCCAAAAGAAAAACAATTTATATGATATATATATGACCACTTCCTTCTATCTACAGCATGTAATGATAATGTATATAAGATATATATATATCATATAACCGCTAGGAGAAAGCTAATAAGTAAAAAGTGCCTCGATTACCTAAGTTAGAGCCCAATAATAAAGATTTAATCTAATGAGCTCAGACGAACCTACTATTAGTTTCCACTAAAGCTCTTTCAGGTAAAATCTGATTTTTAGCCCTTGAAAGCCTTTATGCAAACTAATAGTAGTTCGTCTGACTCATTAGATTATCTTTATATATATATATATATATATATATAAAAATAAGTAATCCACAGACCACGTGTTTCGAAAGTATTATTTACGTTTAACAGCTACCCCTGCGCCGCGATTTGAGACCCGAATGAAACTTTCCGTTCGCCAATCCTCTTACCCGTACGGCCACGACGGCAGCTGTCAAAATATAGAAATATTTAATCGCTACATTACTAAGCGAAATGAATTCACTAGATGCGCCTCAAACATATGTAAACAAAAGCTAGGTAGCTGCGCGCCAGTACGGTGAATCTGCAATTAAATCCTATTTAAAGTGCTTCGACCAAAGTGGGAGCACCGATATATATATATATATATATACTAATATATATATATATATATATATATATATATTGATACATAATATATGCTGTTTTCTTAAATGCAGGCGGGGTCAAAATTCGTCTAAGATAGAAATCCAAATATGTAGTCCTTGATTATCTGTCTTGCCCTCTCAGATTCGAATTCTTAGTTCTTATGAGTGTCGTCACCTCACAAATAATGGACTATCTCCATATTGAATGATAAATAAAGTAGGAAGAAAAAAACATGTACACAGAAAGATATCTGAAAGAAAAGAAAGAAAGACAGACAGAAGAGAAAGTTACGGACGGAAAATAGAGACAGAGGGTGAGGCACGCGAGCGGATAACTTAATCTTTTTGAATCTATCATTAATTGAAAAATATGAAAAGAAGGAAATAAACAAAAAAGAAAAAGGGAAGACTTAAATCAAGATTATTATACTTTTTACATATTGAAAACTAACTATAACCAGTAGCTCAAAAAGAAGCCATTACCAAACGTTGCCAATAATTAAAAATTTATTACTGTAGTATATTCACAGGTCCAGCCAGTTTATATATAAACCTCAACCCCCAAACCTCTTCTCTCTCTCTCTCTCTCTTTCTCTTCTTCTCTGTCTTTTCTTTCTCTTTTATCTCTCTCTCTCTCTCTTCTCTCTTTCCCTCTCTCTCTCTCTCTTCTCTTGTCTCCCCTATTAAGAAAAAGGCCCCCAGAGAAGGTTTCCTCGCCGGTATCTATTACTTCCGTAAGAGTACTGATTTATTTCAAGGTATTCATTGATCGATTAAAATGGGTTTCTATTGGGAAGTTTCCAAGACATTTTTCTGTGTTGTATTACCTGAATTCCCCTCCTGCCC
>CM042141.1:71248555-71273188 GCA_023376005.1 Doryteuthis pealeii | reverse complement strand
TGTTTCCAGACATATTTAGTGAACCGCCTAATATTAACTAGTAAGTCAGAAGCTAAATTTAAGATAGGAGACGGTAGAAGACGAAGATAACACCTGTGCTGCCGGAATGTGTCGAGAGGGTGTTAGTTTCCACTCACTGGTTATCATGAAATTTAGAAAAGTTAATATATATAAATATAATTAGTTAGGGGAGAATTAGGCTAAAACAAAGACTCGAGAAAAATCCATCTCTCATGTACATTTCGGCCTATTAGGCCTTCACCGACCTATAGCAAGAAGCTATAGATAAATACCTACTTCTACAAAACGAAAAATCTAAGAAGTCATGTTTGGTGTAGGGGTTACGGTCCTCGCCTGTCAGCTTGATAGTCAGGGGTTCGAACCACGCACAAGCGGTCTTCTATTATAGCTCTGCGATGGGCCTAATATGCTGAAATGTACTAACATTAGCCTTACATTTGAATGTATGCCCACCTGATTAATTAATATTAATTTCAATTAACTTTCAAAATTAGGTACACTTCAATTTAAGCACTTATTCTCCCCAAAATTGTCGGCTAAAGAAAAAAAAGAAAAAAGCCATATCAAAACACATCGCTTGTGTATTTACTTTTCACACACACACCACACACATCACACACACACATATATTATATATATATATATATATATTATATATATATATTCTCTGAATGGTATATATATATATATAATATATATATATATATATATATAATCATATTATATATATTTATATTATAGTATATATATATATATAATATATATATATATATTATATATATATATATGTATGTGTGTGTGTGTGTGTTGGTGTGTGTGTGTGTTGTGTGTAAATTTGGAGGTGCTCATCGAGTATGGGTTAGCGTCGCAGAAAAATGAAAACGGCGCCCAGTATTCAAATCCGGGAAGAAGCTGATTCCATTTTACATAGGACTAACACTCTTGTGAAAGGTATAAATCCAACTATTCCACTCCAGCCATGGGTAAATGGATGATCAGACTGGGTTATTTAATCTTCGTATGCCAATCGGTTTAGAAGGAAAATTATCAAATAAAACCACCCAACTCCGCTGAAAATCGACCTTTCTTTAACTGTAGAACGTTTTTTCATTTATTTATGCTTTCGTTATTTGCTTCAGTAATGCAAATACGAGATTGTTCACAAATATTTTCTCTCATGGATTTGGAGAAATACGCTGTTAATTTAAACATTTTAATCTGGTTTGTTTAAGCGTATTTTTAACCTGAATGTTCATATTAATTACAACAATGTTTTTATTATTTATTTACTGCTAATATAAAATGCGAACATGTTACATAATCTATGCGGTTGCATAAGATTATTGTCAATCCTTTATTTTAAAGGGATGGCCCTTTTCATATCACGGGCGGGACTTTCCATGGAATGAAAGCCCGCGAAATAAATCACGTAGGACCTGGTTAGGTCCTCAGTTTTCAGTTGACGTCAGGCAGTGAATATGTCCTGCCTTAACTGTAACTCACTCTGCATACGCGCGCTGTGTTAGTCAAATATTTAGTTACATGAAATGAATAGTTAAGGAAATAAAAGCTTAAGAAAAATAACACGGTCTTGTGATTAATGGGTGTCTTGGTAACAGGACTGATTGGAAGAAGAAATGAGTCAAGTGCGACCGATCACCAAGACGCTAGAAGAGATGTTAGAAGAGACCTAGAAGAAGACGTAAGATGTCAAAGACGACAGAAGAAGAATAGAAGAAAGTAAGAAGTAATGAAAAGGGTATTATAACAAACATCCTTCGAGTTTGCTAATGCCAACTGCTTTCCCTGGGTAATGATTACAAAGGTGTTTGTGTTGTAACAGTTTTTAATGATATTGTCAACATTTCAGATAGCACTAATACCATTGGGAAAGGTATGAATACAACTATTCTTCCGTTAGATATGTGTAAATAGTATAGCAGTTATCTTTAACGTTATAATAGAGAACGATCTTGAAAGGGGAAAACTGAATTTACACCAGTTGTAGATCTGGAGAGGGGAGGGCTTGACAATGCTATTCTTGCTCAAGACACGCCACTTCAATTGCGACACTATAATAAAACTAATTTAATTGGCCAGTGAGACAGCAACCGCTGATTATAATTTACACTGTATATTTATTGCAGCACATCATCATCATCTCATCATTTCGTTCTGTCTGTACGGGATATCCATCTCTCTCTCTCTCTCTCTCTCTCTCTCTCTCTCTCTCTCTCTCTCTCTCTCTTCTCTTCCTACCTCCTTCCTCAACCATGCTATCGGTCATCGCCCTTGGAGCTCCTCCCGCAGCATTCAGTAGCGGCACAGAACTAATTGGTGTAGGTCGGCCTACATGGGCGTGTCCATGTGTACGTATCGACAGGAGAACGCCACTTATGAGTTTGTCCTTACTTCTCCAATGTTCGTCTTTCTCTGATGGTTTATGTGATAGGAGTCAATTGGCCATACAGCTGTTTTCTTGTGGGGTGCCGCTTCCAAGATTTGTTCAAGACAGCACCCAGTAGCCGTGTGTAACTCCACACTGACTTTTTTGACTCCGCTTTGTTAGAAGTGGGTCAGCCGTACAGTAGTACTAATACTGTTTCGGCTTGGTATGACCCCTTTTATGAAAAGCACCTGCAATAATATATGCACTTTAAAGTAATTTGGGTCTGTTTGATAATTGCATGTTCTTGCTTCGTATTCCATTTATCTCACAAAGCGAACGTGCGTCGAACATGATAGAATTGGCGACGTTCTTATCAAATATGATTCTACATTCGTTATTCATACTAATGGTTCATAGTTTCGAGTGATCAATCTCATAATAGAGTTAGTTGTAATAAAATGTCGATAAAGTCAACACATTTGTAGGTTTGGTAATCATTAATGATATCAGCCGAGTTGATTGAAGTTCTGTGACTATGTTTTAAGACTGGATTTTGGTGTTGCCATGGTTGTTAATGTCATGATTCCGATAGAGAATTGCTTGTTGTGCTGAAATCGCGGTAATGCATACGAAATTTAATAGCTTTGAAGAAGGAAGTTGGTAATATTATGGGATTGATTTCCCAGAAATGGCCGGCTGTTGTTAACATAGCACCGTTCAGAGAATCAGAAAATTCTCTGTTAACAAAGAATACTTATGTGGACAAATTCTCAAAGATTAATATTAATCCTAAATGTTCTTGGGAGACCTCAAAACACAAGGTTTTTTTTTTTTAGCCTTCTATTTTTATAGCCGAGCTACTCGGTGTTTCCGGGATTTAAAAGTTAAAAATAAATGTTTTTCTATATTATATAAGTTTAATGAAAGTTATTTTTCTATATATTTGTGTCTGTTGTGGCCCTGGTTAGGAGCCAGAATAAGACGCAAGAGTGGAAATGAGTTAACAAATATATTATCAAAGAACAGTACTAAAACATATACAAAAGAGAAGGTTCTCGCGAGGCAGTCTTATCAACTGTCCGCCGAAATATTGACTATCGCTTAAGAGCAGAATCTGCAGCTGTTTATAGTTGGAAGAGCTCATGCGTGCATGGTAAATTACTATAACAGTTTCATAATCTTTTCCTCTTTACATAATTTTGTTCTTAAGTTGTTTACTTCCATCCTTCTTATTGTTTGCATTTTTTCTTTATTTGTCATATGTTTGATTTTTATTAGGTTTTATCCTTCATTAAATTGTGTTATCTTTCATCGGACTGGGAGAGAGAGAGAGAGAGGGGGGGAGAGAGAGTCAGACAGACAGACAGACAGACAGAGGAGGGGAGCAAGAGAAAGAAAGATATAGAGAAAGACTGATGATAGATAGATTGATATAACAGATATACACATATCAATACTTTTAGCAGGGATATTTAAAATGAATTAAAATGTGCTATTATAAAGATTGGACTATTTTTTTATATTATTATGAATCTCTTTTCATGATGAAAATTAGTTAGATCTTTTCTGTAAAAAAGAAAATTAAAATTAAAAATAAATTCTAAAAGAAGAAAAATCGACGCCATATTTATCCCCTAAAATATCACTGACCTGTTTGTTTGAATGCTTATCCGGCTTTTACATAGCATTCATCGGAAACAAAGAGGCAACCAAGAAACTCTCGAGTAATGCGAGAATGGTCACACATGATTTGGGTATTTTGAAGAGACTGAGACCCGTCTGTAGGTAGCCGACAGAAGACAAGCGAGAATCATATTTTTACAGCAGACGTACCCCTACTCATATTGGGGGTGCCTGCAATTCACAAAACAATTCAATTTTCTTTATTGACTCCATACGTGTCCCTGTTTTGAGGCCGGTCTGGGAGGAAGCTGAAACACACCAATAAAGTGTGTGGTATATTTTTACGTTTGGCATAGAGCCGGTTTAACTCCGTCGGTAGAGCACTTGACTAGGCATCGCAAGGTTCCTGGTTCGATATCAGCCTCGCCAACTCAGCGTATGAGTAAAGCAAGGATCTGTGCGGTAAAGGGAAAAGCTGATGGTAGGCGTGGCACTCCATCTCAGACGCTCAAAAACAATCTCCTTGGTCTAGCAGAAGTGAAAAGGGGATAGACCCCCTCGCTGTCTGGCTGAGACCGGCTTTAGGCCACCCCTACAACTTTACTTTTTATATTGCTGTAATAAAAAAAAAGTAGGATGGGTAACTTTATGGTCAATTTACATAATTTAAAATCCTGCTCATAGTTGTAGGGTAGGTTTTCAGCTATTTATCTAAACATTCAGTTGTAGGGTAGGTTTTCAGCTATTTATCTAAACATTCAGTTGTAGGGGTAAGGTTTAGTTTTCAGCTATTTGTAGGGTCATATCTATTCAGTTGTAGGGTAGGTTTTCAGCTATTTATCTACTAATTCAGTTGTAGGGTAAGGTTTTCAGCTATTTATCTAAACATTCAGTTGTAGGGTAGGTTTTCAGCTATTTATCTAAACATTCAGTTTGTAGGGTAGGTTTTCAGCTATTTATATAAACATCAGTTGTAGGGTAGGTTTTCAGCTATTTATCTAAACATTCAGTTGTAGGGTAGGTTTTTCAGCTATTTATCTAAACATTCAGTTGTATGTTGTAGGTAGGTTTTCAGCTATTTATCTAAACATTCAGTTGTAGGGGTAGGTTCAGCTATTTATCTAAACATTCAGTTGTAGGGTAGGTTTTTCCAGCTATTATCTAAACATTCAGTTGTAGGGTAGGTTTTCAGCATTTATTTATCAAGCTATTTATATAAACATCCAGTTTAGGGTAGGTTTTCAGCTATTTATCTAACATTCAGTTGTAGGATAGTTTTTTCAGCTATTTTATCATAAGGTAGGTTTTCAGCTATTTATCAAACATTCAGTTGTAGGATAGGTTTTCAGCTATTTATCTAAACATTCAGTTGTAGGGAGGTTTTTCAGCTATTTTATCTAAACATTCAGTTGTAGGGTAGGTTTTTCAGCCTATTAATAAACATTCAGTTTGTAGGGTAGGTTTTCAGCTATTTATCTAAACATTCAGTTGTAGGGTAGGTTTTCAGCTATTTATCTAAACATTCAGTTGTAGGTAGGTTTTCAGCTATTTATCTAAACATTCAGTTGTAGGATACGTTTTCAGCTATTATAAACATTCAGTTGTAGGATAGGTTTTTCAGCTATTTATATAAACATTCAGTTGTAGGGTAGGTTTTCAGCTATTTATCTAAACATTCAGTTGTAGGGTAGGTTTCAGCTATTTCTAAAAACATTCAGTTGTAGGATAGGTTTTCAGCTATTTATATAAACATTCAGTTGTAGGATAGGTTTTCAGCTATTTATATAAACATTCAGTTGTAGGGTAGGTTTTCAGCTATTTTATATAAACATTCAGTTGTAGGGTAGGTTTCAGCTATTTATATAACATTCAGTTGTAGGATAGGTTTTCAGCTATTTATATAAACATTCAGTTGTAGGATAGGTTTTCAGCTATTTATCTAAACATTCAGTTGTAGGGTAGGTTTTCAGCTATTTATAAACATTCAGTTGTAGGATAGGTTTTTATTCAAGTTGTAGGGTAGTTTTCAGCTATTTATATAAACTCAAAGGTTTCACATTCAGTTGTAGGGTAGGTTCAGCTATTTATCTAAACATTCAGTTGTAGGATAGGTTTTCAGCTATTTATCTAAACATTCAGTTGTAGGATCAGTATTTATCTAAACATTCAGTTGTAGGATAGGTTTCAGCCATTTATCTAAACATTCAGTTGTAGGGTAGGTTTTCAGCTATTTATCTAAACATTCAGCCTAGGGTAAGTTTTCAGCTATTTATCTTAACATTCAGTTGTAGGGTAAGTTTTCAGCTATTTATCTAAACATTCAGTTGTAGGGTAGGTTTTCAGCTATTTATCTAAACATTCAGTTTAGGGTAGGTTTTCAGCTATTTCTAGCATTTCAGTTGTAGGGTAGGTTTTCAGCTATTTAAAACATTCAGTTGTAGGGTAAGTTTTCAGCTATTTATCTAAACATTCAGTTAGGTAGGTTTCAGCTATTTTATGCTTTAAAGTTTTCAGCTATTTATCTAACATTCAGTGTAGGGTAAGTTTTCAGCTATTTATCTAACATTCAGTTGTAGGTAGGTTTTCAAGTATTTATCTAAACATTCAGTTGTAGGGTAGGTTTTCAGCTATTTATCTAAACATTCAGTTGTAGGGTAGGTTTTCAGCTATTATTAAACATTCAGTTGTAGGGTAGTTTTCAGCTATTTATCTAAACATTCACTCTAGGGGTAAGTTTTCAGCTATTTCTTACCATTCAGTTTGTAGGGTAGGTTTTTCAGCTATTTTATCTAAAACATTCAGCTCTAGGTAAGTTTATTTATCTAAACATTTAAGCTCTAGGGTAATTTTCAGCTATTTATCTAAACATTGAATTGGAATAGAATATCATTGTGTGTTATTTAATTTCCTGTGAGTCTCCTATGAACATCAGTGATGACTTCTAATCACATACAAGAGCAATCTTCATCTTGTTTATTGGTAATGGGTTAATTATAGACATACTTTTTTACCTGTACAGGTGTATAGTTTTCATTGTTTTTTCATCAACGACTTTACTTACATTGTATTTTTTACGTGTTTGACACTTTCCTTTTCCGTGAACCTGTCTTCAACTCTTCATCTCTTTATCTACTTTTTATCTCCAACAATTTGCGCCAAGATCGACTAATGCAACAAAAATGACATTGTGTTTACCTACACAAGTGAGCTACTTACTTTAAACAGATTCTTCCAATTTTCCTTCACATTTTTTCTACTGATTCATTCCTTGGATATATGTATTTTGCAAAGCCATCCACGTAAGAAGGATGCGACACAAGGTCAATTTTAAAGCAGAGTTTAACAGTTTCAAATTCAAAATCTTCCTTCACCCAGTTATACCCACGTTAAAGAGCTAAGTCTGTCCTAACATATATCTATAACAAGGCAGAATAGTTGGATTCATACATTTTTATATACGGCTATTAAATACAAACATCCCGTCGTGGATTTGAACTCGGGTTACCGTGTCCATTCCTTATGATCTTACCCATTACAAAACGAGCTCTCCCTGGCTATGATTCTATTCATTTTGGTAGGTATTTGTTTTTACTTATTCAACAATTTCATAATTGTAATAGACATATTTGAAGAGTTTCTTTGAAAAAATCACTGGTTCCTACGCATTCATATTTTCATTAAGCAATGGTATTAAATCAGGTTTTTTACTGTAAAATGACGTTCGCAATTATTTTCTTATAATCAGAATAATTCTATTTCCGTGAAACTTTGAGTAGTTTTGAATATCTTGAATTAAGTGGAAACGTAAACCAAATCAATTTATGTTATGGAACAAAAGTTGTTACAATATCTTTGTTAGATAACTGCAAAAATACATTATAGTTGGAAGAAATTCAAATTATATACTATTGTGCTTCAGATGTGTGTAATGGTCATTTTCGTAAGAAAATGGACTCGACGACCCGAGTTCAAATATTGAACGAGGCCTGTTGACATTTCACATAGCGCTTATACACTTGCAAAAGGTACAAATCCAACTATTCTCAATTCAGCCATTGTAAATAACAGATAAGACTGTGCCCTTAAACACCAGAAAGGAAAAATGGAAATGCATTCGAAAGATATACTTTGATATGGATTAAATTTATTATTATTGTTGACACGTATTTCGAACCAAATTCGCCTACACACAAGTATTTTATTTAATTATTTTATATCTAAAAATAAAATAAAATTTCGTTTGTATTATGTTATTTAATTTCATTTCTATATTCAAAATAATTTTAAATATACTGTGTGTGAGTGAATCTTGGTCGAAAACGTGCCGAGAATATTAATAATAAATTTTCTCCATACAAAGAATAAATATTTTATTCCAATTATCTTTTCAACATACCCCACGATATATATATATATAATATATATATATATATATATATAATATATATATATATATGTATATATATATGTATATATATATATAATATATTATATATTATATATATATATATATATATATATATAATATATATGTTATATATATATTATATATATATATATATATATATTATACATATATATATATATATATATATATATATATATAGAGAGAAGAGAGAGAGAGAGAGAGAGGGGGTCGTGTTAGCTCAGTCGGTAGAGCGTTCGGCTAGAAACCACAAGGTTCCTAGTTCGATACCGGTCCTCGCCAACTCAGCGTATGAGTAGCACAGGGATCTGTGCAGTAAAAGTAAGGAGCTGAAGGTAGTGTTGCGCTCCACCTCAGATGCTAAAACAATCTCCTTGGTCTAACACTATTGAAAAAGGATAGACCCCTCGCTGACTGGCTAATATCGACTTTAGGCTGCACCGTCGACTTTACTTTATATATATATATATATATATATATATATATATATATATATAATATAGATAGATAGATAGAAGATAGATAGATAGATAGATAGATAGATAGATAGATATAATATTTGGCTGTGTTGGCATGTTCAAATATAAGCATAGACATTGCCATCGAATAAAATGAACTATCCTATTCCTTGTCCGGTGGATTTCCTTTCCTTTTCTATACGCCATAGAGTCAAAAAGCGATTACTTATTATAGAGTGGCTCATTAACTGTTTGTCACGTTTCCAGCAATTCGTAATATATAATTCTCTTTTAATCCCACCAAACACAGATAATAGGTTTTCGATTTAGATTCTCGTAATGAACCGAATTCCTCGCCAGGGAATATCATGTCCAAAATGAGTTTTCTGTCTCCAACAAGAAAGGAAGAAAGGAAAGAAGGAAAGAAGGAAGGTTTAGATAATAACCGATGTAAATAGGGAAGTTTTAAATGATTACCAGTTAAATTATCCGTTATCTAAAGTCGAATAACTTTTCTTGCCTTCAGGTTTTTCCTAATGTTAAAGAGATGAGTGGTGGTAAAAAAAAATGTAAGGGATTGGAAAATTTGAAAGAAAGTCCTTAGCATATCCTATTAAGATTTTAGAGAGATGTGTTCCGTCTATTGATCCATATGTTCCTGTCTGTCAGTCTCACTGTATCTCTCACTTCCCCCCTCCTCTCTCTCTCTCTCTCTCCCACACACACACACACACACACACATTTTTTCATATTTAGGATCTTTCCATGTGTGGCTAACCAAGCTGATGCAGGTAAACCGTATTGAGAGCGAAATGTGCCTAGTGCCAGTGAATGGAAGGACAGAGCAAGATATTCAATAAATGAAGGAAAAAATTTTAAACTTGCTTCATTACAATAATTTATTTCAACTGCATTACAGCAGCATCTTCAGGTAACAGCAAGAACGTGAAGAGTCAGGTTCTTGCGATTACCTGAAGATGCTGCAGTAATGCGGTTGAAATAAATTATTATAATGAAGCAAGTTTAAAATTGTTTCCCTGATTTATTGTATATATATATATATATATATATGTATATATTATGGATTTAATATCCCGTAACTAAAGTTTCATGCTTTCTTGCAATCATCAGACGTCAAAATGTTAAGATTTAAAAAAACGGTGGCTTCTAATTAAGCATGAATCTTTAGTTACGGGATATTAAATCCATAATATATATATATATATATATATATATATATATATATATATATCCATATATATATAATAATATATATATATATATATATATATATATATATATATGGGTACTACTATTGAACATAGCGTAAGTAGTTAATCCAATAGGGCTCAATATAATTGTGATTATAGAGCATTAATAGTCGTAAAGAAGTTGTTTCCCGACGCAGTTTCTGTGTTACTCCAACACCTTCATCAGGGGGATTGAGTGGGATTTCTTTCGGTTACTTTATATAGCTAGACTGATATCTTTTTAATTGTTCCTGAATTTACCTTAGTAGGCTGCTAGTTTGTAGTTGGAGTAAAACTCCTCCTATTTTGTCCTACGTGGGTAGTAGCGCGCTAAACATTATACTTTTATTACCCCTTACCCCTATTTTCAACTTACTCTATTGACCTTTGTGGGGTCAGTTAGTCTGGAGGATGGCTAAGTTTTTTTTAATTTATTTCTTTATTTCTTCTAGTAGTTTTTCTTTGTTACTGCTATATCCTAATTTTACTGTATTATGCCCTTATTGATCAATTATATCTTATTGGTATTCTAATGCATTGTGTAATCTATGCATACATTTTCCTAGGAACTCATCCTTTTTATTAATAAAGTCATTTTTATTTGGGAATCTAATTATTTCTAACTTTTCCTGTAGACACGAGAAGCATGGGTCCGTCAGACCACGGCAAGCCCTCGTTTTTTTTGTTAAATCTCATTTGATAATCGGTGTTATAATCGGATGTTTTAAATCCCAAATGTAGCTAGCTAACGTTGTTGAATTTTTTCGTTTAATATTAGAGAAAGTGTGTTTGTGGTTTGTGAATCTAGTTTTAAATTCAGATTTCGTGCATCCTACATAATATTTGGTGGTGTCTGGTTTCTGGGTAGATGTTACTGATTCTAGGTAAATTACTCCTTTGGTCAGACACTTTCCTCTTACCGGACACATGCTTGGATCTCGACAGTTGCAGCTTTTCTGTTTGCTTACTTCCATATTTTTATTTTTATTTACCTGGTTGTTAATTATCCTGTTGTTATGTTTTTAATTATCCTGTCTATACTATCCATACAGGAAAAGCTAATCTTTAAGTTGTTCTTATTAAAGATTTTGTGTAGGGTGTGGCTACTTGGGAGGTGTTTCTTTATTAAATCTATGAATATCTTTCTGATTTTAGTTGCGACCTGTAAGTTAAATGGTGGGTTATACCACAGGATCCTTCTATTTCTGTTTATTTTCCTATTTAATTTCTCATTTTGTTGATTTACGCTGAATTTTATTTTATTGTTAGTGTAACCGCTATTTTGTAGTACCTTATTGTACGTATCACTAACCTTATTGAAGATTTCCCGATTAGATGAGTTTTTCCTAATTCTATGCTCCACTAAATCTGGGAACATTGAAGGACATGGGATTGTCTACTGACATTAAATCCAACACCAAAATCGTGAACTTTCTGGATGTTACCTTTAATCTAATTACAGGTAATTTTGAGCCCTACATGAAACCAAATCATGATCCCATATATATCAACCCCGAATCTAACCACCCACCCAGAATTATTAGGAAAATCCCAGATTTAGTGATTGCTTTCTGTCGTCACATGAAACAAACTATTTCACCTATAATATTTATTTGGGGGGGATTTTGTGTGAAGCATGGCCTGTGAAATGAATAAGAAACTCATTTGGTGTTTAAGTGTTAAGTTTCATTATATTTCATTCTCTATTTCGGAAGTTCAACCTTCCTTTATCAAGTTTATCTAGATTATTTTTTATTTATTTCACAGTCCTTGCTTCACACAAAATCCTAAAAAATAAATATTATAGGTATATATAAAATAGATATATACACATAATACATTCACACTGAGAACTAGACTCACCAGATATACCAACAAAGAAGTATAAGTTGACTTCGCAACGACAACACACACACACACATACACACACATACACACACACACACTGGAACATAGCCTACTTCTAAACAAAACGAAAATTCTGAGAAGGGCCCGCTTGAGTAAGGGTTGGAGTCTCTGCCTGTCAGCTTGACAGTCAGGGTTAGAATCACACACAAAGTGGTCTTCCTGTCTATAGCTCTGCTGATGAGGCCTAATAGGCTGAAATGTACATACAGAGATTGATTTTTCTCGATTTGTTTAGCCTTACATTTAATAGGTATTCCAGCCTAATTCATTAATAATTAATTAATTAATTTTCAAAGATTAGGTACGACTTCAATTAAGCACATATTCTCCAAAAAATTGTCGGCTAAAAACACGCCATATCAAAACACATCGTCTGTTTATTTACTTCTCATATATATATATATATATATGGGAGTAAGTTGAGGAAATTAATCCGACAGTATGTGGAGAAAATATAGAACAAACACGGGATGTTATAATGGATGGAAATTTATTAGTCGATGTTTACAAAGAAAACTTTCTTCAGGACAATGAAATTATTCAAGGAGAGAAAAGGATTCATGTAGATTAAAGATGATGGGTGTTTTGAATGCGTTGAGTCTTGAAAATGTGTGAAAAGTTTCATTGACCTGAAGAAGGTCTCCTTTGTAAACCGAAATGTTCGAACATCGACTTCTAAATTTCCATCCATTATACCAACCCCTGTTTGTTCTACATCTTCTCCATTTATATATATATATATATATATATATATATATATATATATATATATATATATATACATATATGTATATATATACCAACCCCTTCGCACGAGCAGGATGCGACACAAGGTCAATTTAAGCGGAGTTTAACAGGTTTGAATTCAGAGTTTTCCTTCTCCTAGACCGGTTGCCTAACCAAGGTTAAAGAGTCCAGTCTGCTCTACTATTTACCCATAGCTGGAAGGTGAGTAGCATTCATACATTTCCCAACGGTATTAGCGCTAATTGAAACGTAATCACCATGTCCAGGATTTGAACTCGGGGCGATGAGTCCATTTCCCGTGACTTTAACCATTACACCACGCGTTTCCTACATATGTATGTATGTATATATATGGGGGGGGGGTGATATGTATGCATTAATTATCTAATTCCGTAGATTATCGACTTATGAACGGAATGTTTTGGCGAACTCTTTGAAAAGTTGGCATTGCAATTTTTTAGCCTCATTTCATTCCTCTACTCCATCTTGCGAGGCAGTCTGTAAAATTTGATAATGGAACATGTAATCGACTCTCTAGAGCCATTTCTACTTAGGCAAAAGGCACAATTCCCAAACGTCTGGCTCTTATCTATAGAAAGTCTAATTAATGAAAAATGACCGAATTGTTTGATTGTATACGAGTGGATTTTGTGTATACACAATTACGTGAAATTGTTAGCATTCTTAGATCTCTGTCTATTTTTTGGCTAGAGTTATGTTTTTTTTTTTATTAAAGTTTCTTAATACAATCTATAAGAGAGGTTTAAAAAATTACTGATATTTCTTAATTGCATATCTTGTAAGTTTATTAAAATACAATTATCATTCCCTTCAGACATTGCTTTTATACCGGAGATAGTGCTATACTATACTATAGTATCTAGCGTTATATATTTCTTTTCTTATTATTAATGTTTCTTCATACAATGTATAAGAGATGTTTAAAAATTTACTGATATTTCTTAATTGCATATCTTGTAAGTTTATTAAAATACAATTATCATTCCCTTCAGACATTGCTTTTATACCGGAGATAGTGCTATGCTATATTATACTATACTATACTATACTATCTAGCGTTATGTATTTCTTTTCTTATTATTAAAGTTTCTTCATACAATGTATAAGAGATGTTTAAAAATTTACTGATATTTCTTAATTGTATATCTTGTAAATTTATTAAAATACGATTATCATTCCCTTCAAACATTGCTTTTATACCGGTGATAGTGCTATACTATACTATACTATACTATACTATACTATACTATCTAGCGTTATGTATTTCTTTTCTTATTGTTAAAGTTTCTTCATACAATGTATAAGAGATGTTTGAAAATTTACTGATGTTCTTAATTGTATATCATATAAGTTTATTAAAATACGATTATCATTCCCTTCAAACATTGCTTTTATACCGGGGATAGTGCTATACTATACTATACTATACTATACTATCTAGCGTAATATATTTCTTTTCTTATTATTAAAGTTTCTTCATACAATGTATAAGAGATGTTTAAAAATTTACTGATATTTCTTAATTATATATCTTGTAAGTTTATTAAAATACGATTATCATTCCCTTCAGACATTGCTTTTATACCGGGGATAGTGCTATACTATACTATACTATACTATCTAGCGTTATATATTAATTTTCTTATTATTAAAGTTTCTTCATCCAATGTATAAAAGATGTTTGAAAATTTACTAATATTTCTTAATTGCATATCTTGTAAGTTTATTAAAATACGATTATCATTCCCTTCAGACATTGCTTTTATACCGGAGATAGTGCTATACTATACTATACTATACTATACTATACTATACTATCTAGCGTTATATATTTCTTTTCTTATTATTAAAGTTTCTTTATACAATGTATAAGAGATGTTTAAAAAATTACTGATATTTTTTAATTGTATATCTTGTAAGTTTAATAAAATACGATTATCATTCCCTTCAGACATTGCTTTTATACCGGGGATAGTGCTATACTATACTATACTATACTATACTATCTAGCGTTATATATTTATTTTCTTATTATTAATGTTTCTTCATACAATGTATAAGGGATGGTTGAAAATTTACTGATATTTCTTAATTGCATATCTTGTAAGTTTATTAAAATACAATTATCATTCCCTTCGGACATTGCTTTTATACCGGAGATAGTGCTATACTATACTATACTATACTATACTATACTATACTATCAAGCGTTATGTATTTCTTTTCTTATTATTAAAGTTTCTTCATACAATGTATAAGAGATGTTTAAAAATTTACTGATATTTCTTAATTGTATATCTTGTAAGTTTATTAAAATACGATTATCATTCCCTTCAGACATTGCTTTTATACCGGGGATAGTACTATACTATACTATACTATACTATACTATCTAGCGTTATATATTTCTTTTCTTATTATTAAAGTTTCTTCATACAATGTATAAGAGATGTTTGAAAATTTACTGATATTTCTTAATTGCATATCTTGTAAGTTTATTAAAATACAATTATCATTCCCTTCGGACATTGCTTTTATACCGGAGATAGTGCTATACTATACTATACTATACTATACTATACTATCAAGCGTTATGTATTTCTTTTCTATTATTAAAGTTTCTTCATACAATGTATAAGATGTTTAAAAATTTACTGATATTTTTAATTGTATATCTTGTAAGTTTATTAAAATACGATTATCATTCCTTCAGACATTGCTTTTATACGGGGATAGTACTATACTATACTATACTATCTAGCGTTATATATTTCTTTTCTTATTATTAAAGTTTCTTCATACAATGTATAAGAGATGTTTAAAAATTTACTGATATTTCTTAATTGTATATCTTGTAAGTTTATTAAAATACGATTATCATTCCCTTCAGACATTGCTTTTATACCGGGGATAGTACTATACTATACTATACTATACTATACTATCTAGCGTTATATATTTCTTTTCTTATTATTAAAGTTTCTTCATACAATGATAAGAGATGTTTGAAAATTTACTGATATTTTTAATTGCATATCTTGTAAGTTTATTAAAATACAATTATCATTCACTTCAGACATTGCTTTTATACCGGGGATAGTGCTATACTATACTATACTATCTAGCATTATATATTTCTTTTCTTATTATTAAAGTTTCTTCATACAATTTATAAGAGATGTTTAAAAAATTACTGATATTTCTTAATTGTATATCTTGTAAGTTTATTAAAATACGATTATCATTCACTTCTGACATTGCTTTTATACCTTAGATAGTACTATAGAACAAACATTTTGCATCTTGATAGCATGTCTTCTTTTTAAGTGTTCATATTGTAAAAAATATATAAAATAGCGATTTTTCCCTTCAAACTTTGTTTTTATGCGCTGGATAACACTAAGTTAAACACATTTGTTTCTGGATAGTATGTGTTATTTCTCAATTGAACATCTTATTTTAATGGAGCGTCAGTGTCTGTTTGTAAACAAAACTATGTCATTACTTACGTCACAATGCCCTCAGGAATTGCATAATTTTTCAATGAGTATTTGATTTATAGTCAAAATTATAAATACATAGAATAAAGGACAACCCCGTATTACATATACTCAGAAATTAAATATGAAATATGTTTTAAAATAACAAATCCTACTAAGTACATTTCAAAATATATATTTAAAGTTATCTTACTAATCGAGTTTCTCGAGAAAATTATTTACAAACAAGAAATGGTCATATGATTTTCATCTACATTAAATATGAAGATGTTTGTGCATTTAACTGTATCCGCTTTAGGTCGGCGCATATCCGTTTTTTATGTAAGATTTCAACGATCCGTTTATATTTTTTTAAAGAAAGAATATGGCAAAAATCCTTTTATATAATTTTAGACGTCGATAAAACAGAGATAAAAAATTTAATAAAGTATATATCTTTTAAAACTCAAATTAAAATATTCTTTCAAATTTTAATAAAATTTTGTAGAATTATATAAAAACCGATGTATTCTAAGAAAACAAAATAAATATCTTTGTGGAGTGAAATTAATATGACGCTTTTAACTAAGTACTTTTTTCTTCGTATCAAATGTTTTATTTTATTCATTTAATTTTTTTCCAACACACTAAAGCAATAGTATAACAAAAATCAGTTTTTTACACCGCCCAGACAGTGATTATTTATTTATTTGGGTTACTATAAATAATGTGAAATTATGTGGATTCAAGTATTCTTTTTAAATAGGAATAATTTCTAACATATTTAATTGACACATAGATGTAACCATAACAGGTACTAACTCTTCGAGTCAGATTAAACCTCGGTGTTATATCAATGAAAGCGTAATCTACATTCTCCAGATCAACAGAAATGGAGCCTCATTATCAGATGCAGTTTAATGTCATACTCAAAAAACTTCATTTATTTATTCTCTTACCTCTCTTCAGCGGATGTAGACAGCGTATTCTAAGTCGAACAACAAGGACGGCGAATCCTAATATAGTAGATAGAATATCAGGAAGTGTGAATCCTTCATCAAAATTCTTGGATCAATTCCGTATCAGTCTACAGAATTATTGACCAACGGTCAAGCCTGTACGCACACCCACACACACACCCGTACAATCTTTAGAAATACATCATCGCTCTGACATTAAAATGTATGTATGTATGTATGTATGTGCATGTTTATTTTTGTGTGTATACGTGTGTATATAGAAGTCCACATATAAACATTGTCAAATCAATTTTGATAAATTATATTGTATACGGACCAGTTTCGGCTATATGCAATTTTCAGAGAATTGCTTAGAAGTGATTAAATGAAAGAGGCTTATACTGGCTAAGCATTCGTGCAATTAAAAGTTTCAACATTTTTCAGAGTATTTCCGCCTATAAGTATATTGTTCAATATTTAAAAACAATTTCAAATTAGAAATAAAATCATTGACAAATATGTATTTCATATGTCAAATTTGTTACGCTAAGTATTAAAAAACGATATTCAGAATACTTATATTAATATGAATTATTTTCTGTGAAAAAAGTATGGGGGCATTTATACTGCTTGGAACGCCCTTGAGTGAGTGGTAACGATTTGAGCTACCAAATTACGTTTGAATTCATGGGTAATCGTCTGGGGATGACTAATTTGAAGATTATTTAAAAACAACATCTGACCCGAGCGCGAGATTACTGTGGTCTGAACGTTGTGTTTATACACAATAAAGATGAGGACATCAGTCCGAAATATCAAAATTATTTATATTCAGAATATTCTAAATATTTAGATGTTGAATCGCTGTTTAATGAGGATTATAATATTCTTATTGATTAATTGATTTGAACGGCTTGTCAACTTTCTAGGGTTAATTTATGCCTAGAGGTTAGCGTATCACTTCATTTACGTTTTATTCACATTTCTTTTGTATAGAAAACAGTAGTGCTACTATCTAACCCATAGTTGGGAGATGAGGTGTTCATACCTTTTTCACGGATATTCCAAGCAAACTTCATACCAAGATTGGAATTTGACCTCGCTTACAATGTTTGCATTACGCACGTTAGCCCCAACGCCACGGGGACGGTTGATTATTTCAATAATGTATTAAACGTCTATTGGAACATGATTTCCAACTGATTATTGTTCTTGTGTCGAGAGATCTGCTTCCAGCACGAAGATAAATAATTGCTTTAAAACTGCTACTTGGTTCCAATAATTACATATATTTACATATCCATTTGACGTCTCAAGAGGACATACAGACAAATCCACGCCGGTTGTTATTATTATATATGGTCACTTACTGTTTACGGTAATTTAGTTTATGTTGTTTTTTAATCTGCTTTTGTAAATGTATATTTAAGTCTGAATTGTGTATGGCATAAGGCCGGCTAACTTAGCAAGTTTGCCTTACTTTAAAATTGATATTTGATATTATGACAGCAGTATGCTGGTCACGGTATGAAATATAATAACATTTTACCCTGGCACGGACTAAATGTAATATGATCCTGTGTCGCACGCAGCAAATATGATAAGATCCCTACACGGCACCAAATAGGACAAGATCCTGGTCACGGCACCAAATGTAATACTATTTTACCCTGGCACTGCACCAAATATCACACTGTACCGCTTCAAGCAATTAGCACTCTCCTTGTGTTAAGCAGAGCGGGATACTTAGTGAAGAAATCTCGGTTGCCCCTTGGTGTCCCTCAGTGTTGGGTTAGATCCTTTGGTTGTTCCTTGGTGTCCCTAATTTGGGAATGATCCTTTGGTGTTGTACCGTTCGTCACTGTTGAATAACGTGCAAATGAACAGTTGTCAATTTCAGCGATTAAATAGCTAACTAACAGCGTATTGATTGGCAGGGTTTTTAAACCACGTGACCTAGGTGAGTATAAGTTTAAGTGGTGGATTACAGCACGCCTTATATACTAAAAAAAGCGACTAGGGAAGCGCGTGGTGTAATGGTTAAAGACATGGGAAATGGACTCGTCGCCCCGAGTTCAAATCCTGGACGTGTTAATTGCATTTCACTTAGCGCTAATACCCTTGGGAAAGGTATGAATCCGACTCCCCCCTCAATCTCCCTCCATCTAAATAGCAGGACAGACTGGGTTCTTTAACCATGGCTAGGTAACCAGTCTAGGAGAAGGCAAACTCTGAATTCAAACCTGTTAAACTCCGCTTAAGAAATTGACCTTGTGTCGTATCCTGCTCGTGCGGAGGAGTTGGTATATATATATATATATATATATAATATATATATATAATAATTTGGTTCAAACAACTAAATCTCGCATTGGATGTAATACCCGGCAGTTTCAACAACACGACATACATTTATACCTTGATATGGACAAGAATCAAACTGTTGAGAAAAAATTGAAAATCAAAACTTCTAAAGTATGGATGGGGAAATTACGGGTCTCGGGCCACCTGCGGCCCACAAGTCATTGTCTGTCTGGCTCGTGATATTTTTTAAAATTCAAAGATAAACACTTAGGGGAAATCCAAGTGACGAAGTGCCTAAAAGGCTTGACTGCAATAACGCCGCAGTCTCGCTATTACATTCAATTTCGAACTAATACAATTGGAAAAAGTATTAACACACTCATGCCCCAAGATATGGGTTAAATACTGCTGCAACTTTTCTTCTACAATAGTTCCTTTGGTATTGAGTAACCCACAAGGTTAATATGTCATTAAACAAAGACTCTAAACTAAAACCAAAACATCTAGATGGGGAAGCTGCCGCTTTTGGATTACATGCGATCCGCAAGTTTTTGTCTGGCTGGCCCGCGATATCTTAAAAGACCATCAGCCAATGCTGGCGGGAGAATGAGTCCACCCTGACAAATTTAAGTAACTACACAAAAATGTATATATAAGCGTACAATATAAGCAATTTCCTAAACGCTAGACATGGAATAACGCTAGACAGGTTAACATATTATTTAAATCAATAAATCAATTATAATTAAGTATTACGACACTTACTAATTAAAAGTGATATGTTTTTTTTCAAATAGTGCATGATTCTGTTAAAATATTTAACTAATTTCGAAAGAAATCACTGCATTTTAAACCGTTTATACAACAACTGAGATATTTTCATGTCCTTGAGGCGTGCACACACACACACACACACATACACACACACACACACGGGAGAAAATTTAATATTTTATAAAAAAGAAGAAGGTCCGCAAAATGTATTATGTTCCCAGAAATGTTTTTTTATTCTTATCATCTTACATACGCGACACATGTTTCTGATCTGTTGTCTTCTTCAGGCATTGAGCTATTAATTTGGTAGAATAAGTCCGATATTTGATAGGTTGTGTGTGTTTCTGCAATTTTTCTATTATAATGGCTATTTAATAACGGTTGAACGCTACGTGATTTTTTTTCAATCCTTGCGTGCGTTTTTCGCGTGACTTGCATGCGACCTGCGCGCAAAAATTGAGAAAAAATGATGTAACGTTCCGCAATCTTTGCGCGTAAGACGCACGTAGGTCACGGCTTAGTAATAAATTTATTAACTGAGCTTTCATTACTCTTTTAAATAGGTATAGTTCATAATATATATATATATATATATATATATATATATATATATATATATTTGCAAACCCCTCCGCGCGTGCAGGATGTGACACAACGTCAATTTCTTAAGGGGAGTTTAACAGGTTTGAATTCAGAGTTTTCCTTCTAATAGACTCGTTACCTAGCCAATACTAAAGAGCCCAGTCTGTCCTCCTATTTTCCCATAGTAGGAGGGAGAATAAATTGATTCATACCTTTGCACAGGGAATTAGCGCTATGGGATACGCAAACAGCCACATCCAGGATTTGAACTCGGGGCGACGAGTCCATTTCCTACAACCATTACACAACGCATATCCATGTACGCATATAAGAGTGAATAACATATATACAGTTCTTCTTAATAGTTGGAGCTTAAACTTTTATATTATAAGTACTACTCGTGTACAACTGTAAGCATTTGGGCGTCTCATCGTGTTTTAATGGTTAGAAAGAATATTCTTTACTACTGAAAAGTGGGTTCGATCCTTTATATATTCCTCATACATACGAACTTGTGTCAAATTCACCCCATAGCGAACGGGTTGTTTAAATACTTACAACTGTCTGCGCATCGTGTAATGGGTATCGTCGTAAGGAAACGATACAGTAATTCGAGTTCAAATCATAGACGATACTGTTTGCATTTTCACATAGAGCTACTACCCTTGGGAAAGGTATGAATTCAACTTTTCTCCTGCCAGCTATAAATAAATATAAAGTTCGGCTGAATACTGTATTTTTGGTCAGACGAGAAGGAATACTCTGAATTCCAATCTGTTAAACTCTGCTTGTGTCACATACTGCTTGAGCAAGAGGTTGGTGAAATATACACAACTGTACATTAACTAGTCCCCACTGAAAAAATATGAATGCGGGAAGGGTTCGCGTATACGAGTATGAACTTTTTTTTATTAGTCGCCATTTAACTGTCTTCAGCAATGTATAATACTTCTCTTTTTTGGCTGATGCTTTCAAATAAATAAGGCTACATCGTTTTACCACAGATCGATCTTGTATATTTCAGGACAATCAATACATAGTCTCCAGGATTGCTTCTTTTTTCTGTCTCGAGATATTTAAAGAGAAAGCTGACTCTGGAAGCACACACAAGCACACGGAGACACACAGAGAGATAGAGAGAGAGAGAGAGAGAGAGAGAGAGAGAGAGAGAGAGAGAGAGAGAGAGAGAGAGAGAGAAACACAAAAACACCACACACGCAGCACACACACACACACACACACACACACATATAATATATATATATATATATATATATATATAAGACCACAATAGGGAGATGCCATCTGATTCGCCATCTGTATTTACTATCCAACGTATCAAGGGGAAATTAGATCCGTCTCGTAGACAGTTCCGCTTAAAAATAAAAATAAAACATACTGAAGATGAATTAAAAAACATCTTCTCTCGGGTGTGTTCTCAAGAGGCTTTTCATGTGAAGATAGAATGTCTTGTGTTGGACCTCATCGATTATTTCCCAAACGTCACAAAACTTTTCCAAAGAATTGTATAGAAGGACAATCGAATCCCTATTCATATATTTTAGACAGACTGTTATTCTTCTTCGTATCACCACGTCTGTCGCCTTAATAGATATTTTAGTTTTTTTTAACTGTCAAATACACTGACCGTGGTATAAATGGTTTTAAAAAGTAAAGATATTAATTGCTTTTTATCATGCCACAAGAGTCTGAGATATCGTGTCAGGATGTTTTAAGAATGGAAAAAAAAATAGTGGATACATTTTAAAAGTTAAAAAAAAATGTAAAAGAATAGAAGACTTTTCAGAATCCTATAAGATTTCTGTCTTAGTTAGTCTTAAGTAAGGAAAAATGAGTATACTGTTTCTCTTCTCAAATTGTTGTGCTTATTTTTCGGTTTATCTTTTTTAAAATGGAGCCGAGATGCTTAATGGCTATCGTTGTTAGTAATGGATACGGTGAACTGAGTTCAAATCCTGGGCAACCTATTTGCATATCACATAGCTGTAATATCCCTGGGAAAGGTATGCATTCCACTATTCACCTCCTGTTGGAATTTTGATATATAGGTTATTTACTAAGCTTAGCTTAGATGTGGCACATAGGCCAGAGGTGTGGGGCGCCCAGTGAGAATCGAACTCACTAAGAATGGTCTGCTAATCTGGCTTGCTAAACCATTACACAAATGAGATATATAGTTATTTACTAAGCTTGCTTAGATATAGGCACAAGGCCAGAAGTGTGGGGCGCCCAGTGGAATCGAAACTCCACTAACAATGGTCTGCTAATCTGGCTTCTACATTACACCAAATGAGATTACAGTTTTTTACTAAGCTTTGCTTATATAGCACAGAGGCCAGAAGTGTGGGGCGCCCAGTGAAATCGAACTCACTAACAATGGTCTGTGCTAATCTGGCTTGCTAAACCATTACAACCAAATGAGATATACAGTTATTTACTAAGCTTTGCTTAGATATAGCAACAAGGCCAGAAGTGTGGGGCGCCCAGTGAGAATCGAACTCACTAACAATGGTCTGCTAATCTGGCTTGCCTAACCATTACACCCAAATGAGATATATCAGTTATTTACTAAGCTTTGCTTAGATATAGCACAAGCCAGAAGTGTGGGCGCCCAGTGAGAATCGAACTCACTAACAATGGTCTGCTAATCTAGCTTGCTAAACCATTCACCAAATGAGGTGCCCCTCAATGAGATATATATATATTTACCGACCCCTCTGCACGAGCAGGATGTGACACAAGGTCCAATGAAGATATATAAGGGTGTGCCAGACCGGTCACTCTATTTATAGACTCGCCAGTCTCACGTGACCAACCCAACTAACCAGTCACTTGAGCAGCGCTCTCTGCTGCTATATATTTATTGAATCTGAAGGTCTGAGTAACACCTAAGTGTTGTAGATTGACTATGTTTCAGTTTGTTTTGGCGCGGGAAGTTCGAAAAGACAAAGGATAATTGGAACTGAGAATACAATGGCTAAGGTAGCAGAGGGTCTGGTGTGACAAAGGACTCATCTGGACAAATGGGAGTTTGAAAAATGAGAAAGGACTTCCGGTCAATCTCGAACAAAGAGATGTGTGGGTGGACTATCAAGTACTTTAAGACCCAGGCAGACGGCGAAGAGGGCAGTCAATGTGAAGAGACATGACGAGAACGTTGCGTGGAACTGCACCGTTCTCGTCCTGTCTCGCACGCATTGCAGTCAGCGTTCAGTGAGGTTCGCGTCCACCCCTCTTTGCCTCAGATCCTAATAGTAGTAGTAGTAGTAGTTTCCTTGTCAACGCCGCATCACTCACATCCACCACGTACAACCGAGATGAGAGAAATAAAGTCAATATCCTATCTACATAGAGCATTGCTTGTGAAGTCATTTTAAGTCGATTCCACTAGATACATCGTCTATGTGGGTCAGGAACGATCTCCGCTGTATACAGCAACGTTAATAAAGAGTCAGAGTAGCGTGAGTTTGAAGATGCCAGAGTTATATTGACATGTACGCATTTTGTTGCCTGAGTAGCGAAAGAGCGCTATGCAACACTAGCCATTAGACCGTGGACAGCTCGTGGAGTACGGACCCTCAAATGTGATTATCTCACTGGACCTCATAGGACTTTACCAAATGGATGCTAGATTTGTAAGGACTTACTTGCTTTATAGTTTTTACAACGGC
>CM042141.1:71207975-71248455 GCA_023376005.1 Doryteuthis pealeii | reverse complement strand
AACACACACAGAGAAGATAGTGTCAATTATGAGAATTTTGTCAGTGGCAGATGAGCAACACATACATATGAAAGAGGAAAAAAGTAACTCAATTCTAAACACGGAGGAATATTTTGAAAATAATCTTTGTGGTAAATCGGGTGTTATGTAACTAATAAAAATATGATATTTTGTACCGTTAAATTCTTTTTATTAGGCAACATTATTGTGGACAATGTATTCTAGAACGCATAATTTTTTTTCCTTGTAATGAATCTGCAATGTATAACTCCTCTATAAGGGGAAGTTTTCTTTTTCGAATCCCATCTTTTATTATGAGATATTTACAGGTTACAATTTATAATTGCCATACACCAAATGGTTATATAACATTTCCAACCCTCCGCAAAGTAAGGATGTGGTAAAAGGTCATTTTTAAGCGGAATTTAATAGGTTTAAATTCAGAGGTTTCTTTCTTCGAGGCTGTTGCCTACAAGGTTAAATAGGACCAGTTGCTACTATATATAACCTATAGCTGGAGAGAGGAATACGTGTGATGCATAACTTCCAGGTTAATAGCGCTATTTGAAATGCTTTCAAGCTCGTCAGGATTTTGAAGCACCTCTGCCAAATGATTACCCTACAATAACGCATTAAAACAGGCGCTTTCCATGCTAAATGTAATATAGGGGTAAATCCAATAAGGTAACAGAACGCTAGAGAGCAGGGAAACTTTTCGTGTGGCTATTGAAACTCTTGTGTTTGTTGTTCATGAGGCGGCTGCGACTCGCGGCGCTATCGCTGCACGTGCCTCGCTGGCCACACTCGACATGTTTGGGGAGTCGTTTTCTTTTGATGGAATTCTCGATTGACACTATCGCAAAGTGGTGGAGTCGTGCAGTTAAATTGGGATTTGAAGCGTAAACGGCAATAAACGCGATGGAAATTCATCGCCAAATTAACGGAGTATGTGAGTAGGGCATGACTGTCAAAAAGATACGTCCGCAAGTGGCTGTAGGGAGTTAGGCAATGTTAGACTTATTTCCATCAAACCACAACCTCGGGTGTAAATAATATTTATTAAAAAATAAGATAATATAATACCTGCAAAAGTCGATGCCAGTTACGTACAAAGCTGAATCCTCAGTTTTCCTGCGTAGACCAAATTCGCAAAAACGCTACATCAATTAGCTCAATGAGATGTCTGGATGCGTGGGGCGCATCTACAGAAAGGCGATGACGGATTAGGACGGGTTTTGCGAGAGGTAGAATCCATGAAAATCCATGGCTATCAGCGTAACCTATATGACTATGAATATACAGACACAGACACAGACACACACACACACACACACACACACAACACATATATATATAAATAAATATATATATATATATAATATAATATATAATATATACTAATAGTGTGCGATTGGTCACCTGTTTCGCTTTTGCTGGAGATGGCGTACCAAAGGCAGAGTTATTATTGGTAGAAGTGGCTTAATATAAAATAGGGCTGTTATATATATATATATATATCTATTATATATATATATATATATATATATAATAAATAAGAGTGCCTTAATGTATTGATAGAGCATATACATCCAGTAAAAAATAGATTACTCAAAATAAACGGCGCTTGGTAATTAGCAATTTCTCAATGTGTGATTTTCAGAGCTAAGTTTTAGTCTCTAAATCGCATAGGCGCATAACTGACAGTTACAAGTACTGCTGCTTAATATCGTACGCTATATAATAGCCATAAATGGCCCTGCAGTTTCAAGCGTACTAAAATAGTTTTGAATTCAGAAGTTTCTTTTCTACTAGCACTTGCTTGTCTAACCAAGTTTAAAGAAGTAGTATCTTCAAACAATTTGTTCACAGTAACTTTAGTATTTAATTTAACATCGATTTTTGCACCATATCCGAAGTAAAGTGCATAAGGGCCTAAATATGCAGAAATCTTGAGAGAAAAGCATAAACATATTCCCATGTCATTAATTTTATAATCCCACATTTTTTATTATAGAAATATGCATGATGACTCAATAATGAATCTCTACCTTATATAAAAAAAAAGATGCGAAATGGAAATATATAATGACATTTACGAAAAAATTCCCTGTGCGCTTTTTCTTGACACTTTTGACATTTCTAAATTCGATGTTATCAGAAATCAATCGATAAGAGACTATGCTTCTTTCGGTATAGTTACAGTTAACGCGCCTAGAAAAAATACTGAGAACTGTCGATATCATAATTAATACTCAAGCGCAACATGCGCATGTTCTGAACAAAGAGCAATAACAAACATAGCACATATTTTGCTGTTAGGAAACGTGGGTGTTTCTCATGATGAGGCAATGCCCCTTTATGGATTCACTCAAGAAAAACGGGAATATTTCGGGATAGTCCTAATCTCTCTAAATGTTTTAAAAAAAACAAATATCCTGTAACTCGATTTGGTCAATCCCTGGCAGTTGATTAGTCCCATGGCAAGCAACATCCACTTCGGCTCTTAACGGCTTGACGGTTAGTCGGGCAGCCCCCTTTGAATCAATCGGCTAGTCATTCAACAAAAATATATGATTTTTCCGCACTCTATTACAGTCATGGCAAATCCGCCAATCGTTTTCGCTGTCCGGTGGGCGTTAGAATGCACCGCTGCACCTCTGCAGAGGGGTAAGCACTCCTCAATGGGCCACCTGTTTGGCCGTGGGTGGGACCTGTGATGCTTAAGAATAGAGCCGAGGTGGATGAGCTGTTCCTTACTTGCAAATACTCCACTTTGGGCCCTATGTTGGGCTAGACGGGGGGTCGGAGAGCCTCCGATCAATGCGGCTGGTCACGTCTAACCTAGCAGCTTATATGATTTTCCCAACTATTGCCGCTTATGGCAAGCCCAGCCCCTTTTTTATATATAGGTGCTAGAAGGCGGTGGGACTGCGGGTCTACATTCCTGGGAATGACGTTAAACTCTATTCTGATGGTGAAGTTCCAGTTTTGGAGGTTTTGGGGAATGTGGAGCACCTCTCATCACATTGCTCCTGATCCCCTCTGACGCGGTAGTGGTATATCTGTTAGGGTCCATCTATGGGTTAAATAGAAAAATGTATTTATAAAAAAATTGTATTATCCATTAAGAATTGATTTATTTCAAAACTTTATCGGCATTAAATTGACCCACTGAGGTTGATATGCCGTAAACAAACCAACTAAACCAAACCAATGCAGTTTTTTATCAAATATATGCTAGAAGGCGGTAGCTGGAACGTTATTGTCGCTCGTATAATGTTTCACATCATCTAATGGTGAGTTCTAATTTCTGGAGATCTAGGGAATATTGAGTACCGTTTCATCGCCATTCCTCAGGTTCACTCTCGACGGAATGGTAGTACTCTCAGGATTCTGTCTATGGTTAATAGATAAATGAGTTTTAAAATGTTTTGAAAATGAGGTAAAAAAATTCAATAAAACTACAAGAAGGAATAAAATTTTAAAAAACTATTCGGCATAAAATAACAAGGGTTGACATGCCGTAAAATCAACCATCCAATCCATCTGATTTTGGTCAGCCTGTTCAATAATTGATGGGTGACCATTTAAGTAACAGTGGGTACTATAAGCACCCGATATCAAAATGAATTGATTCGGTATTAAATGAACCCAAAAGCCGTTAAAAACACAACATCTTGTTTGGTCGTGTGGGCGCTACTCATATAGCGTGTTAGGGCATGAAATAGCCTAGTAGAACCATCCATCTACACGTCTACAATTGAATTCCGGGTTTTCCTCTCATAGACCGGTTGCAGTATAAAGATTAATGAGTCAGTCTACTCTACTAGCATCATCGTCAATGTGATATCAACATTCGTGGGTTCTTCAATGCCAAATCCATCCTTCTAAAAGAAAGTAGCGGTACTATTTAACCCATAGCTGGATTTAGGCCTTTAAACATAGTTTTCAAATCCAAAGTGAACTTAATTGCGCGATTGGAGACCGAACTCGTTTACTACGATGTCGCAACGCATTTGTTAGCCACTATAGCCTGTATAGAATTGTATAAATGCTTTTAAAAAAAACATGGATTGGACATAACTACAAGAAAACAAAATAAAAACAGAAAGAAGCGAGCTAAATAGAAAGATGAAATTATTTGTGTAGCATTTGATTAGTCTTCAATTTACCGCTTGAAAACATAGCCTACGGTAACAAAATTGGCTTAGAAAACGATTTTTTGGCTGAAGATCAGTGATATAAACAAGTTTGGGCTTTTCCCCAGTTTTCGCTTGATTTATTGACTCTGGCTCTTCGAAGCTGATATGATTTTGCGAGCGAAAAAGAACAGACGTTGCCAACTGCATAGGATGGTATGTAGCCGCATGAGTGGCGCGTTTAAAAGCTGATTCATCGCGTCTTATTTCTACAGATGCTCTATATTGGCGCTGTAGGGGCATTATTTTTTCGATACAAAGCAGAGAGATTTAATTAGAAGAATAATGTTTCTAAGTCCGTACAGCTTATGTACAATATCGTCATAAGTAAATACTCTTACAATTGTTTTCAAGAAAAAAGTTAACATTCTGCCAAACCAAAGATTTACTACTTTGCAAAATACTCTCTAAATGCGTTTGGATGTAAATCATCGGATATATCCTTGGTTCATTGGGGGTTTTAAACCAAATACAATGTCTGACGGTCCATACATAACGCGCTGGAGGTGCGTTAGAGTCGCAAAAATGGTCTCGTCAACGCGAGTTCAATTCCTGGACGAAGCTGTTGGCATTTCACAGGCGCTAATAACCTTGGGAAAGGTATGAACAAATTATCCTCCAGCTATGGGTAAATAGCAGGACAGACTGGACTCTTTAACCATGGGCTAGGTGCAGTCTAGGCAGAAGGGAAAACTCTGATTCAACCTGTTAAACTCCGCTTAAGAAATTGACCTTGTGTCGCATCCTGCTCGTGCGGGTGGGGGGTAAAATTTATATATAACACGCGCTTTACCAAAAGATTTCTTAAACACAGAATCCACAAATTACAGCAATACGTTCTCGAAATGACGGAAGATGGTCGAAAGTAGCCGTACTTAGACTACACAAACAGGCAGTTTGGATAGTTTTTAAACTTCTTACAAGAATAGTTGCGAGATCTCATCGGGCAAAATTGAGTCCGTATCGGTTTTGTACGATATCGTCCATAAGTAAATACAATCAAACATTTTTTTTTTAAAGTAAATATTCGCCAAACCAAAGTTACCGGTATTCTAGTTTGTAAAATGCATCTCTAAAATGCGGTTGGGTGCTTCATCAATGATTACCTTAGTTCATTATAATATTTACTATATATAATAATATATATATATATATATATATATTATATATATAATTATATAATATATATAATATAATATAGTTCATTATATATTTACTCACTGTAAAACAAAAGCCGGAATTGTTTTATTGACATTTTTCTTCTTCCATTATAAGATGGAGTTACACATTTCCAATTAATTTAGTAAGCTAAGCTTGCACTTTTAAAGATTTAAAAAAAAAAAAAATATTACTCGTCTTCTAGATTGCTCTGATAACTTGTCTGTATATATTCATCAAGTTTAGCTTAATGTACCACAATGCCAGTGTTTATAATTGTCCTTGTATAAGTAATATTTATATATATTATATATATATATATTATATATATATATATATATATATATATATTATATATATATATATATATATATATATATATATATATATATATATATATATTTTCAGCATCATGATCCTTTTGCTAAAGGGACTCAACCTAGACTGATCATGTCCCTAACCTTAATCAACACTTCCTTTGCTGCAACTATCTAAATTTTAAATGGCCTTGAACTATATACGCAACCGGAATGTTATTTGACCCATGAGCAACTGTTAACAGTCTTCTATGATTGTTAAGTGTTAAATGATTCTCAGATTCCAGAGTGCGCCGCCAAATGGAAGCGAACCTGGTTGCCCATATTAGATTTTGACTAGCAACCATGCTATATATGTTCATAGCAGATCAAGCTTGTGTGAAACAATCAATAGTAGTTCAAGTCAAAGTCTTCTTTCCATCTAGTTTTCTTCATCCAGACTGAATAAGCGAGGACGTTGCGCTCGATGAGTATCTAACTTATTCAACAAACTTATGTCTGATAGATAGCAAACTTGCTGCTTTAGTTGTGATTAAGCAAACTGTGTATCACCGTTTGTAAAGCCCATCGAATGAATGAAGCATTTCAATAAAACTATCAGGTTTCCCTCTTTTAGTAGACATAACCGAAAAAAACATTATATTAATTTTGATAAACGAAGAGAAAAGTTCGCCAAAAGACGGCTCGGTAACATTAGATATTCTAAAAATGATGTTGGATTAAAAAGTATATGGATTACTACAATTCTGATGACTGAGTAATGTTATTTTTTCTTTTTTCTTTTTTTCCATTTTATACTACTACTACTACTACTACTTACGACTAATACGACGACGACGACGGTATTATTTTCTATATCATAACCCACTCCTTTTTCCTTTTTTAAAAAGTATTTTAAGCTGAAATAATTTTTACATGTGAATCGTTAGTTTGGTAGAAATCAAATTTTGCCTTTAAATTGAATTAAAGAAGAAAAGAAAGTGATGTTTTTCACAAAAAATCATTGTAATTTTTAATATTGCCCGTATGTGTTATTTCCCAGAAAGTATCATTATTTAAAAAAATAATTCGTTTAAATTGTTGACGTCGATTAACAGCAAAGTAGGCATTATTGTATATGCTTTTTGTTTATTTTTATTGTAAGAGTATTTTTTAAATTAATTAATTAGATTAAGTGTCGTGGCGTAGTTGACTTCTCTTGCAGTTTACTTAATTTTCAACGTACTATTAAACCCCTGATTCTCTCACACAGAAGTATATTCCTTTTTTCTTTCATTGTAAAGAGGTTTCGAGTTTTCTCCTAAATTTTGATGTGACGCAACTGATTGTCCACAGACAGGCAGAAATTGCCATATATATATATAATATATATATATATATATTTATTATATATATATATATAATAAATTGGATTCGTACTTTTCCCAAGGACAAATAGCGGTATGTGAAATGCAAACTGTCTCGTCCAGGATTTGAAACACAAATCACCGTATCACTTTCCTTCGACGATAGCCATTACATCCAAGCGCACCCTAAAAAGTAGAATTAGGTTCGAGTGTCACCGGGAAATTAATGCTTAAATTACTGTTTTCCAATCCGGTTTGTATTCTCCTTTGTAGAAAATTTTGCGGTGATAACACACAAATAAAATCAAATGTTATAATTCAAGTAAAAAGAATTAAAACAGTAATATATATATATATATATATATAATATTATATATATATAATTATATATATATATATATATATATATTATATATTATATATATAGTTAACACGTAATGAGTCAGTCGTCAAATAGTTTTGCTTAGTAGTTCATCAGGGCAGGATCAGACTGCAGATTCTTGCCCGATGAGCCTACTAAGCGAAACTATTAGTATGTATATCTGACTCATTAGGTTTAACTTTGTTATTTTCTCTACTTATGTATCGAGCGGTTTTTACATTTTAGCTTTAGACAATCCATGGTTTATATATATATATATATATATATATATATATATATATATATATTATAGTTATGTATATATATATATTTTTTTTTTGGGGGGGGGGGAAAGTGTTATAGTATTATAGATTGTTTTTCGGTTTTTGGGACAGCCCTCTTTGTTTTTCTTTTTTTAAACTTTTTTTTATACCGCTGGTGAAGTTTGCCAGTATATATATATATATATATATATATAAGTAATATAATATCTATATATATATATGTGTGTGTGTGTGTGTGTTGTGGGTGTTGTGTGTGTGTGTGTGTGTGGTGTGTTGTCCCGCGCCCGCGTGTGTGTTCATGCGTGTGTTTGTGCGTGTGTGTGTTCGTGCGTGTGTGTGTGTCTTCTCTCTCTCTCTCTCCCCCTCTCTCTCTCTTTATATATATATATATATATATATATATATATATATATTAAATACATTCAATACCGAATAAACCATACAGCCCCTACGATAAGCGCTCCTAATTGAATGAAACTGCAAGCACAAAAAATACAATAACCCTCCCCAACAGAATAAACCTCGCTCTAAAAAAAAAAGGAAAGAAAGAAAGAGGAAAAACAAATATAAACAAATATCTCCTGAACACAATTACGGGCCTGTTTGGAATGCGCTTAAAAAAAATATTGCTACTTTCTCTACGATTTGAACCCGGATATAAGAAAAATACACACGAGATTGAACTTAAATATTGTTTAATTAAAATATAGCTGTTGGTAAATATATATATATATATATATATATATATATATATATATATATTATATATATTATATATATTAATATATATATATATATATATATTTATATATATATATAAGTATTAACTTACCGGTGGGTATAAGTACGATCGTTGGAAGCGCACAATATCCAGAGGCTAGGTTGAGAAAAAACAAATACAAGTGCTCAATACAATGTAGAGCATAAATTTATTTTAACAATGGAAAGGTAGTAACCTACTCAATCGATGAAACTCGAGTGGGTTACTCCTTTCCATTGTAAAATTATATATATTATATATATATATATTATATATATATATATATATGCTGTAAGATAGAGGAAAGTGGTCAAGAAATGATCAACTCAAGAACAAGTCAAGGGGTGGTAACGTTTCGTCTGTAAATGCACAGACTTTCTTCTCAGCGATCTGCTGAGAAGTCTGTGCATACAGACGAACGTACCACCGCTGTGACTTGTTTTTAGTTTGATCATTTCTTGACCATTTCCTTCTATCTACAGCATATTCGTCGGTCTAAACCATTTCACTCCTTCTTCATATATGATATATATAATATAGTATATATATATATATATATTATTTGGGAGAAAATTAAAAAGGACATATTTCCCAAATATACTGTCGCTGAAAATAGCTAAAATTTTTGTTTTTATATATATATATAATATTATATTATATATATATATATAAGTATATATATGTTGGTGTGTGTGTGTGTGTGTGTGTGTGATATAGATAGATAGATAAGATACATAGAGAGAGCGAGAGAGAGAGAGGGGGGGTGTTTATACGGGCTTCGGGAGTTCTGTGAAAATTGTATAAATGACCTTATGGATTTATCATTCAATAGATTATACAAACACATCTTCATGTCAGAATAAAGTAGGTTGGAAAATGCCTGTATGTATAATCTATTGAATGATAAATGTCTAGGTCATATACACATTGTTCACAGAAACCCTCCTGAGCCCGTAATAAACCCCCTCGTTCTGCTGTCCGTGTCTCTCCCTTCTCTATGTATCTATCTATCTATCTATATCACACACACCGACACAACACACACACATAATATACTATATATATATATTATATTATATATTATATATATATTATATATAAAAAAACAAATTTTAGCTATTTTCAGCCCGGATTCCAGTATATTTGGCGAGATATGTGCTTTTAATTTTCTCCAAATATTATATACTATAAATATAATATATATATATATATATATATGAAGGAAGGTGAATGGTTTAGGATCTCGTGAACGATATGCTGTAGATAGAAAGAGAAAGTGGTCAAGAAAATGATTCAACTCAAAACAAGTCACATGGTTGGTACGTTTTCGTTGTATGCACGACTTTCTCAGCAGCTCGGCTGAGAAAGTCTGTGCATCAGACGAAACGTACACCCTGTGACTTGTTTTAGAGTTTGATCATTTCTTGACCATTTCTTCTATCTACAGCATTATATATAGTATATATATAATATTATATATATATATATATATATTTAACAATGGAAGGAGTAACCCTCGAGTATTCATGGATTGAGTAGGTTTTACCTCCTTTCCATTGTTAAATAAATTTATGCTGCTAGCATTGTAATTGAGCAACTTTGTATTTGTTTTTTCTAAAACACCTTAGCCTCTGGATATTGTTGCGCTTCCAACGATCGTACTTATACCCCCGGTAAGTTAATCTTTATATATTTTATAATATATATATATATATTATAATTATATATAGTATATATATAGTATATATATATATTATATATATATTATATATATATATTATAATTTACAAAGTGCTATATTTTAATTAAACAATATTTAAGTTCATCTCGTGTGTATTTTTCTTTATCCGGGTTAAATCGTAAGAGAAGTAAGCAATATTTTTTTTTAAGCGGCATTCCAGACAGGCCGTAAATTGTGGTTCAGGGAGATATTTGTTATTATTTGTTTTTCCTTTCTTTCTTCTTTCCTTTTTTTTTTTAGAGCGAGGTTTATTCTGTTGGGGAGGGGTTATTGTATTTTTTTGTGCTTGCAGTTTCTCTTCAATTAGGAGCGCTTATCGTAGGGGGCTGGTAATGGTTTATTTCGGTTTATTGGAATGTATTTAAAATATATATATATATATATATATATATATATATATATAAGAGATGGAGTAGGGGGAGAGAGAGAGAGAGAAGACACACACACACGCACGAACACACACAGCGCACAACACACGATGAACACACCACGCGGGCGCGCGGACATACACACCAAACACACACACTACACACACCCACAACACTACCACACCACAACATGATTATATATATATATATATATATATATATATATATATTATATATTATATACTGGCAAAACTTCACAGCGGTAATAAAAAAAAGTTAAAAAAAGCAAGAAAAGAGGGCTGTGCCAACCGAAAAACAATCTATTAATACTATAACAATTCCCGCGCCCCCAAAAAAAAATATATATATAATACATAACTATATATATATATATATATATAGTATATATATTAATAATATATATAAACCGATAGGATTTGTCTAAAGCTACAAATGTAAAACCGCTCAGATACATAAGTAGAGAAAATAACAAAGTTAAACCTAATGAGTCAGTATACAATACTAATAGTTTCGCTTAGTAGCTCATCGGGGCAAGAATCTGAAGTCTGATTCCTGCCCTGATGAACTACTAAGTGCAAAACTATTACGACTGACTCATACGTTTACTATATAGTATAATATATATATATATATATAATTATATATATATAATTATATTATATATATATATAGTATATATATATATATATATACTGTTTTAATTCTTTTTACTTGAATTAACATTTGATTTTTTTTATTTGTTGTTTTATCACCGCAAAATTTCTACAAAGGAGAATACAACCGGTTGGAACAGTAATTAAGCATAATTTCCGGTGACACTCGAACTAATTCTACTTTTTTAGGGTGCGCTTGGGATGTAATGGCTATCGTCGAAGAAAGTGATACGGTGATTTGTGTTCAAATCCTGGACGAGACAGTTTTGCATTTCACATCGCGCTGGATGTCCTTGGGAAAAGTACGAATCCAATTATATATGATATATATATAATATATATTATATTATATATATATATATATATATATATGGCATTTCTGCCTGTCTGTGTGGACAATCAGTTGGCCGTCTACTCAAAATTTAGGCAGAAAACTCGAAACCTCTTTACAATGAAAGAAAAAAGGGAATATACTTCTGTGTGAGCGAGGCAGGGTTTAATAGTAGTTGAAATTAAGTAACTGCAGAGAATGGGTCAACTACGCCACGGACATTAATCTAATTAATTAATTTAAAAATACTCTTTACAATAAGAAATAAACAAAAAGCATATACATAATGCCCTACTTTGCTGTTAATCGAACGGGCAACAATTAAACGAATTATTTTTTTAAATAATGATACTTTCTGGGGAAATAACACATACGGGCAATATTAAAATTACAATGATTTTTTTGTGAAATAACATCACTTTCTTTTCTTCTTTAATTCAATTTAAAGGCAAAATTTGAGTTTCTACCAAAACTGAACGATTCACATGTAAAATTATTTCAGCTTAAAATACTTTTAAAAGGAAAAGGAGTGGGTTATGATATAGAAAATAATACCGGTCGTCGTCGTCGTATTAGTCGTAGTAGTAGTAGTAGTAGTAGTATAAAATGGAAAAAAGAAAAAAGAAAAAATTACATTACTCAAGTCATCAGAATTGTAGTAATCCATATACTTTTTAATCCAACATCATTTTTAGAATGATCTAATGTTACCGGAGCCGTCTTTTGGCGAACTTTTCTCTTCGTTATCAAATTAATATATAGTTTTTTCTCGGTTATGTCTACTAAAAGAGGGAAACCTGATAGTCTTTCATTGAAATGCTTCAATTCATTCGATGGGCTTTACAAACGGTGATAAACAAGTTTGCCTTAATCACCAACTAAAGCAGCAAGTTTGCTATTCTATCAGACATAAGTTTGTTGAATAAGTTAGATACTCATCGAGCGCAGACGTCCTCGGCTTATTCAGTCTGGATGAAGAAAACTAGATGGAAGAAGGACTTAGGACTTGAACTACTATTGATTGTTTCACACAAGCTTGATCTGCTATGAACATATATAGCAATGGTTGCTAGTCAAAATCTATATGGGAACCAGGTTGCTCATTTGGCGGCGCACTCTGGGATCTGAGAATCATTTAACACTTAACAATCATAGAAGACTGTTAACAGTTGCTCATGGGTCAAATAATTCCGGTTGCGTATATAGTTAAGGCCATTTAAAATTTAGATAGTTGCAGCAAAGGAAGTGTTGATTAAGGTTAGGGACATGATCAGTCTAGTTGAGTCCCTTTAGCAAAGGATCATGATGCTGCAAGTTATATATATATATTTATAATATATATTATATATATTATATATATATATATATATATTATATATATATAATATATTATATATATATATATATATATATATATATATATAATATATATTACTTATACAAGGACAATTATAACACTGGCATTGTGGTACATTAAGCTAAACTTGATGAATATATACAAGACAAGTTATCAGAGCAATCTAGAGACGAGTAATATTTTTTTATTTTTTTAAATCTTTAAAAGTGCAAGCTTCGCTAAATTAATTGGAAATGTGTAACTCCATCTTATAATGGAAGAAAAAAATGTCAATAACAATTCCGGCTTTTGTTTTACAGTGAGTAAATATATAATGACCTATATTATATTATATTATATATATATATAATATATATATATATATATATATATTCTATATATATATTATATATATAGTAAATATTATAATGAAACTAAGGTAATCATTGATGAAGCACCCCGCATTTTTTAGAGATGCATTTTACAAACTAGAATACCGTAACTTTGGTTTGGCGGAATATTTACTTTTAAAAAAAAAAATTGTTTGATTGTTTTACTTATGGACGATATCGTACAAACCGATACGGACTCACATTTTGCCCGTGAAGATCTCGCAACTATTCTTGTAAGAGTTTAAAAACTATCCAAACTGCCTGTTTGTTTGTAGTCTAGTACGGCTACTTTCGACATCTCTCCGTCATTTTCGAGAACGTATTTTGCTGTAATGTTGTGGAATTGCTGTGTTTAAGAAATCTTTTGGTAAGCGCGTTGTTAATGTATATATTTACCCCACCCCGCACGAGCAGGATGCGACACAAGGTCAATTTCTTTGCGGAGTTTAACAGGTTTGAATTCAGAGTTTTTCCCTTCTGCTAGACTGCTTACCTAGCCATGGTTAAAGAGTCAGTCTGTCCTGCTATTTTACCCATAGCTGGAGGGATAATTGATTCATACCTTTCCCGGGTATTAGCGCCATGTGAAATGCCAACAGCTTCGTCGCAGGAATTGAACTCGCGTTGACGAGACCATTTTTTGCGACTCTCTAACGCACCTCCAGCGCGTTGTTATGTATGGACGCGTCAGACATTGGTATTGGTTTTAAACCCCCAAATGAACCAAGGATTATATCCGATGATACATCCAAACGCATTTTTAGAGATGTATTTTGCAAAGTAGAATCTCTTTGGTTTTGGCAGAATGTTAACTTTTTTTCTGAAAACAATTGTAAGAGTGTATTTTACTTCATTGACGATATTGTACATAAGCTGTACGGACTTCGAAACATTATCTCTTCTAATTAAATCTCTCTGCTTTGTATCGAAAAAATAATGCCCCTACAGCGCCATATAGAGGATCTGTAGAAATAAGACGCGATAATCAGCTTTTAAACGCGGCACTCATGGCGCTACATGACCATCCTATGCGAGTTGGCAACGTCTGTTTCTTTTTCGGCTCGCAAAAATCATATAGCTTCGAAGAGCCAGAAGTCAAATATATAAGCGAAAAACTGGGAAAAGCCCAACTTGCTTTTATCACTGATCTTCAGCCAAAAATCGTCTTTCTAAGCCAATTGTACCGTAGGCTAATGTTTTCAGCGGTAAATTGAAGACTAATCAAATGCTACACAATAATTTCATCTTTTCTATCTTTAGCTTCGCTTCTTTTCTTGTTTTTATTTTTGTTTTTCTTGTAGTTATGTCCAATTCCATGTTTTTTTTAAAGCATTATACAGATTCTATTACAGGCCTATAGTGGCTAACGAAATGCGTTGCGACATCGTAGTAAACGAGTTTCGGTCTCGCAATCGCGCAATTAAGTTCACTTTTGATTTGAAACTATGTTAAGGCCTAAATCCAGCTATGGGTTAAATAGTACGCTACTTTCTTTAGAAGGATGGATTGGCATTGGAAGAACCCACGAATGTTGATATCCCATTGAACGATGAATGCAGTAGAGTAGACTGGACTCATTAATCTTTAATCCTGCAACCGGTCTATGAGAGGGAAAACCCGGAATTCAGATTGTAGACGTGTAGATGGATGGGTTCTACTAGGCTATTCATGCCCTAACACGCTATATGAGTAGCGCCCACAACGACCAAACAAGATGTGTGTTTGTTTTTACGGCTTTTGGGTTCATTTAATACCGAATCAATTCATTTTGAATATCGGTGCTTATAGTAACCCACTGTTACTTAAATGGTCACCCATCTAATTATTGAACAGGCTGACCAAAATCAGATGGATTGGATGGTTGGATTTTACGGCATGTCAACCCTTGGTTTATTTTATGCCGAATAGTTTTTTAAAATTTTATTCCTTCTTGTAGTTTATTGAATTTTTTACCTCATTTTCAAAAACATTTTAAAACTCATTTTTTATCTATTTAACCATAGACAGAATCCTGAGAGGTACTACCATTCCGTCTGAGAGTGAACCTGGGAGGAATGGCGATGAAACGGTACTCAAATATTCCCTAGATTCCAGAATTAGAAACTCACATTAGATGATGTTGAACATTATACCGAGGACAATACGTTCAGCTACCGCCTTCTAGCATATATTTGATAAAACTGATTGGTTTTGGTTTAGTTTGTTTGTTTTACGGCATATCAACCTCAGTGGGTCATTTAATGCCGATAAAGTTTTGAAATAAATCAATTCTTAATGGATAATACAATTTTTTTATAAATACATTTTTTCTATTTAACCCATAGATGGACCCTAACAGATACTACACTCCGGGTCAGAGTGGATCAGGGAGCAATGGTTGATGAAGAGGTGCTCCACATTCCCAACTCCAAAACTGGAACTTCACCATCAGATAGAGTTTTAACGTCTTCCAGGACATGTAGACCCGCAGCCACCGCTTCTAGCACCTATATGATAAAAGGGGCTGGGCTTGCATAAGGGCAATAGGGTTGGGAAAATCATATAAGTGCTAGGGCTTGACGTGACCAGCCGATTGATCGGAGGGGGCCTCTCCGACCGCCCGTCTAGCCCAAGATAGGGCCAAAGTGGAGTATTGCAAGTAATGAACAGCTCATCCACCTGGGCTCTATTCTTAAGCATCACAGGTCGCCACCCACGGCCAACAGGTGGCCCCATTGGAGGAGTCTTACCCCTCTGCAGAGGTGCAGTCGGTGCATTCTAACGCCCCACCGACAGGGCGGAAAACGGATTGGGGATTTGCCATGACTGTAATAGAGTGGGAAAAATCATATATTTTTGTGAAGTGACTAGCCGATTGATCAAAGGGGGCTGCCCGACTAACCGTCAAGCCGTAAGAGCCGAAGTGGAGTGTTGCTTGCCATGGACTAATCAACTGCCAGGATTGACCAAATCGAGTTACAGGATATGTTTTTTTTAAATACATTTAGAGAGATTAGGACTATCCGAAATATTCCCGTTTTCTTGAGTGAATCCATAAAGGGGCATTGCTCATCATGAGAAACACCCACGTTCCTAACAGCATAAATATGTGTATGTTTGTTATTGCTCTTTGTGTCAGAACATGCGCAGTTGCGCTTGAGTATTAATTATGATATCGACAGTTTCATATTTTTTCTAGGCGCGTTAACTGTAACTATACCGAAGAAGCATAGTCTCTTATCGATTGATTTCTGATAAACATCGAATTTAGAAATGTCAAAAGTGTCAGAAAAGCGCACAGAGGAATTTTTTGTAAATGTCATTATTATTTCCATTCGCATCTTTTTTTTTTATTATAAGTAGAGATTCATATTGAGTCATCATTGATATTTCTATAATAAAATGTGGATTATAAAATTAATAGACATGGGAATATGTTTATGCTTTTCTCTCAAGATTCTGCATATTTTGCCCTATGCACTTTACTTCGGATATGGTGCAAAATCGATGTTAAATTAAAATACTAAAGTTACTGTGAACAAATTGTTTGAGATACTACTTTCTTTAAACTTGGTTAGACAAGCAGTGTAGTAGAAAAGAAACTCTGAATTCAAACTAGTTTTAGTACGCTTTGAAACTGGCATGGCCATATTATGGCTATTATGATAGCGTAGATATTAAGCCAGCAGTACTTGGTAACTGTCAGTTATGCGCCTATGCGATTTTAGAACTAAACTTAGCTTGAAAATCACACAGTTTGAGAAACTGCTAATTACCAGCGCCGTTTATTTTTTGAGTAATCTATTTTTACTTGGATGTATATGCTCTATCAAATACATTAAGCACTCGTTTATTTATTTATATATATATATTATATATATATATATAATATATATATATTATAAACAGCCTATTTTTATATTAAGCACTCTACCAATAATACTGCCTTTGGTACGCGCCATTCCAGCAAAAGCTGAAACAGTGACCATCGCACACTATAGTATATAATATATATTATATATATTATATATATATATATATATATATATGTGTGTGTGTGTGTGTGTGTGTGTGTGTGTGTCTGTGTCTGGTCTGTTGTGATATCATAGTCATTAGGTTACGCTGATAGCATGGATTTTCATGATTCTACCTCTCGCAACCCGTCCTAATCGGTCATCGCCTCTGGTAGATGCTCCCCACGGCATCCAGAATCTGCATTGAGCTAATTGATGTAGGTTTTTGCGAATTGGTCTACGCAGGAAAACTGAGGATTCAGTTTGTACGTAACTGGATCACTTTTGCAGGTATTATATTAATCTTATTCTTTTTTTAATAAATATTATTTGACACCCGAGGTTGTTGGTTTGATTGGAAATAATCTAACATTGCTAACTCCCTACAGCACTTGCGGACGTTTTTGACAGTCATGCCCTACTCGACATATACTTCCGTTAATTGGCGATGAATTTCCATCGGTTTATTGCCGTTTACGTTCAAAATCCCAATAACTGCACGAACTTCACACTTTGCGATAGTGTCAATCGAGAATTCCATCAGAAACGACTGCCAAGACATGTCTGAGTGTGGCAGCGAGGCACGTGCAGGGATAGGCGCAGTCGCAGGCGCATGAACAACAAACACAAGAGTGTTGCCAATAGCCACACGAAAAGTTTCCCTGCGTCTCTAGCGTTCTGGATACCTTAATCTTGGGATTACCCCTGTATATACATTTAGCATGTGAAGGCGCCTGTTTTAATGGTTATTGTAGGGGTTAATCGATTTGGCGAGGTGTTCAAATCCTGGACGAGGCTGATAGCATTTCAAATAGCGCTATTAACCTGGGAAAGTTATGCATACAGGTATTCCTCTCCAGCTATAGGTATATAGTAGGGCAGACTGGTCTATTTAACCTTGGTTAGGCATCTAGCCTCGAAGAAGGAAACCTCTGAATTTAAACCTATTAAATTCCGCTTAAGAAATTGACCTTGTACCACATCCTACTTGTGCGGAGGGGTTTGGTAAATGTGTATATACATTTGGTGTATGGCAATTAAAATTGTAACCTGTAAATATCTCATAAAAAAGATGGGGTATTCTGAAAAAGAAAACTTCCCCGCTTATAGAGGAGTTATTACGATTGCAGATTATTACAGGAAAAAAATTATGCGTTCTAGAATACATTGTCCACAATAAATTGCCTAATAAAAAGAGATTTTTACGTGTAAACATATCAATATTTTTTATTGTTACATAACACCGATTTACCACAAGATGTATTTTCAAAATATTCCTCCGTGTTTTAGAAGGTTGAGTTACTTTTCGCTCTTTCATATGTATGTGTTTGCGTCATCCTGCCACGTGACAAAATTCTCATGATGACAAGCATTTTTCTCCTCTCTCTTGCTGATATTATCCGCTCACGGATACTTCGAGCTCGACGAGAAAATAATTGGTATCCTTATGTTTTGGACTTCCTCGGACAGTACAAGATTTTTATGAAAAAATAGTGCCCATAAGATAAGTATAAGATGGACTAAACAACATCAAAAATAAAATTCAATCTATGTTGAATTTATCTTATAAAAGTATATATTTTATTTGAAAGAAATAACACTAAGAAATTGGCATTTAATGTATTTGGGAAATTTATTCGAACGGTTTCGAATGGATCTCAATATTTTTAGATTTAACATTCTAGAAATAATAACATTTGAAAAAAACAATGACAATGAAAAATGTATTTTAATTTTTCGAAATGATCTCATTTCTTTTGCAATGGTATATATATAATAATATATTATATAATTATATATATATATTATATATATATATATAAAAAATGAAAAATAAAAACTGTTTTCAAATGCCTTTAAAAGTATAAGATCACATTCGCATCTGGAGAGTCGGAGAGTTATACACTTTGTCAAGCTCCCTGAAATAGACTAAACGCTAAATCTCTAAGTATTTGTTATTTCCTTTAACTATATATTGCTTTTGTGACTGTAAACATTAAGAGGCACACATGAGCTCTTAAACTACCGACAGGTTTTTAAATAAAACCTTGTTCGTAAGGAAATTTCTTCTCTGGACTTTGGATTATATATATATATATAATATATATATAATATATATATAAATATATATATATGGTATAGGTCAGTGGCCTAAATCGCTATCAGCCTAGACCGAGGAGATTGTTGGCATCCAATCTGTCCTCAATTTTATCGCAACCAATACCTTGTGCGACTCATACGCTGAGTTGGCGAGGACCCGGTATCGATGCGGCAACCTTGTGGTTCCTATCAAATGCTCTACCGAAACTGAAGCAAAACTTGTCCACTACTTTTATTGTAATTGTGATACCGAAATTTAACAGGCGTAACTGATATTTTTTGTTGTCATTTATGTGATATTTTGCGACTGATAGAATGTCTAAATTAGCCGAATTTTGCCATGAAGCTAAACTATTTCTGTTGTTGATTTCCATTTAATTAATAAAAATACCTGTGATGATAGAGGTTCTAATATTCAAAAGTTATGGGCTTCCAAAGGTTTACTATCGGTGTGTCAGCCCAATTAGGATTTCTGAACATTAAGAAATTTGCTGAAATGTTATAAGATGCTTAATTTCTTGTCCTTTACCTATGGTTTAAATTTCAAATAAACCGAAGGAAGAAAATTTTGCAGGGGGTTTGGGCCCCCAGGAAAATTGCCTAAATGAAATATACTTATTCAAGTATTCAAGTACTGTAGTTCAGAATATATATGGTTATGAGGTCTCTAAAACCGTAACCTTAACAAACGGTGAATTCCTAATTTATAAGGTTTAACCAACCTTGCTGTGTGTTAATATGAAATTTGCTTATATATTGTGAATAGGTTATGTCTGATCATTTTGCTATGGTTTAATTTTTTTTAAATCCATAGAAAAATTCACTAGGTATGTGTCCCTAGTAAAAACGTCTTTTATCGCAATGAAATATACTTAGAAAGTTAATATAGTTTCCATATATATATGGTTGTAGGGAACTATCTCAAAATCCTAAAGAAGTGTTGGTAAACAGAGAGCAACTATTCCTATATATATATATATATATATATATATATATATATATATATATATATATATATATGTGTGTGTGTGTGTGTGTTGTTGTGTGTGTTGTTTGGTTGAACTCAAGTGACGATTCCTGTCGTACGAGTAGTATCCACCTTTGGTGGATTACTACACAAGTTCCACCCTGACACCAAAAGATGGCCAGTCACCTTATGTTCCGCGCGTGTGAACTTGAATGGGGTTAATAATGCCTGAGAAGATATCAGAAGATCTGAAACACCTGCTCCTGATATAAAATAATAACTTAAAAAAAACTAAACCATTTTGTGACCTTTTTTCAAAATATCTAATTTTTTCCGTTGGACACATACCAACACTTTATGTAATATATATATAATATATTAAAATAATATATACATATATAATATATATATATATATATAAATATATATATATATATATTTATGTAATGTGTCATTTGGTTATTTAGTTAGATACTTAGGTGATGAATATTATTCGTTCGTATTGAAGTTATGGTGTAAAAATATATAAATTCAGCTAAAAATGTGTTAGATCTGCAATAATATTGATCAACTATAATGTGTGTGTGTGTGGTGTGTGTGGTGTGTGTGTGTGTGTGTGTTGGTGTGTATTTAGCCCGCCGTGTGATATGTATTGAAAACTAGGATATTGGTTTTTTATGTGTGTGCTGCCTATATAAAGAATATATAATAAACTCTTCTGTGACCTTGAGGCTATTTCATCTGAGTTCAGTGAATATAAATTGGCACCTAACGTGTAACTGTAGAAAGGAAACAAGAAGTAAAAAAAAAAGATAGTGGTACATGAGACTTGCTAACCTTACTAAAAAAAGAAGAAAAAAGAAATGAAAATAATAAATATCACTTCGGCCAAAAGAAAGTTCGTAGTATAATATAACACATAGCAATGTCATTGAAATAGAGCGTTAGAGTCTTTCACCCTCACACAAAGAGATAAGAATAGACCTATAATAATACCTACTAATATAGGTTTATATGTATAATGTTCACCTAGAAATAACAAAATTCCTGGTATCTTTCATTTTAGAAGAAAATTAGCTTTTTATAGAAAGATAAATTGATAGGGTATACTTATTTATTGACAAGCGTGATACAAAGACACATATACACAGATGACCGCCTGTATAATGGTTATCCGTTTTGGTAATGGAACTGGAAACATGAGATCAAATCCTGCACGAGTCTGTTTGCGTTTCACATCGCGCTAAACTCTTTGGGAAAGACATGTATCCACATGTTCTCACCCCTAGCTATGGGAAAATTGTAAGACAAAATGGGTTCTTTAGTCTTGGTTAGGCAACAAGTCTAGCAGAAAGAAAACTCTGAAATCAAAACACCTTTCATTTTGTTTAAAGATTTAATTTCTGGAAATGGAACTGGAAACATGAGATCAAATCCTGCACGAGTCTGTTTGGGTTTCAGATCGCGCTAAACTCCTTGGTAAAGACATGTATTCACATGTTCTCACCCCTAGCTATGGGAAAATTGTAAGACAAAATGGGTTCTTTTGTCTTGGTTAGGCAACAAGTCTAGCAGAAAGAAAACTCCGAAATCAAAACACCTTTTCTTTTGCTTAAATATTTAATTTCTCTAACTTCCTGCGCGTGACGGAGAGGTTGGGTAAATACATATGACTAGTTTTCCTCATGGGCGATATATTTGTTTGTTTCTCACATTTGTCACATTATTTCCTTTATCAACATACGTTGGTTAATTAATGTCAAAGTCATTATTGTAGAAAAACAATAGCGATAATATTTAACTCTCTTTTTTAGTCCTGCTCAGGTCTTCTCGAGTGCAATCTCTGCAATCTCTCACTTGAAGTACCCATAAAGTTGTTTTTCTTTTCATTTCTGTTTTCTAGTTTTTACCGTTATTCTCCTTGTCCATTTGTTGCATTTTGCGTTCTGTCTGCAGTAGTCTTTCCTTTAGTTTATTATTATTATTATTATTTACTCCTTTTGAGTTTTCACATCAGCATTAGCTGATGATCTTTCACTGGAGTCTGAGTGACAGCAAGTCTCCTCAGGCCTCCAGGACTCTTCTGAGTATTCTAGCAGATTGCAGCAGTGCAGTGTTCTGAATGGTTTCAATCCTTCCTCAGAGGTCCAAACTTTCCAGACCCTTTCCAATCCTTTTGGGACTGTTCCAAGTGCACCAACTATAATTGGTATCACTTTCACCGTCATATTTCATAACGTTTTCAGTTCTCTGCAAGTCCAGATATTTGTCCATTTTTTCATTTTCCTTTAGCTTCACGCTGTGATCTCTGGACTGCAAAATCCACCAGTTGACAAGTTCTTTCCTTTTTATTAATCACACTAGGTCTGGTCTTCTTGCCAGGATAAGGTGATCCGTTTTTATTTCAACGTCCAGAGAGTGTATGCGTTTCCTTCTCAAGAACAGATTCTGGTTTATGCAATAACATTTGTTGTATGGTCAAATTACATTTTTTTCATAATTCCAGTGGATCACCTTCCCAAACCCCGCCGTGTCTAGTTTTGTATTCTCGTTGTGCTAGTTTGCTACATCGTAGAGTATTGCTAGTTTGCTACATCGCCGAGAGCTTTTAAAACCAGTGTTAACTGATGGTCTTCATGGTAGTCTGAGTGAAAAAGTCACTCCAGGTCTCCCGTCTTCTCTGTGTATTCTAGCTGATTTCAGCTGCTGTTGTGTGGATGATCTCAATTCTTCAATTTGATTTCCAGTTCCTACATTCTTTTTTCCAAGCTTTTTGGACCGTTCTGGTATCACTTTCACTTTCATATTCCACAGCTTTTCAATTCTCTACCAAGGCCCAGGTATTCGTCTATCTTTTTGTTTTTTTCCTTCATGTTCTGCCGGAACACCGAATCTTACAATATGACAAGTTCCTTTTTTTTGTTAATCAATACTAGGTCTGGTCTTCTGGCTGAGTAATGTGCTATGAGAATTTAATGTGTTTTCATTCTCAAGAACAGAATTCTGGTTTATGCATATACCATTTTGTTGTATGGTCAAAATTTAATTTTTTGCATAATTCCAGTGGATCAACTTTTCTACCCAATCGTGCCTAGCTTTGTATTCTCGTTGTACTAGTTTGCTACATTCGCTTAATACATGAATTAATGGTCTCATCTCTGTCACCACATACTCCATTTGCTATTAATTGTGTCTATTAATTTTTGCTTTGATATAAATTTGTTCTCATAGTATTGTTTTTTGTGCAGCAATTATTTGTGAATCAGTTTTCTCAATTTGAGCTTTCCTTTTCGCAAACATGTCAAAGTGTTTCCAATGTGCAACCGGTCCCAATTTGTTCGTTTGAATAATCCATATAATTTTTTTCTTCCCCATTGCTCTTTTTTTGTTTTTGTTGTTTTTCTCTTTATAACATTATTATTATTATCATTATTATGTGATCGGCTGGCACTGCAAAATTCACCAGTTGACAAGTTCTTTCTTTTTTTTTTATCAACACTATGTCTGGTCTTCTTTGCTGGGAATAAGGTGATCCGTTTTTATTTAGTCCAGAGAATTGTATGCGTTTCGTTAATTATTATTATTATTATTATTATAATGTATTATTATAACAATACTTTCCAATTCCTAATCTACTAATAAATTGATAAGATGACAATAGAAATCCCTAAAGGATCAACTAATATTTTGGAACGATTATTTTGTAATTTTTAAATAGTCTTAGATTATAAATTATTGTTAAAGTTGCTTAAGGACTTGCTTTGAAAAACATTAACACCTCAACCTTGTGTGAACTAATAACTCACTATGAGTCACTAAAATTGTGTAGTTCACAAGAATTATGGCACCAGAAACAAGTTAATATCTTTATTTTTTTTTAAAGAAGAACCTGTCTCTTTTCCAAAAGAATTATCTTTTTTTCAGTTTTAAATCAACTTGTATTCTTATTTTTCTGACACAAAAAAATGCAAATTTGCAAATTTTTCCCGGCACATTTGCGTGATAACTCCGTAATGGATTCCATGACACTTTCTCATAAAAAAAAAAAATGAGCAAAACTGAATTGTTTGTTATTTGCAATGTTGAGGAAATATATAGGCAAGTATTTCAGATTATGAATTATGATGTGCTAAGAGAAAAATTCATTTAAGTTTTTTGAAGAACATGAAAGTGAAAAAAAAGACATGTCAGCCATTATGTTGACTTTTCCTGATGGCGGTCAAATTCGATGTAGCCAATTTAATTATCAGTGGGACAAATTCGTTTTGGGTTTTAACTCTTGAGGTTATGCAAGAGGTTATTTTAGTAGAACAAAATGAAATTATTAGGTTGAAACGAATGTAATATCCGATTTTAAAGTATATATCAATAAATTAAAAAACGTCTTATAGCTACAGAAATATGTCTGAAGAAGTGGAAATAAATCCGACAGTATGTGAAAAATATTAAATAAATATAAAAAAGTAGAAGTTGTTAAAGAGATCTATTATATTCAAAATATTCTCGTCGTTTAAAATGTTCAGTTATTATATATATATATATATATATATATAATATATATATATATATATATAATATATATATATAAACCTCATCAGAACATATTTTTAAAAAAATTAAAAGTACTAAGTAGTTAGAGTTATTACCCTTTGGAGGATACCCGGATGCATTACTGCTGATGGCAGAGTGGTACGGGGAAGTAGCAGTTTTGGGCAGTGGTGCTACTGCTGATAATAAAGTAGTAGTGGCTGAAGCAGTATTTAAGCGCTCGACTCCTACTTCCAGTCTCTTTGTTTGATACGGTGGACCCTTTGTGGCACTCGTTTATCAAGTCTCCTTTTTTAGGTATCTTTAGTAGCGTGTCTTTGGCAGAAAAGAATGGAAATTTTCAGATATTGATAATTTCTATTCGCCGGGGCGTAGAATCAAAGCCTTCTTCGGGACAAGAAACAGATTTTCGAAGTTTCAGGTATTTGTTCCAAGTAAAAAGAAGCAGAATCAGTTTCTTAGGTCCAAGAAATTAATAAGCCGTTTGTCTCAGGTTAATGGACCTAGCTAAAACAAGCAGAATTAAAGCATTATTCGGGACAAGAAATAGACACGAATTTGTTTCAGGTATTTGTTCCATGTAAAAAGAAGCGTTACAGGACGAGTTGGTCTTTTATTTCAAAGTATTCAGGAATTTTTCCTGTACTAAAAAGAACTGATATTCACGACACCTTTCATCTGAAACGCACGAGGGAGATATTATCCAAATAAGTTTAAGAGTTCCCTCCCCCTTTTTGAGTCTGGACGAGCATGGAAGAAAGTCACCAAAGAAATTTTCCCATTTCCCTACTCCTGTTCGAGTCTTAGCGAACAAGCTGCAAGAGACTTACTACATTTTCCTACCACAAAAAGACCGTATATTTCGTAGCCTCTACGAGGATACGTATTTTATTCGACCAAGTTAATGATGGCAGGTCAAGGAAAAAAAAGGAAAAATTTATTTTGAGGTGCCAACCTTGTGGATAAAATTCTGACACATACAAATATGATGATGATGTTGGCATATTTGGTCTATCTACATCATTTAACATAAACCACGTTGTTTCTTAAAAATATCCATCTGTCAAAAATTTATATTATAACACGTTCGTTAAATTTTGTAGGATTTGATGAGAAATATTGGTCCAAATCGTGTTCAATCTTCTTCTCTGGATGACACCTATATTCATCAAATGATTCATGTAATGCATGCCATGAGTTGCATCCTTTACACGAAACCCATAGTACCATTTTCCCTTGAGAGGGGAATGCTCTCGATAGGGATTACGACCAACTTTTTTCTACCTCACAACCCAGCAATTGGTGGGTGGTCCCCACATAAAACGGGCTTATGTGCCATATCGTGTGAAAGATGGGACACATTGTAAATAGGAGTAGTCCAGCTACTACAAGCTGGACTTACCCAGGGTACTATATTTAACAGAGTAAAGCTACTCAACGAGTAGTCCCAGCTACTACACCGCTGCACCCACGGATCGCTTCGGGACGGGGTCAGTGTAGCTTCGGCCTCTGAAACCGGTGGTGATTATGCTAAATTGATAGCGTCGATCCCAGATCGGCCGTCCCTTCCAGGCATTACTGCCTCATTGTGCTTTAAAGGGGCCAGGGCTCGGGTCTTAGTGCCCAGCGCGCCCTGAAGGCAACCCCTTGCAGGGAATGCCGAGGGATTCGATGGCAATTTTTCTACCTACCACCCATGAGTCTCGGGCTTTGTGGGTGGATACATAAACGGCCTTGTGCCATATTCGTGTGAATTTGGGCCACATGTAAATAACCAGTAGTACCAGATACATGTCTTCGTGGTAAGCTGAAACAATGAAACCCTATCCATTGTACTGATATATATTGCTGAATACAATCTGTCCTACATTTTATCCCGTGTTGAGTATTATTTATTGACCTTAAACAGGTCATAACCAATTATATACTCGCTCTCTCTTCTCCTCTCTCGCTCTAAACCTTATACTTTTCATATGTGAATACACCAAATGTAAAACAAAAAGCTAAATATATTTCTTACGTATTTCTGCCCAATTGATATTTGCAGGACATATATTGTAAAAGTTTTATTGTCTGACCTCAAACAACTTCGTGAGTTACAACTGTAGGATGCATTCCGTAAGGACATCATTTCTAATCAATATGTTACAGTAAAAAAAGAAAGAAAAAGAAAACTGTTGTTGGTGTCTCGGGATATAAGAGGTCATTTTTCTCACTTTGTATGTTGTGAAATACATAAGACCATGTTTCTATAAATTGCAGATATCAAAAACAAGATGGGATTGTGTAGTCATACTCTTTTGTTACTAACTCTTTCAACATGAACGTAATGTAGTCAAAGAATACTGAAACGCAAATTTATTTTTACTCACCCCTCTGCACGAGCAGGAATGGGGCACAAGGTCAATTTTGACGCAGATTACACTGAGTTTGACTTCAGAGTTTTCTATCTGCTCAGACTTGGTTGCCATCCCAAGTTAAAGAATCCATTCTGCCTTACTGTTTTATTCTAACTGTTAAGATGAATAGCTGATACATACTATTTCCCATTATATCAGCGTGAAGTAGGCTTCCAAATTGGAACCTGACCACTAGATGCAGTTAACCGTCATACTATAGGGCACCTTGGATGATACTTTATTATTTAGATTTTCGACTGTTGTCCTACATCTTTTTTGTCTTATATTACATAAGTTCAACGATGTGCCTCTCCTAATTTTCTCAGGTGTTTCTTAGGAGGGCTTCAGTAGGACACTCTGGCTAATAGACATAAGCGTTGAGGTTAAGTTCTAAGTGACATCATCTGGAATTTGCAGGTTCATCCTGACTAATGGCGAAATAATAATAGAATACTTAACATAGCTTTAAACAACTTGTATCGGCATGCTTAACTGAATGAGACACAATTATTGTGTGGGTAATCTCTCTCTATTAATGTCAGCCACACCTCTCCACTACAATTAATTGTTTGAAAACAAACTCCAATTGTAGATTTCATTAACATTCTTAGTAAGATTTTTTTTTTATAAAAACATTTTTCTATTTTAACCCATAGATGTGTCCTAACAGGCTACTTACCACCTCAGGAGTAAGAACTCGGGGTTCACCGTGTCCATTTTCCAATTTTTTCAACGATGTAACCGTTGCGCAAAAATTATGTTTTCGCCACATTAATTATTTAAGAATAAAAGACCTCGTCAGGTGGCCTAATGTCAGTATCAGCCAAACAGCGATGAAGTACTATCCCTTTTCCCTACACTTTGACATAGGGTATTTTTGCCGTCTGAAAGGCGGTGCACACCCACCATCAGTGTTCCTCACTTTACCGCTCACAATTTCCGTGTACTCATACACGGTTTAGTGCCGGTATCGAACAGGAAACCTTGTGATTTCCTCGTAAAGCTCTACCGACTGAGCTAAACCGGTCTGAGATAACTAGATACTATAGTCTATGGGAATAAGTGTGCGTAACTAAACATAAGAACTTCTATTTGACGAAAATTTCAGTATAGCAATGAATGAATTGAAAGCTCTGATTTTTGCTACAGTTTAAATATATAATATATATATTATATCAGTATACTATATATATATTATATACTTATATATAATACTATATATATATATTATATCATTTTTATTCAGCTATCTGTATCTATTCCTGGGAAGTCTTTAATCTATTATCCCCTTCTTTCGATTGAATCGACTATTCTTTATCTATTATCTATATACGTATATATTATACTTACTATAATATATATATTATCAAGTGCTCTCTCTTCTCTCTCTCTCTCTCTCTTCTCTAATACTATATATTATATATTTATATATATATATTATATACTATAAAATTTATTAATTTAGATTATTCTCATTATATCACTGTATATATTAATAACAATCAACTTTTCGGAACAAACCACGTCCGGTGGAAGACTTCCGCGTTTTTTTCCCGAATTCTTATCCTTATCTAATTGATGGGCATGCTAACTTTATGATCCTCTTAGTTGCCTAACTTAAAGTAGTTTTCTTGCCCTATCAACAATTTTACCTAATATAGACCATACTGATCTTCCATTACTTGATTAAATATCATACATAGTATACGATCTTAGTGATATGTGTCTTATGCATATTATATAGGTTATATTATTTTTATATATATTATAATCAGAACATTTCGCCCATTGCTGCATCAAAGTTCTGGTTTGGCGATTCATTCTCGAAATAACAAAAGTCATGACTATAATCAAATGATTTTATGCTCAACTTATTTGCGGGCTCCCTTTCTTGTTATGCTCTATCCACAAGCATTGCGATGTCTGGGGTTGGCACAATGTCTACGCTCAGAAAAAAAACCCTCCGCGACTATAAGGTCAATTGGCAGAACAAACAATTCCCAGGCCTAGCAATTTGAATTCTCATTGTACAATATATCTAGAGCCGTCCGCAGAGTGGCGCCGCATCTGGATGCTTTCGCGACAGGTAATGTCTAGCGAAGCAAGCTCTCCTTTAAATGCCCCCGCCCACATAGAATCGCTGAATGAGCAGCCGCGTTCTGACATATCTACAACCGAACACCTTATGTTGACATATAAAATTCCCGAAACGCGTTTTTTAACCCCTAACCCTGATGATAAGTCGATATATCCCCAAAATGGTTGCGAATCTATATTCGACTTCATTTCATTTTTATTTATTTAATCTAGTTTAGATTCTTTCACATTTCGCTTATCTCGTACCGCAAGTGCCTATTCCGCCGCGCTCCCTTCTAGTGCTGCTCTCGGTTAGTACTTTGAAAAAACGTAGTATTATCTCTTTCATAACAATGTGACCCATATTTACACCCTCCCCCTTACGATCGATTCATTGCTCCAAACATATCAGTGCTTCGTCGTGTCGTATCTGCACTGAGTACTCTTTGCGTGTCTTCCGGCCATTGTGGTCGGCAGAAGCCGCAAACCACTCCGTCTTCATCCTTCAATCCTATAGTGCATCTTCCCCTTATCTATTCATACCACCCCCGTAACACCAACTACTAACAAGACCCCTGGCCGAACACCTGGCCGCCCCCACCCTACCATGCCCGACCCGTCTTACGCGTGGACGTTATCTCACCACCATGCCGTTCAGATTACCACCGACTTTATGTTCTCCGGTGGAGCATTCTGATTTCAAGAATAGGACTGCCAGTTATTCCACGAACTAAAGACTGATAGCCGGAAAGAACTAAAAGAAGAAACTTTCATCATCTCCTAGAAGATACTTAAGTTTTAGAGTAAATTAAAAAATTTCCACTCATTGTACTGGAAGCTAGAGAAGAGATCAACCAAGTAGTTTTAGAACAACAAACAAATAGGCCCTGAGTTAAACGGTATCGACCGGTTGAGCTCCGAAAAGATATACCTCGCCCCGACACTCCGACATCAAATGAGCAGAAAATACATCGTGTAGATCCTCCGTTTTCCTCGGCGCCATGTTCATCGTCAGATGCTCTCAACTCACAATAACCTCCTTTTCCAACGTATTATCGCCGCCACATCCACGACTGATGGGTTTCCCAATTCCAGGCCATTTTTCTAACAATGGATAATCTGTCAACTCAAACTGAACAATCCTCTTCATATATTCGCGTCATTACCAGACCAAATGACAATATCAGGACCAGCAAGCTAGGCCAAGAGCTCGTTGCACGGTCCTACTCCAGTGGCGAAAAAATAAACCACTACAGCTGCAATGTAATTCCAAGATATTCGCAATGACGATCTGCCGCCGAGGCAAATCGCACCTATAATCTAGCTAAATATGCCTATATATCAACTCTTGTGGTTATACTATCACTGTCAATTATGTTCTCTTATACTGATCGCTTTAACACTTCATGCTATGCTCACTGCTCATTAATCCTCTAGCAGAAATCGATATNCAGGACCACAGGTAAACCCATCTCCCAAACCAAATACCAATTAGTAAAACCGAGCAAAGATCATGATGAGTGAATAACTGGTGAAAAGAGACAAACAGATAAGCACCGGCTGTCACCAATAATCAGAACTCCTATAAAAATGGACAACTGTATAGCTCGCAACTAGCAAAAAATGGTATATTCAATACAGCTCTGTAATGGACCATTGCGAACAATGCCGTTTTGAGCGACTTATCCAGAGTGAAATGCTGTTGGAAGGGACGCGAGAGAAGAGCACGAGAGGAGAGAGAACGAGAATGAGAGAGATGAGAGATGAATGAAGATTGAGAGAGATGAAGAGATAGTGGGATGAGAGAGAGAGATGGTTGTGTTGTGTGAGTGTGTGTGTGTAGTGTGAAATGTGTGAAGATGAGAGCCGAAATGGATTATCATTCAATATTTAATATTTAAAAGATGAAGAAAACTTAAAAATACACGGTAGGTTTGTGCAATTAAATTGTTATATATTTTAACAAACTTCTCTTTTAATAATAGCGTACCTAATGCCGTATTTTAATTATCAGTATCAAATTACAATAGTACTTGCTTCTGATGATGTGTATAAAACAACAATTGTTATAGCATTGAAGCTCTGCAACTGCACTACAAAAGAGTTATTTCTAATATAAGCATATGATGGATATATATCCTATATCATAATTATACATATCATATACATATTATAAAGATAAACGATATATTCCGTATATATATTTTAATATATATGATTATGATAATATTACTTATAAGGTATACTATGATATATTTTATAGATATATATATATTATTCTATATTATATATTATTTATAAATTATATATATTTTATATGATATAATAAACTATCGATATAATAATTATTAGTTATATCTTTATTAAATACTATATATAAATACTATAATGTGAGTTATATATATCAGTTTATAATATTATATATATATAATCATATTAATAATTCAATATTTATATATATATGCATTTCTTTATAATATATGAGTTATATAAATATTATATATATATACTATATTTCTTTATATATATATATATATATATAATATATAATATATATAATCTTTATAATATTATTATATATATAATATATAATATCATATATATATATTATAAAGAAATATATATATATATATATTTCTGCTTGAAGGCAATTACTAAATGCAGTAGTGTATCGGAAAAAGAATTCATAAATTATAGAAATATAATCTTTGACAAGTAAAATCCGCAAAGGATGCTCGCCATGCAGAACCCGTACAACTGTTTCGACTTTATTAAAGTCTCTTTGCAGCGATGTAATATATATATATATATATAATATATATATATATATATATATATATAAATATATATATATTCTTACTAATATACAATGTATACACTATATATATATATTCTTTTAGTCAATTATATCATATATATTCTTTTATAATATATATTATAATAAAATATATCATAATAATAATACCACTATTATTATTCTAAAATATTATATCTATATATCTTCTTATAAATATAGTTATATATATATATTATATATATATTATATATATAAGGGATAAAGGTACCCTTAATACAACAGTTACAACCACTAAACTTATATTAGTCTTTCTCTTATTAATTATATACATATAAACAGAGAGAATAGGCAACAGAGAGACTGAAATGTCAGAGATTGAAGAACAGAAGAAAGTAAGGGATAGATTACAATGACGAAAGATAGAGAGAGAGAGGGGATCGAGGTGAGAGCGAAAGAAAGCAAGAAAAGAAAGAGAGGAGAGAGAGAAGAGAGAGACTGAGAGAGAGAGAGAGAGAAGAAGAGAATGAGACGTTGTGATACTCCCTTAGTCGTTTATTAATGCGACAGTAGCGCAGTGCAGAAAATATGAAAATATGTATTAAGCCACATTATATACAGTATATGATATAATCGTTTATTTTTCAAATAAAGAACTTAATACGATTACAAAAAGGTCTTACAGAAATTGTTTATTCTCCGCTTCCTCCCCCTCCCTTTATCTAACTACCTTATCGATATATCTATCTCACACACAGAAAAGCACAAACACACACACACAAAATATTACATGCTATATATATTAGAAATATATAGATTTATGAATAAATATAAATACATATATGTAATAAATATATATGTGTGTGTATTCAGATAGCAGAGATATAAGCGTATGTCAAAATATACATAGTTTGGGAAAATAAATTATATCTTTTTTTTATAATTGGAGATTCGGTGTTTGTCCTGGTAGTCGAAGCTACTCTCTGCCTATCGATATATCTATCTCCACACACAGAAACACAGAACATTACACACACAAAATATATACATAGCTTATATAAGTTAGATAATATAGATATATAAATATATATATATACATATATGATATAAATATGTGTGTGTGTATTCAGATAGAGAGAATATAAGCGTAGTCAAATATTATCAGTAGTTTTTGGAAAATAAATTATATCCTTTTATTTAATAATGGAGATTCGGGTTTTTCGTCTGTAGTCGAAGCTACTTCTCTGCCTACGTCACAAATCCCCAGGAAATGTTCAACAAAGTTTATTCACATGAGTATTTTATTTATAGTTTAAATTCATTAATGTACATACAAGAATAATTTTTTTATTAATGATGTCTACGAAAATCTGAAACTTGGGATTTAACCACAAAACACGCCCCATTGTGATACTGTGCGTTGAAGACGAACCATGGTCCAGAATAATAAATAAATAAAATAAATAAGAAAGAGAGTAGGTTAAGGTCAGGCATAAGTAAAAGGCGTGGGTGGCTGACCTTTTTTACGAATCCAAAGAATTAAGGTCTAAAGTTTAAAGAGACCTGTAATGCCACCATGAAAGGGACCACTTGGTGATAATATCTTAGGACACCCAGGTATTAAAATCAAAAAGGATTGTTTAGGAGAAATTCTCTTTGAAAAAAAAATTAATGACAACGTTTGAAGACGGATTGTCTCTGAAAAAAATATTTAAGTACTTTAATTTCAAGGGTTAATGGCGACTAGAAAGTCGGCGATTTATTTAAGTGCTGGCCAATTTGTGTGGGTCCGGAGAAGATGGTTGGGGAAGGGGAATTTGACATAAATACAACTAAACTTGAGCCCTAAGGAGTTGAGAGCGGGCGATCGAAAGGGTTAAGTTCGCCTAGTAAAGATATAGCAGTAATATCCAGCGTGGATAGACAGCGAAAAGCATTCACACACACTCTTCGTTCCATCCGCGTCTTGTTTACACTACACATTTGTGGTTTGTGGTTGTTAGTTTTGGTTGTTAATCCTTTGGAGCCTGTTTTTTCTGACTCGCGCCTTTAAATATCGGCCAGCACATAACCATTTCACAATAACAGATGCTGGATCATAGACAAGTACATCGAAAGGCAGAGTGCAGGAACAGGTCTTCTCACATCCATGTTAGGCTTAGTGCGTTTAAAATCCTACAATATGTCTCATGTATTACTAGAAGAAAAAAAGGTTTGCATATATATGGTGTGCGGTTAATTTGAATACTGGTTTTGACAAAACTGTGGTTTAATTAAATAATTAAGTTGTCATCTCATAATACATTGTTTTATCTCTAACGTAATAGAAAAATTCCTATTGAAGGGATTTTATATAGAAACCACTTAAAATATAATAAGATAAGTGACGAGATCTTTTTTATGCGTTCTTATTTAATTCGTTAGTCCTTTTCTTATTTATATATGCATTACTTTAAAACTACAACTTAAATATTTTCCGGCTGGAATAATTAAATGTATGTATATAATGTATATAGTTGAACACCTGTTCAACTATTTTTGTATCAACAATTTGTATCCAAATATCCATACACATATATTCAAAAACATCCCGCCCTGTCGGCTGGGGCGTTAGAATGCACCGACTGCACCTCTGCAGAGGGGTAAGACTCCCCCAATGGGGCCACATGTTGGCCATGGGTCGCGACCCGTGCTGCTTAACGATAGAGCCCAGTGGATGAGCAGTTCATGACATGCAATACTCCAGTTTGGCCCTATCTTGGGCTAGCCAGGCGGTCGGAGAGGCCTCCTCCGATCAATCGACTGGTCACGTCAAGCCTTAGCACCTATATGATTTTCCCAACCCTATTGCCCTTATGGCAAGCCCCAACCCCTTTTTATCATATGGGTGCTAGAAGGCGGTGGCTGCGGGTCTACATGTCCTGGGAATGACGTTAAACTCTATCTGATGGTGAGGTTCCAGTTCTGGAGGTTTGGGGAATGTGAAGCACCCCTTCATCACCATTGCTCCCTCGTCCACTCTGACCCGGAGTGGTAGTACCTGTTAGGGTCCCATCTATGGGTTAAAAAGAAAAATGTATTTATAAAAAAATTGAATTATCCAAAGAATTGATTTATTTCAAAACTTTATCGGCATTAAATGACCCACTGAAGTTAATATGCCGTAAAACAAAACAAATTAAACCAAAAAAATCAAAAACATACATACACTCATACACACAAATATATGTAAGAATAAATTTTATGTATACTAATAATAAGTTATAAGTATATACTAAGTATAATACATATATATATATATATATATGTGTGTGTGTGTGTGTGTATGTGTGTGTGTGTGTGTGTGTGTGGTGTGTGTGTGTGGTAAGGCAGATGTGTTTACAAAGTGCAATAGAAACCTTCGTGAAATTGCAATTGATAGAGACAGGACATGTCAACCAAATGAGAGACGACAGAATTAAAAAGATATCCATCTCATATCTCCAAAACGGAAATAAAACTATTAGGGAGCCCATGTCTCATGTACACTTACTAGCTAAAAAAAATTATTTTCCCTCTCTGTATACCTGATGATATCTCCGAACATGGGGCTTCAATTCGCAAGGATTGGAGAGTGAAATGCCTCAAAGCCATCGAGAAGGTTGACAAACTCATTTATAGAATCTCAGCGTATTGACAGGTGAGTCTATCAATTATATATATATATATATATATATTTATATTATATATATATATATATAAATATATAATATACCAAGCGTGTTGGTAGATCCTTGCGGAGAGAAAAAAAACAGCAGAAAGTTTGATTGTAAAAATATACTACCAAACATCAACCAGGAAGAACAAAATTTTTGAAAAAAAGAAAGGACCAAGATATTCGTACCAACAAAAAATAATCTATTGGTACAGTATTTGGCCAAAAGAAAAAAACAATTTATATATATGTATATAAGATATATATATATTCATATAACCGCTAGGATAAAGTTAATAAATAAAAAGTGCTCGATACCTAAGTAGACCCAATAATAAAGATAATCTAATGAGTCAAACGAACCTACTATTAGTTTCGCATAAAGGTCTTCAGGGCTAAAATCTGATTTTAGCCCTGAAGAGCTTTATGCGAAACTAATAGTAGTTTCGTCTGACTCATTAGATTATCTTTATATGTATATATATATAATAAGTAATCCACAGACACGTGTTTCGAAGTATCACTTCTCATCAGTGTGGTTATACCGTTTAACAGCTACCTCTGGCCGGGTTCGAAACCCGAATGAACTTTCGTTCGCCAATCCTCTTACCCGTACGGCCAGAGGCAGCTGTCAAATATAGGAGAATATTTAATCGCTACATTTCTAAGCGGAAAGGAATTCACTAGAGGCATCAAACATATGTAAACAAAGCGAGGCTTAGCTGCGCGCCAGGTACGGTGAATCTGCAATTAAATCCCTGTTTAAAGTGCTCGACCAAAGTGGGAGCATATATATATATATATATATATATATATATATATATATATATATGTGTGTGTGTGTGTGTGTGTGTGTGTGTGTGTATTGATACATTAATATATGTGTTTCTTAATGAGACGGTCTAAATCGTCCAAGATTAAATCCAAAATTGTAGTCCTGATTATCTGGTCTTGCCTATCAGTCGAATTCTTAGTTCTTATGAGTAGTCGTCACCTCAGCTAAATAATACATCATTCCATTTGAATGATAAAGAAAGTAAGGGAAGAAAAAGAACATGTTAGAGAGAAAGATATCTGAAAGAAAGAAAGAAAGACAGACAGAAAGAAAGTAGGGCGAAAATAGAGACAGGGGGTGAGAGTGCAGAAGCGATAACGTTAATCTGTTTGAATCTATCATAATGAAAATATGAAAAGAAGGAAATAAATAAAAAAAGAAAAAGGGAGACTTAAATCAAGATTGTTATACTTTTTACATATTGAACTACTTATCAATAGCTCAAAAGAAGCCATACCAAACGTTGCAATAATTAAATTATTACTGTAGTATATTCACAGGTCCAGCCAGTTTATATATACTCACCCCCCCCTCTCTCTCTCTCTCTCTTTTCTCTCTCTCTCTCTCTCTCTCTCTCTCTCTGTCTTTTCTCTCTCTTTTTCTCTCTCTCTCTCTCTCTCTCTCCCCTATTAAGAAGCCCCAGAGAAGGTTTTCCTCGCGGTATCTATACTCCGTACAGTACTGATTTATTCAGTATTCCATTGGATCGATAATGTGTCTATTGAAGTCCAGACATTTTCTGAGTGTATTACTTGTCGATACTCAAATGAGCTAGTATTGAACTTGACATACTGAAAACCACTTCATTTTATTATTACCTTATTTTTCATACTTAATATATATATATATATATATATATATATATATATATATATATATATATATATATATATTGTGATGTTGCTCTGTCTGTAAAGCATCCACCCTGAAACAACAAGATCCTGAGTTCAATATTGGATCTCGCCAACTCAGTGCATCGGTAGAACAGCTTATATCAGTGTCGTAAAGTTGGAAGCTGATGGTAAATGTGGCGCTTCATCACATGCAAAAACAATATCCGTGTTCTGGCGCTAGTTAAAAGGGGATAGACTCCCATCGCTGTCCGGCTTATAGCGACAATAGGCCACTCCGCCGAGATTACAACTTGTAAAACTGATTACTCAACTAACTTGCTTAGAATCATTTTGTATCAGGTGTACTCTTACACACACACACACACACACACACACACAGTATACACATAGAGATAAAAACATGTGCACAAATACTCACACACACAAACACACATAAAAATACACACACAATCATATATATAATATATATATATATATATATATATATATATATATATATACTAGCAAATATATGCACCCTCCGGGTGCAAGTATTTAAGTTTTAATATAATAACATATCATGTTAAATTAGAAAGGCTAATGAAACTGAATAAGAATTCAGATAAAAATATTTGGAACAGAGGGGGTATGATTGAAAAATAGAACAACTTTGAAACTAACTCTTCCATCATTTTCCCTTACTCCCGTCTTTGATTGGTAAATTTTCCTAATTTAACTATTTAGTTAAAATAGGAAGTAAAGAATAATATTACAGTTATTTCTTCTTGTTAATGGATTTCTTTTAAGATTTATCCCAGAGATTTTTGCTCATATTCATTAATATAAAACTAAACAATTAAAAATCAATAATACTAAGCATATATTTATTAAAATCAAATTTTTAAGATCAATATGCAAATTAGCCTTCCCATTCACACTGTAAACCGCTATTTTCTTGTATATATAAATACAATTGCATGTTATTAGTATGTAGATATTGTTAACAGTCTTAATGATGTAAAACAATTTTATTAATAATTGAGGTTTAAATAAAAATAAAATCATGGAGAATGTGATGTAAATAACAAAGGGAATTGTGAATTGAATAGTAATATAGTTTCGGTTACAGACATACAAACCCACAATCTCCATTATAATAAGATATATATATATATATATATATAATATATATATATATATATATTATATACATATATATTGGGTGTTGCAGTTGATTTCGCAATTTCAGTAGACCTGCTGTTGGTTGTAGGCGACCACTCGTGATATACAAGTATTTTTTTTTCCTGCTGACACCACACGTTAACTTGTGGTATCCGGGGGGAGAAGCTTTTTAACGACATTGCTTCTTTTTTTGTCTGCTCTCAGCTTCTTATAATATTGAGGTTAGCATATGGAATTTGTGTCACTGTGAGCCCTGGTCGGAAACCGCTTTTATCTACTGGGGGTAGTCCGTTCCTCAGGAAATGGGTTTTCTCTCAAAGAATCAATGTATTTCTTCGGTGGGGCCGCTATCTTCTGCAGGCCAAAGACAAAAATGGCAAACTGGAAACGATAATCTTTCATTCTCAACACATGACCTGCCCCGAGCAGATGAACCGTTTTGCAGAACAGATTCAGTACTTGTGGGCAGAGGCTAACTTGAAGAATTTGGTACTCATAATGTAAGCGAAAAAGAGAGATACATAATCATTGGTATATATACACACACACACACACACACACACACACACATATATATATATATATATATATATATATATATATATATATATATATATATCTTGACGTATATATATATATATATATATATATATATATATATAAATCTTGACGTATATATGTATACATATATATGATAATCTAGATATATATATATATATATATATATATATATATATATTTTTATATATATATATATATATATATATATATATATATATATATACATATATATATATATTGATAAAAGGGTATAAAAAACACACATTGTTATTGAAATGAATATATTTTTATATCATTTTAACAACGAGTATTTTTCATACCCTTTTATCTATACATGTACAGTCGGATTAATTCCTTACTCTCTCTCTCTCTCTCTCTCTCTCTCTCTCTCTCTCTCTATATATATATATATATATATATATATATATATATATATATATATATATATATATGAACAGTATGAACTATATACATTTTTGCGCTACAAAGTTCAGTTATAAAAGAGGTTGCTTAATGCGCAAAAGTAGTGATAATATGGAAATATTTAAAAAGATATGTGTATATTAATAATTCTTGAATCGGTTCCTCATATAAGACTCATTGAAGCACAATATTTGTAGACACATACGAGGGGGGGGGTATCAAACAGTAATGCCATTTTGTTTGGGACAGGTATAATTGCCAACAAAGGGACATGTGTCATACATCAAAATGAAGCTGGTTCTCTGTGGATCAAATCCCTATGTATCTGTGACAGAGAACACGAGGTGAGTGGCGAACGTCAAGGCCTGCCGTATTCTCGACGGAAGCGGGCTAGGCTTTGCCTGACATGTCGGACTGTAGAATCGAACCCGCTTCCTTCAGAATGCAAACATTGTCACCGAAGTCTAGAAGCTGCAGTCCCGGATGTAAGCGCCAGGTGCCCGGATGATGGCTATGATGATTCCAGCGGTCGGGTTTGGCTCGAGAATCTCGTGCGTGTGGTGCAGACACCCGGATGTTGAAAGAAAAATTGTATAAGTAGAGGTGGGGTGACGACAGCAGGATTTGCGATTTTTCAGCTGCTTGCTGAAGATGTTTGAGTTGGTGGTTTTGCGACGACAACGGATTTTGTGCTATAGATTTTGTGACGGCGACGACATTGTTGACCGCCCCCTCTCTTCAACAAGTCGAATTTATTTTTTCCACTCTATTTTCTTTTCTTTTTCATACTAGAGTATCCCTGCCCCGTA
>CM042141.1:71190475-71202975 GCA_023376005.1 Doryteuthis pealeii | reverse complement strand
CAGCGGGAACTGGTACTTTCAACGTGGCTTGACGGTGATAGTAAAGTGGATAAGGATTTGTTTTATTGAAGCGCTCTTAAACAGAATCTAAGCAATGGTAGGATCGCTTCCTGTGCGGCATCCTTATCCCATTAAACTGATCTTTGTGTCACATTTTGACCTCGTTTCACAGTTAAGAGAATATCTATGGTTATTTCAACGTGTCCTGACCTTAAGCACAGAAGTTGGTAGATACGAATATCTCAAAGTTTCGATCGATTAGAGTAGATTGTTCTTATTCCGTTAAGCAAGGAAATTACCAAAAATCATGGAATTATCTGATTTTGATAAAATGTTAAGTGTTGACTTATTACTCAATGAATTCTTTCTTTCAATTTTCTTAATCTTTTCAATCAAATTAATTCAATGGAAATAAATCAAAATTCTTTAAAATAAATATTACCGTTCGCTGCATCCATATGAGCATTTAGAGCAAGAATGTATTTACCTAATTAATAGATAAAATTCATTTAAAATATAAAGTGCCAAATTTTAAGTTTTAAATTTCATATTTTTTTATTCTAAAACCAAATAATTATTTAATAACAAGCCTACTTTTCTATTGTTATCTAATAATTTTTGGAGAAAACGCAACTGAAAAGTTAGGCCATCCTTTTAAACAGAACAAATATCGATGTATAATTTTATAATCCTATAGAATAATAAACAGTTATATTTGTGGGTTTATCAAGCCTGTTGATCGTAGTTTTCATATACAGTTCTTTTGTAGGACTGCACAACTTGCACTTTAACGAGACACATGGATAAAAAGTAAAAAGGATATTACACAAGGATCCTGTGAGCTGTTTTGAATAAATCTTGGAAGCAGCAACCCCAAAAAAGGCAGATGTGTGGCCACATTGCTCCTATCACACAAACCGTCCAAAAAAGATGACCAAGTCATACTGAACACTGCTGGAGACCCAAGGGGGATCTCATGGGTGTCGTTCTCCTGTGGACCACTACACACGCACCCAACAGTTAGACCGCCCAGAAAATATTTACATTGATCAGCTTTGTATGGATACTGGACATTGTGAGGAGGAGCTGCCAGGAGCGATAACCAATTGGAACGAGCGGCCAGAGAGAGAGAGAGAGAGAGAGAGAGAGAAAGAGAGAGAAAGAGAAAGAGAGATAGAGAGGGAGGGGGAGAGAGAAATCCATGGGAATCCGTACTATCAGTGTTATCTGTTGATTTTATATGCAAAATAATGGCGATTTTGTTTTTAATTTGGAAATATTTTCCTTTTAACTTCTCTCTTCCGCCTTTTTCTCTCTCGGGTGTACGTAAAATTATTTTAGTCCGGTCGTGGACTGGGTAACTTTGCTAGTATATATATATATATATATATTATATATATATATATATATATATATATATATAGAGAGAGAGAGAGAGAGAGAGAGAGTATGTGTTGCAATATAGAGTACTTTAGTCAGGATAAAAGTTAAATCATTTAGGGGAAATTTCTATGTTTCCAATTGGCAATAAAAAGAGTCTTTGTCAGAACAACCAGCATTTCATGACCTACATTATAATGAGTTACAAAACACTACCTTCTAGTTATTTTGGTTCCTAAGCAGCAACCCTTCTGCCAGGTATATATATATATATATATATATATATATATATATATATATATATATGTAAACAAGGTTCGTTTTAGAATGGCTTTTTGCCGATAATTTTTTGGAGAATAAGTGCTTAATTGGAGTCGTACCTAATTTTGAAAATTAATTAATTAATAATGAATTAGGCGGGAATACCTATTAAATGTATGGCTAAACAAATCGAGAAAAATCAATCTCTGTATGTACATTTCGGCCTATTAGGCCTCATCAGCAGAGCTATAGATCGGAAGACCGCCCTGTGCGTGATTTTAAACCGGACTGCCAAGCTGACAGGCCGATCCCATAACCCCAACACCAAACGAACATGAAGAAAAAGGAAGTGAATCCGACGGTATGTAGTATATTAAGAAAGAATGAAAAAACACAGGTTTAACTCACCACTTATCTCATTTAAACCTGTGTTTTCATTCTTTCTTAATATATATATAGGGTAACCCAGAAAAACAGAACCCAAATTCTGTTTTTGGGGGTCATCCTATATATATATATATATAATATATATATATATATATATATATATATATATATATATACTAGCAAATATATGCACCCCCCGGTGCTAGTATTTAAGTTTTGATATAATAAAATATATTAAATTAGAAAGGCTGATGAAACTGAATAAGAATGCAGATAAAAAGATTTTGAACAGAGGGGGTATGATTGAAAAATAGAACAACTTTGAAACTAACTCTTCCATCATTTTATATTACTCCCTTCTGTCTTTGTTAAATTTTCCTAATTTAACTGTTTAGTTAAGATAGAAAGTAAAGAATAATATTAGAGTTATTTCTTCTTGTTAATGGATTTCTTTTAAAATTTATTCCTGAGATTTTTGCTCATATTCAATAAGATAAAACCAAACAATTAGAAATCAATAATACTAAACATATATTTATTAAAATCAAATGTTTAATATCAAAATGCAAATTAGCCTTACCATTCACACTGTAAACCACTATTTTGTTGTATATATAAATACAATTGCATGTTATTAGTATGTAGATATGGTCAACAGTCTTAATGATGTAAAACAATTTTATTAATAATTGGGTTTTAAATAAAAAATAAAATCATGGAGAATGTGATGTAAATAACAAAGGGAATTGGGATTTGTATAGTAATATAGTTTCGGTTACCGACAGAAAACTCACAATCTCCATTATAATAACATATATATATATATATATATATATATATATATTCGGTGCATTAAAAAACAAGGCATGCACCATGAATAATATACACTTTTACCGCGAATAAGAATCCCCATAGACTGTATTTTTTATTCATTAATTTATTTTTGGTTCTGGATTGTTTATCTGTAATTAGATTGCCGATGCTCAGTGCTGTAGATTTTGAAAAAAAAAAATAAAATAGATAACCAATTATTGATTGTTTTTCTTAGAACTTTTCCATTTTATAGGATACAATTTTTAGCCTCTGAGTGTGCGCGCTAACGAGATTTTTGCGTTTATTTTCTATTAGAGACAATTCACGTCGCTGTTTTTCTTCTTCAATTTTAGATGCATTTGTTTACTTATTAATGTTTCTTTATAATTAACATTCTGTAATTTTGCGAATCGAGTAGTTTAAATTTACAAAAAAAAATATTAAAAAACAACAACAAAAAACAACGTCAATTTTAATAAATGCAAAACGTAAACCTTCACAAATTATTTCAAATTTGCAATTGGCAATTTATTATCAATTTTCTATCAACGCCGGCGCATTGGACTTTGTTTTTATTTCTTTTTTATCTCTTTTCCCTTTTTTTATCTCCATTATTTACGCGATATTCTGCGCTTTTTTCTCTCTCTCTTTTAAAATCGTTTCATCTTCTTAATCTGATAATATTTAATTCTACTGATTTAGATTTCTGTTGCCTATGAACTCTGGCTGCAATTAGGAAGCAAATAACTGGAAAGATTAAAAATACCATCAACGAATTAAAAATATTCACAGACTCCATTAAAATACAAATTGAAATGCGTGTAATTATATTTAACGATACATTTTCACGTTTGTTTTTGCATCCTACTTGACCTTACAGGAGTGATGGTCGATAGGGAGGGGTGGCGAGCAAGAGTTATGGAGATGCATGCTGTCAGCATGAATTGGGAACGATGATATATCTATAGCCAACAACAGTGTATAACAATCATAAAAAAATACATTGATCAGCTCTTTGCGGATACTGGATACCGTGCGGAGGAATTGCTAGGAAGAATAACCGATAGAGACGAGTGATGAGTGAGAAAGCCATAGAAATCAGTGTTGTCAGGACCAATTGATGATGATGGTGATGATGATGGTGATGATGACGTTTGCCTACCCCTAGGTTATCCAAGTGTTTAATAAAAAATAAATAGATATTTAATTATTCCCGTGGTCCCAAGGGGCCGTCCCCAGGCAGTACCTGCCCTCTCGTCGAAAAGGAGCACTTTTTGCACTGACCTCCGAATGAGCTTCGGTTTGTGCATGGCTACCCGCATTTAAACACATTGTGTTAATCCGGCCTGGTATAAGGTCAGAAAAATAACTAATTCATGTTGTTGAGTATCTGGCTGCCATCCTTGGTTCTAGATGTAGTAGAACTTAAAGTAAATAAGTAAGTAAGTCAATAAGTCCTGTGGTACTATTTCATTTAGTAAGTGAATAAGTCCCGCGATATAATACCACGTTCCGACGTCCAAGATCCAAGTGGCAATGAGCTACGGTTAAGAATCAGCTAGTATAAATACAACAACAGCAGTAGCAGCACTGCCAGTGATTGGACAATAGGAATCTTTCCCAGGTCACGTGCTTATAGGCGAGTCTATAAATGGAAGTGACCCATTGACGCACGCCTTATATACTCAAAACTCCAACACATGTTCAAAGAGAATATACACCCTGTCGGCAGGGCTTAGAATATGCTACCTGTATCCCCTACAGAGCAATACCATCCCTTCCACCAAAAATCCGGTGACATTTGTATTACAATAAACTGCCTCTGTCAGTGAGGCAGACGCAGTTTAGTGTTATTAAACATTTTATTAAAAAATTGAGTTTGAAAAAGAATTGAATATCAATAAGAATGAATCAAAGAAAATGTATTTGGCATAAGATAAACCAACAAGTGTTGACGTGCCGTAAAATCCAACCATCCAAGCTAAACATTAGTTATCCTAATGTAGTAACAGGTTTAGTAATCTATACATATATAAAGTGCAGTTTGTTTATATGTATGCACGTGTGTATGTCTGGAAGAAACTAAGAAAATAGAATAATTAACGACAAAGTAAATATATATACAAAGTAAATATATAGTCACTATCAACATATCTTGCTTTTTGAGCAAAAATAATGAAGATTTGATTTATATTTGTGAAGATAATTAAAGAATGAAAATTTAAATGATAACAGTATGGACTTTTTTGCATTTAATTTTTTAAATCGGAGACATTAATTTTACTTGTCAGAGTGGCTGGATCAACGTAAAATTTTCTTTTTTTAATGTAGGGATTTTAATGGGGCATCCTGTGGGGATTCAACTTGCGATTCAACAATAATGGATTAGTGAGACAAACTTTTTAACTCCCACCTCTACTCAGGCGACGCCAGGTAGCATCTTCTAGTATCCAATAAAAGGCAAAACATTTATGTCCACAAATTTATTCGAATATTTAATTAAGAAAGTCTTATCGACGACTTGAACCCTTTTCTTTGTCGCCTCCCATAAAATACAAAACTTCACCCCCACCCCAAAAAACAAAGGCATAGAACCGGTGATATACCATCCCGACAATCACAGATGCGGACTGCGCAGATACATCTGCACAAGCAGAATGACTTCTGCATAGCCTAGAGTCTACTGTTACAATTTTTTGGCCATTTTTTAAAGTGAGAGGACATTACAGTGGGGATCCCTTCTGTTAAGCAGAGGATTTTCTTTAGTAAAGAATTAGTTGGTTCTTCCTTGGTGTCTTTTAGTGTAGGGTAAAATCATTTGTTTCTTACTTGGTGTCCGTTAGTGTTGATTAGAATCCTTCGGTTGATCAAAGTTGTTGTTTGCAGGTTCGTTCGACAATGGTGGATACGGGCAAATGAACGGCTTTCCAGATCTGTAATTGAATAGTTAACTAACCACGTAATAGAATTGTTGATTGGCTGGCTTTTAATCAACGCACACGCCGAGTCTATAAGTGTAAGTGTTGGGCCTCATCACACCTTATATTACCAAAAAAACTCCAACAGAAAAGAGAATTGGACCCTAACGAAGCTCTTTTAGAAAAAGCTAGATGGAAGCAACACAAGGATACTGCGCGATGTCTTGAACATATTTTGCATCTCGCACAAAACATCTGTACGGTCACCTGCATCCTATTACAGAAACCATTACACAACCATCCGGTTGAGACGAACAAGACATGCTGGACACTGTTGGGGAAGGTAGGACGAACCCATAAGTGAATTCTCTTATTGACGCCTACACATGGGCACATCAGTTTGGGCCAACCAACAAAAAGCTACATCAATCAACAATGTACGGATTATGGATGCCGCGCGGAAGACCTTCAGGAACGATGAATGATAAGGTAGGGTGATGAAAAACAGTCATGGGAATCCGTATTTTCAGCGTGACTTGATGATGATTTTTTAAAACATATTTTTGAAAACTCATTTTATTTTAAATCTATTTATTCCATTGATATTCACTATGAATAAGGGTTAGAGTGAACCTGGGAGTAATGTTACATAATCTATGCGGTTGCATAAAATTATTGTCAATCCCCTGTATTTCTGAAGGGATGGCCCCTTTTCACATCACGGGCGGGATTTCCACGGAATATTACAGAAAGCCCGCGAAATACGTGAAGTCACGTGGGACCTGGTTGGCTCTCAGTTTTCAGCTTGGACGTCAGGCAGATAAGATGTTACTGCTTTAGCTGAGACTCACTGCACACGCACGCTGTGATTAGTTAGATAAATATGTTTAGTTAAGTAAGAAAGGTTTAAATAAGTAATATGGTTTTGTGGTTGATGAATGTCTTGGCAACAAGACTGACCTAGAAGAAATGAATCAAGGACGACCAACCAGAAGAGACGTTAGAAGAGACGCTAGAAGAACGTAAGATACCAAAGATGAGCAGAAGAATAGAAGTAAGGAAAGAAAGGGTATACAACAGTAATTGACGCTCTATTTATAAGATGGTCTTATGCACTGAAGTTACATATTATATAATTATAGAAAACGTTCATAATGCTGTTGCCCTTGAATAACCAGACTTCATTAAATTGTAAATGTTGGTGCGTTTAACTTGTGTAACATTGTGATGTTTTTCACCGTTACTAAATCGCATATGTAACGTTGCGGGCTTTTTACCGCGTCTCCCAGTGCCTCAAAATGCACGGCACTATTATCGTATAGAATTTCTATCAGGGGTCGTCAACGCGCGTTCGTTTACAAGCGCACACAGATCTAGCAGTCAGCCTTCAAGCCCCAAATTCTGGAACCTTTCGAACGTTCTGTTTTACCAAATTACACGTGTCACTTAAGAGGTCAATGGGTCAACGATCCTTTCTTCTGACAAAGCGATTAAACTAAATTTTAATACCAAAATCCGAGACTCACTGGCTCCGAATAGACTCAAAAGTGATAATTAGAATTTCATATTCGTAAGGTCTGGGAATCATGCTACATCCTATTAAGGTTTCCCGTGTCTGGCACAAGGCCACAAATATAGGTGTTCCAGGATCCATTATGCTACACTTGATAAGCACAATTTAGTTTAACTGTTTATTATTAAATGGGAAACTAACATGTGAGTGACAAATTTAACTTAAAATTTCCACAGCATTTACTTCTTATAGGTAGCGCACCGTGTAACGGGTATTGTCGTTGTATTGTATAGCTCTTTACTTCTTATATTGTACTTATTCTGTCTTCTTGGCCAGGTCGTCTACTCTACTACGTAGCCTCGTATATGCTAATTAGGTCGTCTATCGTCTATCTGGGTATCTGGACTGGTTCTTTTGATCTGCTTTCTTAGGCTTTATCGGATCATCTTCATCTCTGTGTCTGTTGCTGTTCTTAGTAACGAACCCACGGATTTCGATATTTATCAGACGTCTTTATTTATCCCAAGTTAACTATCGCGCGTGAGAGAAATAGTCATCTTAGAGATGCGTCAGCCTCTCTCACAAACCACAACTGAACTCCCTTTTCTAAGTCTAATTTTTGTTTTTCTGAATCGTTTTGACCAATCAGAGAAAAGGTACAAGGTGAGCGAAAGCCCTGTCAATTTACTTTTCTGTTGTTTTTTTTCCATAATTGAGAATTACCGTTATTTTTAATTTCTACTCTACGGTACATAATTTATGGTCACTTATCAATTATGTAACATTAGAAAATAGAGTCAGTGACTCGAGTTCAAATCCTGACTTGAAGAGACTATTTGCCTTTCACTTCATGCTAACCTCCTAACAGCTATGGGTAAATAGTAGATCAGACTGGCATAATTAGTTTTGGTTAGGTAAACAGTTTTAAAGAAAAATGTCATTTCTTGCAGCTTTTCCATGCTTGAAAAAATCACCTTGTGTCGCGTGCTGCCTGTGACATGGATCTATTGTAAAAACATATTGAACAAATTAAACGATCCATAGCACACGATACATGTGAGGGGTAGGGTTTCTGATTCTGCATGCTGGGCCCCGGTTTCGATTTCTGTCGGAGGGAAATCGTAAGTATACATCGTTGATGAGACTTAATAAAGTTGAAACAGCTGTACGATATTCTACGTGGCGCGTGTTATTTGCCGAGTTCACTTGTCATTATCATTTTCAATAATTATCGAATTTTATACGATATACGCATTGTAATTGCCTTCAAGCAAAAACTATAAATAATAATATACTTTACTCAACAATGCTTCTAAAGCAAATTATAAAATATCATCATATATATATATATATATATATATATATATATATATATATATATATATATATATATATATAAAAGAGAGATTTGTTTTTAACTTTTTAAATTCTGGACAAAGTCGGATAGCTCTGCTATTAATTGCAAAATGCCGATGTTCGAAAGGATGTCTTCGAACGTTTAACAAACTTATCCAGGACATTTCTTGGAAAACTATATTCGTAAATCGAATTGTCTACATCTACTGTTTTAGAGCAACAAATAATCTAAGAGAGGTACATCCTTTTTATCTAACCTGTAAAAAGTTACAGACAATTATTTAATTTACGATGTGTTTAGTATTCTTATTCTTATTATCATATTTTTTAGAACTTTGTATTCTAACTTTCTTTGAATCTCCTGTGTTTTGTATTAATGAAATTCTCTCTTGTGTTTTGGCCTCTAGATTTTCGTATTGATGTATTTATTTTTCTTTGTAGTATTATTTTTGGGAAGTGTGGGGGGTACGTTTCTTGGATAGCGTGTTACAGTAAATGTTGCTGACTTTTTAAAGCCTTTTCCCCTTTTATCATTTTGTCAATGTGTCTTATTCTTCTTCTTATTATTTTTTATTCCTATTTTTCTCATTTTCTTTTTTAGGTTTTATATTTCTTTTGATGTATTTCTTGCTGTTATCCATTATTTTCCTCCTTTGTTCTTTCAAAACATAACTTTTTTATCAGTATTTCTCGTTTAATGTTCTCTCTCTTTCTCTCTTTTCATTTCTGATCATTTTATGTTTTGGTATTTATCTTTGATTTTTATCTCCCATTTTCCGTTTCCTTGTTGATTATTATATTTATTTTTTGATTTTTATATTTATTTTATCTCATTTATCCATTTACCTTTGCAATTCTCTATCCCAACCCGCCATTTATAAAACTTTTTATACTTTTCTTTTTCTTCTATCTTTTCCACTTGCGTTCCGTTTTCTTATAAATCCTTTGACTTATTTAAAAGATTCGCAACAAATAAATTGGAATTTTCAAACTTCGCCTAAAAAGAACCTCTCACACGCGCGCAAAAAAAAAAAAAAAAAAAAGAAAAGCAAACAAAAAAAAACAAAACGTTTTTCTCCTTTTTATTTTCCGTTTCTTCATCGGAAAATATTTAAAATGCGAAGGCAATCGTTCTTTCTAATTCGATTTTCTTTGCTCTCATTTTTAATCTTTTCGATAAAATAAAATTGAATCATTTAATCTTTACTGTTGATAGAATAAATATCTTTGAAAATTCTTTTTTTCTTCTGTTATATAAAAGAGATAGATTATTATTTTTTTGCAACGTTTTAATTTCTTTTATTTGTTTATTCATTCATTTCTTTTTATTCACTTATTTTCCTTTTTTTTAATAAGCATTTCTTTTCATTTTGAAAGAACATCTAATTTTTAATCTCGAGGAAATGTGTTCAGATCTGTCGGCATAAAACAATATTAATAATTCATTTTTGAAATAAAAGAAATAATCCTTTACTTTTTCCTGTGTATAAAAAATATTTGAAGATATAGGAATTAAAAAAAAGATGTATTAGGAATGAATTTGTAATTTATTCTAATATATTTAAATTTTACAATTTTTTCAAAAATAACATCATAAGTGGGCGAATTAAATGAAATTTAAAAATTTGAAAAATACTTTCTTTTGAACTAAAAGGATATAATATTGAATAATGTAGCATCCATATAAAAAAAATACTGAGTAATCTTACAAGTGTATTATATCTTTTTTTTATATTTCTTTATTAAGAATCATTAGTTGAAGTTGTAATTGTTTGCTAGGGATTGTTAGGTTGGTTAGTTGGTTGAAATTTACGATATGTCAATCCTTGGGTTATTTAATGCTGAAGACGTTTTTGTTTTATTCATTCTCGTTGTACATTCAATTTCTTTTAAAACATTTTCTTGTTGATTTACCCCGTATATGGGACCCTAATAGGAAGCGCGTGGTGTAATGGTTAAAGTCATGGGAAATGGACTCGTCGCTCCGAGTTCAAATCCTGGACGTGGTAATTGCATTTCACTTAGCGCTAATACCCTTGGGAAAGGTATGAATCCTACTCTCCCTTCAGCCATGGGCAAATAGTAGGACAGACTGGGCTCTTTAACCTTTGTTAGGAATCAGTCTAGGAGAAGGATAACTATGAATTCAAACCTGTTAAACTCCGCTTAAAAAATTGACCTTGTGTCGCATCCTGCTCGTGCGGAGGGGTTGGTAAATATATATATGGGACCCTAATATGTACTATTACTTCAATCCAGTCTCGACCTGAGAGTAACGGCAATAAAGCTCCAGAATTGGAATCTCATCACTAGATTCAGTTTAATATCATAGCCAGAACACTAAGACCATCAGCCACTAGTTTTGAACTTTGTTCATCAAACGTAGAATGTAGTTAGATTTGGCTTTTGGGTAAATGTTACTAAGGCCTGGTATATGACGCTATATTTACATACCATAAACACCCATTTACTAATATTAAGCTTTGAAAAGCAACAACTCCATGTAGGTATATTTGGGACTTAAATGATCAGAACATAACACCCATTATTGAATGGAATATCCAATGAAAACCAAATGTGTGCATATCTCTAAATGATCCATTCTAACTATGTCTACATAAAAAGTTAACTATAATTAAATTCCCGGATAAGAAAAATCTTTTGAATAATAGAACTGAATCAATATGCAATTGTAGACATAGGTTGGGTCGGTTACTATTACAATATTAAATTTAACTAAATAAATTGGATTTTTTTTCTTAAATAGTTATTAATTTTAAATAGGTTAAATACCAAAAAGAATAATGAAAAACATATAAATTAGTAATATTCAACCCCTAGAATATAATTAGAATTAAATATTACCTGTTTTTACAAAATATTATTTATAATTGGAATTAGATTAATAACAATAAAAGCAATGAGAACTAAAGAATAAATACACGCATAGAATAAGATGCACGCGATAATTGAGAGGAGACCATCAACTAACCGTTAGTATCCGAAACGAAATGTATCTCAGTTTAACTAAGGAATTACATCAACTTAGTTAAACGTAGGTTAGGGTCCTGATAAAATCATTTGGATTAAAACCATGATAAACCGTTATCTTTTTTCCTTTACTAATATTATATATATATTTTTTCCAGGGTTAATTGCTGTCGTCGTAGGAATCGAGTTCAAATCTGGACGAGGCTGTTTGCAATTCACATAGCACTAATGCCTTGGGAAAGGTATGCATACAAATATTCTTCTACCAGATACGCGTAAATAGTATGACAAACTGGACACTTCAATTTTGATATATCAACCGTTCTAGGAGAAGAAAAACACTGAATTCAGACTTGTTAGACTCCGCTTAAAAGTTGACCTTGTGTCGCATTCTATTCGTGCTTATGGGTTGGTTAAAATCATATATCATTTTCAAACCAAAAATGATACTGTCTATAAATTTTTTCGTATTGATAAGCATACAGAATATTTCTAATGATATTATTATTATGATGAAGAATATCATAACTCGACTATCAGAGTTAACAGAAAAATATTAGGAAGAAACACAAGAGTATTGAGGCTAGAGGAAAAGGTTTACTAAGCAAATATACAAGGTGAAAAGAGTAATTAGCAATTGCTAAGGTGAATTTTCAAGTTCTGTGAGATTTCGTTGTTTATCCCTTCCTAGGTTACGTCGGAAATTATTTATAGAAAAAAAAAGAGATATATTACCATATATAATATTAGTAAAGGAAAAAAGATAAGGGTCTACCATTGTTTCAACCCAAATGATTTTATCAGGACCCTAACCTACGTTTAACTAAGTTGATGTAATTCCTGTTAAGTATCTGGCCGCCATCCGTTGTAAAGAACTTAAA
>CM042141.1:71112975-71185475 GCA_023376005.1 Doryteuthis pealeii | reverse complement strand
GGAAATCTAGTAGGCTATTTAGGCCGTGTGTCCATGTGAGGAAAATGTCATTTATGTACCTGCAGTAGTACATAGGGGCTAGAGGGTAGTCCCTAAGTAGTTTGATTTCTAGTATGTGCATGTATATATCTGCATAGCTTAGTGCCATCTTCGTGCCCATCTCATTACCTTTGGTTTGTAGGTAAGTTTTTACTATCATATATATATATATATATATATATATATATATATTATATATATATGGAGAAAAGTAGACAAACAATAACTAATAAGAGACCCAAACGTTGCATCGTCGACAATAAACATCAAGTTTCCATAACATCCCGTGTTTGTCTACTTTTCTCCACATACTGTCGGATTAACCTCCTCACATTTCTACCATATATATATATATATATATATATATATATATATATATATATATATATATATTGATAGATAGATAGATAGATAGATATTAAAAATGTATATTTGATTCTTTTTAATGAAAATTAAAAACTCAGAGGTGAAAACCTTGCTAACAGGTTTCGTTCCTCGCTCAACAGAGCTAAAACTGAGGAACATATTCACGACTTAGAAATATATGAAAACAAAGGGACTGTTTACGCGATACTTGATATTATCTCCATTTAGTCTCTATATCAATCTTTTTTCATCTTTTTAAAAAAAAAATTTGCACCCTATTTGCATATATTTCTTAATCATGAAGGGAGAATGTTTTTGCTGACGTACAGTGCCACAACTACCGTTAACTCCACAGTTTAACGCACAGATCAGATTACCCAAGCTTACTCATGCGTTGAGTTGGCGAAGGCCGGATTGATCGACTGAGCCAAACCTACCTTTAAACAAGTATATGTTTTAAATAATTTATTCTTACCCATGCACTTAATTCGGTGGTTTACATTTAAACTTTTCGGAGAAAACTTGCTATTATTATTATTCCAAAACCGAGAGAACGACAGGAAGAAAGCGATAGAGACAAAAAATCAGAGAGAAAATTAATAGAGTGCTATGGAAAAGTTACATATTTTATCGCAAACTATTTTCGACTGTCTCCACCGAAGACGGTCTCTTCCTATCCAAATGCACAAAAGTTTTGATTGCACCTTTTAAGAGACACATAGTTGTTTTTTAAACGAATATTTATTTGTTTTGGTTATTCCTTAGTGGTTTTATTTGGCAGTAAACTGAAAATTCGTCAATCATTTTCAGATTGAGCATTTTCTGCTGATCGATCAGACAATTTCAGTCGCAGAATCTTATCATAGTAGAAAATCGATTCAAATTTGCATAGTTGGCATCAGAGTCTTTTGATCTGTAAAACGACTGGGCGACCAGAGGAAAGTTCTTGATTTCAAGATTATGAATGATTACTGCGATCACAGTCTAGCAAAATCTACGAGGGATTGATAGTCTAAATATACACTGATAAGTCAAAACGTTATGACTATTCGCCTAATACAGTGTTTGTTCTTCATATCCCGCAGTTGGAATACATGTTTGGTATAAGAGTTTCTTAGAGAGTAACTCCGAGTGTGCCGGTGGGACTGAGTTCTGTCGGGGTAGGTAGCTATGGAAACAGGGTTATGTCTTCTATGTATGTTTCTGAACAATCCCCATATAACTCTTGAAGCGTTGTAGGGCACATTGTTTTGATGATAAGTAGATAACTGTCAAATGATCAGATAGGTAATAAAAAGATAGTCACCAATATTGAATAGGTCTATGCTAAACATACATTTTCACATGCTCCAACAAAGACATTGAGGACTCTTTATTACAATATAGTAAATTGTATAATTAATATATATATATATATATATATATATATATATATATAGAGAGAGAGAGAGAGAGAGAGACAGACAGACAGACAGACAGACAGACAGAGAGAGAGACAGATACAGAGACAGAGGCAGAGAGAGAGAGAGAGAGAGAGAGAGAGAGACAGAGACAGATAGACAGACAGAGAGTCAGAGAGAGAGGGGGAGACAGAGACAGAGAGAGACAGGGATACGAGACAGAGAGATAACATGACAGAGAGACAGACGATAACAGATAGATTGTGAAACAGACGCAAATAACCAAAGAATCAGAGAGGGGAGAAACAGAAGAGAGAGAGAGAGAGAGAGAGAGAGAGAGAGAGAGAGAGAGAGAGAGAGCATGTGTGTGTCTGTGTGTATGTGTGTATGTGTGTGTGTTTGTAAGAGAGAGAGGAGAGAGAGAGAAATATCGAGAGAGAGAGAGAGAGAGAGAGAGAGAGAGAGAGAGAGAGAGAGAATCAGTAAGAAATATCCGTGAGTTGATGGATTCTATTTTTGTGAACTGGTAATGTTTTTTTTTGTTTTTTTTAGATGAAATAGACCCACTTGGAATTTTAAGGCAAATACACCCACCCCCATTTGGGAATTCGGGTACGAAAACATCTTATCCCACAATTAGCCTGTAGACTGTTTTTAACTAATCTTATCAGCTTTCGATAGTTAATTTTCCACTCTATTAATTATTAACTAATCGCTTGAGAGTTTCTAAAGCTCAGTAACAAAAACGATAAGATGAACAAGTTTTGAAATGAGAATAACAAAGATGACATAAAAATGTAATCCAGTAAAGTAACGTACGTTGAACTAGTAATGCAAAAAAAAAACAAAGAAAGAAAAGAAAAAAGAACTGCACTGATAAGACACAGGAATTGAACTGATAGCAAAGCAATTAAGATATTAATCATCTATGAGAACTATAAATAAAATCGAGTAATTCCGTGCAAGTAAATAAAACACGAGGATATGAATGCACAAATGCGAGGGAGATTCAAACATTATTCACAGTTTAGTTTTGTGTAAGCCGACCAAATTATGGATGATTTTATGGAAGGGGGGAAATATAGGAGGGGGGAATAGATGTTCGTATCAACAAGCTCCCGCCGAGAGGGGGGGGGGCAAAAACAAGCAAGTCCACAGTCTTCCAGCAAGCCAAACCTTCCCCTGGTCAACACGCTCTTCGTTTTCGTTTAGCAGCTGCAAAAATCACATTTCTTTACTCGGTCGTTCGCGTCAGTCCACCTGCTACTGCAACTTCTTACTGCCCCGCGTTTGACTCACACGTTATTTATGTACGCATTTACCGAAACATCCTGGCACTTCGCGTCCGTCCAATGCCTAAATCGCGTCTACCTTCGCATGCGGGAGGACGCTGGCTCGATCCCGGCAAGCAAGGCAATGTCTTGCTCTTTTTCGTTCTCCGTCATAGGCCGAGCAATGACTAATCTGCAGAAAACTAACTATTTCATTGATGATAACTTTCCAGTTCGCCATTACAATCTCTAGAGAGCTTGTTGAATCTTTTTATCAGTAGGGGAGGTTGACGGGCATCCTGCTCCCTTTTCGTGCGTCATCCTTAACTGGTCCCTTTAAAATTCCACTATCCACTCATACACATATCTCTGCGGTAGTGAACTGTCCTCTTATTGAATTTCAGTCCATGACACGCCTTCCGACCAGAATCATCGGGTCACTTCCTTGGTGCATTCTGCTAGTGGAGTGGCCATGTTTACAAAGTAAAGACAGCATGCGTTTTGGGCGATCAGGTTCACACTTTGATCATGTGGCCACAGCAGTATCATCTATAAGCACGCATGCGCAGAATGCAGTGAGACAATAAGCAATACATATTATGGCAAATGTTAGGACAATTAACTCTACCTCGTAAAACGGATGTATTTTAGGATAAAAATGAAATAATAGAAAACATTAAATGTAGATGAATGATACTAATATCTGGGCAATATCCATTGTTAAGTACGCGTGGTATTATCTAAGTTGGTACGAAAGGAACACAAATAGACACCCTTGGATAATAAAAACTGCATTTTAGTACCATGAAGTTTATAATATTCGACAATGCTTCAACGGGCATATTAAAAATGATATTACTACAAACATTATGGACATGTATAAACATTAAATCAAAGATAATGGCTGTTGATGAATGATTGTACGATCGACAATCATTTCCTCAATCGGCATAAAAATATATAGAGCAAATCGCTATGAAAGTGATAACAAATAAACTTTATTGTCTGAGCAAACTCAAACAGAAATAAAACAAAAAAAGGATAGAAGAATATAAAGACATACTTATACAATGTGTATAAAAAGAATTGAACAGAAAGAAAGAAAGAAAGAAAGAAAGAAAGAAAGAAAGAAAGAAAAGGTGAAAAAAAGCGTTAAACACATAGAAAGAAAGCAAGAAAGCAAGCAAGCAAAAAAGAAAGAAAGAAAGAAAGAAAGAAAGAAAAAACAGAGAAAACAGAAAAAAGAACTAACAGGAACAGAATGGAACAGAGCAGAACAGAAAAATACAATTAAAAAGGAAAAAAAATAGAAACATACAGAAAGGCAGACAGACATACAGACATATAGACAGAAACAACAACAATAACAATAATAATAATAATAATAATAATAATAATAATAATTGCTGCACAAAATAATGCCATAAGGAGAAACTATATCAAAGCGAAAATTGATAAGACCCAACAAAATAGTAAATGTAGACTTTGTGGTAATAGAGATGAGACTAAACCATATACTCTGCGAATGTAACAAACTAGTACAACGAGAATACAAAACTAGACACGACTGGGTTCGGAAGGTGATCCACTGGGAATTCTGCAAAAAAAATTAATTTTGACCATACAACAAAATGGTATATGCATAAACCAGAATCTGTTCTTGGAAACGAAACACATCAAATTCTCTGGGACTTTGAAATAAAAAACGGATCGCCTTATCCCAGGAAGAGGACCAGAACTAGTGTTGATAAACAAAAAGAAAGAATTTGTCAGCTGGTGGATTTTGCAGTTCCAGCAGATCACAGGGTGAAGCTAAAGGAAAATGAAAAAAATGGACAAATGTCACTCAGACTCCAGTGAAAGACCATCAGCTAACACTGATGTGAAAACTCAAAAGGAGTAAATAATAATAATAATAGCTCACTAAGAAAAAATATATAAGACATTATTGTTTTATTTTTACGGCATATCAACCCATCTAGGATCATTTTATGCTAAGATGTTAGTGAACCGATTTATTGAATGGTTGATGGTCGGCTGACCTTCCTTTCCTGAAACGGTATAAATATATCGAGAAAAACTCGTAACAATGAATTTATATGCATAGAATGAATTTTCTAATTAGATGGCTCTTTGTAGATTATCTTGAGGCTACTGAATAGAGAATAAAAGTCGTCATTTACTGACTTGGAAAAGCCCTCATGTAACAGGTACACGGAATGCTTAATGGACGGGAGGCATAACCGGTGTTTTTCCTCTGACAGCTGGGGAGTCTAAAAGAAAATGGATTCGACTTTGTCAATCAAACTACTGTTTGTTTTCCATAACAGCACTAGAATTAGGAATTAACTTTCAAATTCAAATATCTTTACACTATACTACAAAATTAATAGTTTACCCTGTTCATCATGTAACAAGTCTTGTAGACAATGCTTAGAATGCAATTCTGCCCTTCCACACACAAATTGGTGTGCTGGTTATTATGTTGTATTGTACTCGGCCGGAAAACGAAGCTTCCGGCAAAAAGACAAAGAGAAATATAAAAATATATATTAAAAAAAGGGTGAAAACGGAAGCGAGGCTTTCCGGTCAAAGCAGTAGGGAGAAGATAAAGAAATATATAACAAATGCCTGTTATCAGATCAAAAGATAAAGATGCGTCGTAGTACCTATCAATATAAAAGGCCTGAGGGTTCGAACCGACAGGTCAGTCAGACAGAAGTCCCGGAAGAGAGCACAAGTGAGCTACCAGCGGGCAGTGAGGTTCGTCCACCCTTTATATCACCATCGCCAGTCATCCCAACAATAGTAGTAGTCATTGTCAACGCTCGCCACCCACGGCAGAGATTAAAAATAAACTCAATGTTTTTACAATACCCATGTGTTGTGATTTCATTAAGCGACTACTACATATATCGTCTAGTGGTTAGTGACGATACCCGCTACGTATACGGATACGCGAATTAGGGCCGTGAATTTGAGACCGCTACGCAACAGTTACACTAATCTGCATCTGGAACTCTGTTAAGCGTGGAGTCTGTTCTTCGATGTCATTACTCCCAGGTCCACTCTAGAAAACACAGCGTAATAGTCTTTTAGCCGGCGTGACTAGACAGTCTGCTGGTCTGTATCAGTACAATCTATACATACAATGTGATTAGCAAAGTACAGCCAAACTAACGATGAAAATATAAAACACTGCATTATTATACAAGAGGTTTTGAGGTCAACAACTGACTCAGTGTGGGGCGTGACAATAAAAGAACATATGTGAGGAAAACTTTTCACAAAGAAGTTGGAATAAAAAAAAATGTAAAACGTCGTAATCGAATAGTCAAAGTGATGGTTACACTAAGAAATACATAAAAAAAGGAAAGAGAATTACTTATTACAGTTCACTGCTAATACATCAGGCTTAATGATATCAAAGTAATGTCTGACTAAAAGAAAACACCAAAAAGAGAGAAAAAACCCAAATCTAACAAAAACGGAAATAAGACAAAATACACATTTTTGGATAAAGAAATGAAGTGAATCTGTGAACAACAACATTAGTGAATGCACCAGACTGACTCCAAACTGATATTGTAAGACACGATGGAGCGAGACACTGGACATAGCGAAAACGACAGTGGCTTGACCACGTAAACAAGTATCATCAAAACAAATCAGAGTTTATCCATGAAATAAAAACTCTCGGACAATCACCCTTTCCTAACAAGAACAAAAGTCTTGATAACATTTAAAAAAATAAAAATAAAAATAAGCAACAGAATAAAAGGACGTGCCAAAGCATAGAGATCACTTTGTCTACGTACAATAGGATGGAATTAAAAGAAAAAGAAATGGTAAAATGCCAGGAATTGGCTTGGAAAGTTTTAAAGCAGTAGAAAATGAAGTTTATATTTGTGCCCACAATGTTGTATAGGATCTTTGTTTCTTTTCTTACTCTCTTATTTAATTACATTCTTCTTATTCTTCTTATAATACTTATCTGCTCTTGACCGGTTTGGTTGTATATCTATCTATCTATCTATATATCTATATATATATATATATATATATATATATATATATATATATATATATATATATGTATGTATATATATATATGGGAGAATATGTGCTTAATTGAAGTCGTACCTAATTTTGAAAGTTAATTAATTAATAATTAATCAATTAGGCGGGCATACCTATTCAAATGTAAGGCCAAACAAATCGAGAAAAATCAATCTCTTTTGATGTGTTTGGCCTTACATTTGAATAGGTATGCCCGCCTAATTAATTAATTATTAATTAATTAACTTTCAAAATTAGGCACGACTTCAATTAAGCGCATATGCTCCCAAAAATTGTCGGCTAAAAAAAGCCATATCATAAACACATCGCATGTGTATTTACTTATATATATATATTTACTTATATATATATATATATATATATATATATATATATATATATATATATATATATTTGTGAATAAAAATGTCTTAAATAGCAGGGGGCTTTTTATTGTGATTATGGACCATTTCCAGTCTTGGGTATCTGAGGCCCACCGAGTTTCGTCAGACCACTTTTTTTTATTCAGACTGGCAAATAGCCAAATTCACCTTACATTTATACATTTCTCCCCGCCCCAGGGGTGATATTTGTGTATTATTTCATTCAATAGTATTTTGGTTGGTGGTGTCTTTTGGATGTCGTGTCGATTTCTGCCTTTTGTTGTAGTGGTACCTATGCCTGTCAGCTTTAGTCTAGTATTAATTTTCTATCAAACTTTCTTTACTATTTATATATTTATCTCTTCTGGGCTTTCAATGTTTTTGATTTTCCTTCCTCTTCATCTTTGCGTCTGTTTGTAGCTTAATAATGAGCAAAGACTTGGAATATCGATGCCTGGTAGTTTCCCTTATAAGGGGCCCTTGAACCTTCGAAAAATAGAGTAGGGAGAAGCTCAGTGGCATGGACAAAAGAACGCGTAAACTGATGAATATTCACAAGGTATTACTCCCAAGGGATTATTTTAGAAATAAGAATTGGGAGGGAATCATCTGTGTTGAGGATTTTCCGGATGTTGGATTCTTACGGACTCGAAGAATATGCGCAAAAGAAAAAGTAATGAAAGTCTAATTACAACAATTAATAACAACAATAATAGCAACAATAACAACAACAAAAAACAGGCAAATATTTTTTGGTTTCATTTTTTAATGGCAAACTCACATTTGTGAAACAACAGTAGTGGTTTTATTTAATCGATATCTGGGGTATGAGGGGGTTTATACCCGTTCCAAGTTTTAAGTATCTAGCCGCCATCCTTGGCCAGTTGTAAAAGAACTTAAAGTAAATAAGTAAGTCAATAAGTCCTGTGGTATAGTATCCTTTGGTAAGTTAATAAGTCCTGTGGTATAGTAAGTCAATAAGTCCTGTGATAGAGAATCCTTTGGTAAGTCAATAAGTCCTGTGGTATAGTATCCTTTAAGTCCGACGTCCAAGAAGATCAAGTAGCAATGAGCTAAGATTAGAATCAGCTAGTATAAATACAACAACAGCAGCAGCAGCACTGCCAGTGATTGGATAAGAGGTTGCCTTCCCTGGTCACGTGGTAGTCGGCGAGTCTATATTTAGAAGTGACCATCTACCACACGCCTTATATCTTAAAAACGCCAACACCAAGTGTATTAAACCGCACATGAACCGAATAGCGCAAGTGCAATTCGTATGATATTTTACGATGTTGCAATTCAGCACATTAGCCTCACCGGGACTTACCCAAGAACAGACAGGGACCAATATTTCTAAACTGACCATATTAGGATTTCCTGATCACCTGGCGGAGAAGAATTTTTCTTGGCTACTAGTTTTAAATTGGCCTTAACTATTTTAGACTATATTTTGACGTTTTCAACATATATTGGAAGCAACACCCCACAAAAAGCAGCTCTTCCGCCATTTACCTTCTATCGCACAAACCATTAAATTAAGATGAACAAGACATGCTGTATATCACTGAAGAACGAATGATTAACCCATAAGTTACTTTATCCCATGGGCACCTACACATAGAACACCAGAGTAGGCCGACCAGCAAAAGACTTACATTGATCAATTCTGCATGGATACTTGATGACGTGAGGTGGACCTGTCAGAAGCGATGATCAATAGGGATGACTGGTGAGAGAGAGTCATGGAAATCCGTGCAGTCAACACGACATGATGATGATGATGATGATGATGATGATGATTGGTTTAGTTAGATTATTATGTGGCAACCTATATCTGCCCATCTTATTCCAAAGCGGTGATTTGATGATAGTTTCGTTTGACATAACAGCCATTTTAGGTCAGACGAGACGTTCCATCCGTTTATCTATGTGTTTCTGTTAGCGTTGTGATATTGTCCGGTGCGCTCTTTGTTGTTGTAGACTTTAGATTATTCCGTCTATGATGCGAATTTTCCATCCCTCTTGACGCCGTGGCAGTTTCAGCGGAACTGTTCTAATGTAATAAGTGGTTATACTCCATTGATTTGATTCTGTGACGGTACTTCTTTAATCAAAATAAAACGACTTTTCTTACAAATGTATTCGTTTTGGTAGCGTGTGCAATCCAGTAGATCCATCACATTATTGCATCTGAAATAGAAAACAGAAAATAGAAAACAGAAAAATGGGAAGAAAAGAAAAATTATAATCTTTCGGAAAATTGCGTATATGATGATTGACACTATACAATCTTCAATGTTGAAGAGATCTCTTCCTTTTTCTTTTCTTAACACATATAATATGTCTATGTTGTCTCTTGTGTTGTGCATTGTTAGTTTCCTTGTCTTTTGTTCCACCCGTCGCTATTCCTCTCTTGACCATTTTAAGAATGATCAGTGATTTTACAATAGAGACGGCTCAGGTGTTTATCCTCTTGACGGGATTTCGCTGCAGAGTTTTTTCTTGGTTTTCTGGGTATTCTTTTCTCACTTTTTCTTTCATCTCTGTTTGATTGTGTCGCTTCCAGAATTCTCAAGTACTTGTAATTCTCCTTTTCTCCAAGTGTCCTATTTTTGTCTGATTCGGTGATTTTTATTCGCACCGCCTTTTCTTTTTTCTTTTTTATCATGAGCATGCATGAAGATTTGGGTATGACTATGGAGAGAAAATCTAATGAAGAACGACATTGCTACTAATAGTAGGCCGAAATAACGCCCTAAAAACTAATGAAAACACTAGAATAGATAAGCGTTGTTTTTTTTCTGATATAAGGTGTGTGCCAGATGGCTACTTGTACTTATAGACTCGCCGATAAACATGTGACCAACCTATTTCCAATCACTGACAGTGCTCTGCTGCTGATATTATTATTTATACTGGCTGTTCAAATCTTAGCAACTCACATCTACTTGAATCTTCGTGGACGACGGACCATAGGATTCTATATCACAGGAATTATTCACTTACCAAAGGATTCTATATCACAGGACTTACTTACTTATTTACTTTAAGTTCTTTACAACTCGCCAAGGATGGCGGCCAGATACTTAACATATTATGTGTAAGCTATATGAAGAGAGAGAAATATATATAAAACATTTAAGCATATAAGTGAATGCCTCAAACTTGCACAGAAAGATTTCAATAACAGAAAAAAATCGGAAGTTATGATTATGCCCCAGGGATTGTGCAAGTAACTAAATGCTGGCTATACAGTGGTACCTTGACTTTCGAGTTTAATTCGTTTTTATCTGAGATCCAGTGTTTTTCCACACTAATTGCTCTTTTTTTTTTTGGTAGCTCGTAGTGACAAATACATGTTTATGCTTTTCTGTATTTCGACATCGTAGTAAACGAATTTAAACTCCACTCGCACAATTACGTTCATTTCGGTCTATTATCCTGGGAATGTATAAGCCCACTGTTTCCCCAGCTATGGGTTAAATATTACCACTACGATGCTTATACAAATATGACGTTAACATTAAATAACAATTGGGTTTTGATATGCCATTAAAGGAAGAAGCTAATCCAAGCCAACTATTGTATAGCTAATAGATGTGGCTGTGTTGAAAATGTGTTTCATAGTTTAAATTTCCTCCAACAATATTGTCGTATACCCTTTCTTTCCTTACTTCTATTTTTCGTTTGTTCATCTTTGGTCGTCCTGAATTCATTCCTTCTTCTAGATCAGTCTTGGTGCCAAGACATTCATTAACCACAAAACCATATTACTTATGTAAGCTTTTATTTACTTAACTAAACATTTCATGTAACTAACATAACACGCGTATGCAGTGAGCTCCAGTTAAGGCAGTACACCTCTGCCTGACGTCCAAACTGAAACTGAAGACCCAACCAGGTCCCACGTGACTTCACGTATTTCGCGGGCTTTCTGTAATATTCCATGGAAAGTCCCGCCCGTGATATGAAAAGGGCCATCCCCTCAGAAATACAGGGGATTGACATAATCTATGCAACCGGATATATTATGTAACACTATTACTATATATCTTCTTCCTGTTGTAATTCTGAGAAAGTCTATCCTTCCATTAATTTGTTCAAATCGCCCCTTAGAAACTTTTATTGGTTGGTTGGTTAATTGGTTGGTTGCTTAGTTTTACAGCATACCAACCCTCGTTAAAACTATAAGTTCTCGGTAATAAGAAAAAAGAACATGTAAACTGATACCCTTGGTCGTTCCAGCCGAGATAAATACAGAATAAATGTAAATGGAAGGAAACCAAATACAGTGGTACCTTAACTTTCGAGTTTAATTCGTTCCGCCCCTAATTCAATTTCCTCGTATATCAAATTAATTTACCCCATTGAAATAAACTTAAATGCAATTAATCCGTCCCAGCTTCCCACCAAAACAATACCCTATGTTTTGTTATCTTTTTAAATAAGAAAAATAGCACTGTCATGTATGAATACATAATAAATAGAATTTAATGAATTATGTGCTATGATATGTTTTAATGTTGTTTTCTTTTTATAAATAATACGTTTCCTTTGACGTAATACATTCGGAAACTTAAATGTTTTTAATGAACGTATTAACATGCGCTTCTCTAACGCTCGCTCGTACCTTACATTTTAGCTCGCAACACAGAACAAAAATCGTCCAAGTAAAAGCTCGTAACTTGGAAAACACTTAGGTTTAGGGAACTCGTAAATCAAATCACCTCTGTACAAACTAATGTTAAATGCACAGACCAGATGTTCTCCTGGAAAAGGAACACGCAATTATCTGTGAATTAAGAAAGATAACTCACTTCATTCCAGAAGAACAGGCATTTCTAGGTAACAAGAAAAATAACATGTAAACTGATACCCTTGGTCGTTCCAGCCGAGATAAATGCATAATAAATGTAAATGGAAGGAAACCAAATACCCTCTTGTAACTTGCCAGAGAACTGAAAGAATGTGGAACATTAAGGTGACATTGATATCAATCATAGCTGTAGCCCTTATAAAACCTCAATAGCAGAACCTTCTTTATGACATGTAACTTTTGTGGGAAGCGCGTGGTGTAATGGTTAAAGTCATGGAAATGGACTTGTCGCCCCGAGTTCAAATCCTGGATGTGGTAATAGCCTTTCACTTACCGCTAAACCCATGGGAAAGGTATGAATCCTACTCTCCCTCCAGCTATGGATAAATAGTAGAGCAGACTAGGCTCTTTAACCTTGGTTAGGCAACCGATATAGGAGAAGGAAAAACAACCAGTCTAGAAGGAGGACTCTGAATTCAAACCTATTAAACTCTGCTTAAAAATTGACCTTGTCACACATCCTAGCTCGTGCGGAGGGTTTGGTAAATATATATAACAACCCCAATAGATGTGAAAGAGGAACTAGGTGAGCAAAAGATTTGTTGAAGAATTGGGACTGCCCAGACCACAATACAAATTCAATCAACCAGATTACTGTGCAGAGTCCAGGGGGACAATACATACTTGCTGTCATTCGGAAATGTTATTCAGAGAAATAACAATACTTGTACCTTGTCAATGAGCAAAAATAACTGTGGAACATGAGGATGAAGACGATAACAATTGAAGTTGTCGCCTTTGAAACGGCCCTCAAAGGTTTGGAAAAAGGACTGGAGGAATTGAAAATTAAAAGAACCGAGATCATCTATGCAACTGCATTGGTAAGATCAGCTAGACTATTCAGAGAAGTCCTGGAGACTTGCTGACACCCAAAATCTTATAAAAGACCACCGACTAATGCTGGTGTGAAAAACTCATGTGGTGTATAATAATAATAATAATAATAATAATAATAATAATAATAATAATAATAATAATAATAATAATAATAATAATATCCCAAAAGGATTGGAAAATGGTCTGGAAAGTTTGGAAAACAGAGGAAGGGTTGAAACCATTCAGAACAATGCACTGCTGCAATCTGCCAGAATACTCAGAAGAGTCCTGGAGACCTGAGGAGACTTGCTGTCACTCAGACTCCAGGGAAAGACCATCAGCTAATGCTGATGTGAAAACTAAAAAGGAGCAAATAATAATCGGCGGAAGAGGATGAATCGAGACCATCTAAATAACATTTTTTTTTAGATAGGCTAGAATACTAAGAACTGTTCTGGTGACCTAGGGAGGCTTGTTGTCACTTAGCCTTCAGTCTGGTGTTAAAAAATGATAATAATGGTAAAGGTTACAAGACTTGTTGGAATTATACCAAGAAAGTAATAATCGGATATATTGATCAGGGTAACGATTGAAGCCGTCCAGATCTCAGAACTTTTGAATTCGGCAAGGATATTCAAAGAATCCAGGTGAACTGGAGAGACCTGGGGAGACTTGCTGTCACTCAGACATATGTTAAAACACTTCAGTTATAGCTGGCATAAAACAAAACTCACAATAACAATAAAAATAATAATACTGATGTATTCAGCCCTAATAAAACTAAAGGAGTACACTGTGAGCTGGTGTTTTGAAAAAAATGTCCTGCAAATGGTTCTATTTTTGAGCGAAGTCATTAAGTACAAAATAATAGGAGTAGAAAAGCTACCGTAGCAATAGAATTAATACAATTAGCAAGAAGTCTGACGAGTGTACTTAAATACTTAAGGGACTTACTGTCAATTCGTCTCATGTGAACGACAGTATATTCTACTGGTGTGAAAATACAAATATAAAATATTCATAACAAAGAATAATATATAACCAGGGAGTTGTTTTTCTTCTGCTTCTTTTTTTTTTCTTTTACATGTCTACATTTTTACTTATGTTTTAAAAATAGTGATAAAACAAGAAGAAAAAAAGTCACGTGATCGTTTTACAAAGAATATCATGTTTAGGTAAATTGGATGGAATTAAATTATTTTCAATTGATTTTCGAATTATATTTGAATAAAAATTTTTTTAAGCCGATGCAATAATTTTTTCATATTTTGTCAACTTCGCACGAGCAGGATGCAACACAAGGTCAATATTCTCAAGCGGAGTTTTAATAGGTTGGAATTCAGTTTTTCTTCTCCTAGACTGATTGCCTAACTGAAACGTTTATAAGTAAATTCATCTATTGGAATACTTTGTTTTATCTTTACATTTCTTCTTACGGTCGGATTTATTTCCATATTTTACCAACCATATATATATATATATATGTGTGTGTGTGTGTGTGTGTGTGTGTGTGTGTGTGTGTGTGTGTGTGCGTGTGTGTGTGTTTATTATTGTAAAAGATTTAAAAAACACAAGTTTATAAAGGAATAATGTTTATTTCGCCTACGCTGCAGTGTTTCAGTCTGTTTCGATAGACCCTAATCAATGCTTTCGTTGGTTTAAGGAAAAATAAATTATCAATGGGCTTCTTTTTGTCGATCTTCATTATTGAAGATCGACAAAAACAAGCCCAACACACAGGAAAGAGAGGCTCGCAGACTTTTTATTTTCAGTAATAATTCATTTTTCCTTTAACCAACGAAAGACCTGATGAAGGTCTATCGAAACAGACTGAAACACAGCAACTTAGGTGAAATAAATATCATTCGTTTGTATACATGTGTTTTTTTAATCTTTTGCAATATTTTATCTTTTGGAATATTGTATACTGTCGGGTTCATTTCCATTGTTTCTTCACACACACACACACACACACACACACACACACATATATATATATATATATATATATATATATATATATATATATATATATTTATATATAGTTGAATGTAGTGAAAAATAAAAGTTTTAGCTATATATAAATGTTTTAAAATAAGTTTTAGCTATATAAAAAGTTTTCGCTGTATATATATATATATATATATATACAGACACAAAGACACAAATATATATATATATATATAATATATATATATATATATATATGTGTGTGTGTGTGTGTGTGTGTGTGTTTGTGTGTGTGTGTGTTTTAGCTATTTAAAAGTTTTAGATGTATCTATATATATATATATATATATATATATATACATATACAGACACAAACACACAACACACATATATATATATATATATATATATATATGTGTGTGTGTGTGTGTGTGTGTGTGTGTGTGTATCCAATGACAATCGTATAATGTCGAATATCAATGGACTACGAAATCAGCTAGTTAACCAACTGCAAGAGCCATACATTTACTTAAAAATATATCTTTGAGTCTGCACGCAATATTCAGCAACGAAGATTTGATATAAGTACATAGATTTCGCATATCTACGTTCAAATCGGTACTGACACGACACATAACAGTGGGTAATGATGATTTATTGAACCTCAACTTTGCAGATGGCATAAAGGCAAACTATATGGTTGAATAGCTGGCTAGACCGTTTGAATCTAACATACTATTTATTGACAGCAAGAAGGGGAGTGTCTTTCTACAAAAATACAGATCTTTAAACCCGATTGGTAAATCTAGTTAATACGATTCGATTGAAAAGGTACATTTGACTATTTTTTATGATTATATATCTTGGCATTTTCCCCGGGTTCCACACACATTATCTTTTATTCTTTTTACATTCCCAATATATATATATATATATATATATATATATATATATATATATATATGTATAAGATTTAAAGCAGCGACAGATCTTTTTTTACCTTATGTTGGTATTAATGTTCCTTATTTCCTCATTAGTCAGTAAATCTTCGTGGATACCTTATACAAGACATGTCCAAAACTTGTGATCGAGTACTTTTAGGTATTGGCTCTAGGCCATTCCGAAAGTCATTTTTTCAAGATCGGAAACTTAATGACAGGAGATAAACAGTCGTAATCATTATAATATATATGTGTGTATGTGTGTGTGTGTGTGGAGAGAGAGAGAGAAGAGAGAGAGAGAGAGAGAGAGAGAGAGAGAGAAGATGTATAGATTGATAGATAGATTGATATAGACATAGATATAGATATTTATATATAATATTATATATATGGTTATATAGTATTTTTTAAATTTATTTAGTTCATTCATTATTTTTAAAGGACATCAATGCCCAAAGTATTAGACCATATAAATGTCAATGGACATTACCGCGGATTCAGTTTTTAACTACAATTTTTATTGGCTTATTTGAAGCTCTTGTTTTCAAAATAATATCTTAATAAATTGTATAGCTAAATCATTATATGTTGTCTATCTGGGCAGTGCTTATGTATGTGTGCAATGGTCACATCATTATTTCTTGTGCACGGCATTCACTCTTTTCTGAATCAATGGTTACTTAACAATACAATAGATTTATATTAGCCGGTCATCATTTTGTAAACTTCAATGGAACAAAGAATAATCCGTAACACAGTCATACTGACTTGCCCCCGAGGCTCGTGTCCAGTGGGCTTGACCGGTTAAGGGTTGATCCCAGGGCTATCCTCCAGGTAATACCTACCACTATAGGGTTAACCCCTATATTTTTACGTGCATGTGGAATTGACTAAATTAAAATAATTAAGTTTTCTTAAACAATAAGTTTTACAATTGTATGTCATGAGTTAAGAATTATGTAAACGAAAGAGAATCGAATGAAAATTAGTTTGGAAATATTTTAGCAACAATAGAAACAATGGTTTAAATTCCGATGACAATATCTACGTCATCGGAATGTCACGGGTAACAAAATCATCCGATATCTACGATATTTGAAAATTCCGATATTAAATTTAACTTAATTATCACGTAGACAATTACAAAAGAAAATTATAAAAAGGCCCATTTAGAAAAACTAGAGTTGGATGGTCCCCAAACTCGACAGAGGGAGCAGAAGCTCCCCAACTCGACAAAATGGGGAGAGGTCGCTGTCCGAGACACAAAATGATACATCAGGTCTAACTCTTATTTCGTTTCATATTTTTCTCTGCTCCTTCTCAATACGACACAAGTTTCAATCACAGACACCGTTTTAACAAAACTGCTACAATGTTGACACATCCCAACGAACAAATGTAAACAATATATACGCACTTTACAAACACAACTACGTATAGACACATACAGTCCGCACATCAATGAAAGAACAATTGACTATCACTATACCAATTGTAAAATAATGTATATAAAGTTGTTTCATTATCAATTTTGTCTTCTTTTGTTTTCTACGGAAACTACATTTCCGTAGTCTGATACATTTAAATTGTGGATAAAAAAATCGGATATTCTTCATACACACAACCACTGAGTAAACAAGGCCCCCACAGCCCTTGATTTAAAGGGGCAGGGCTGGGTTTATTTCCCATTGTCTCAGGTAACCACATTGAGGGCAAATGCCGGGGGGGGGTAAACGCATTTTTTTGCAACTAACATCCCATGAGCTTAAGCTCGTGGGTGAGCCTACATCAAAAGATCTTGTGTCACACCCGTATACGTGGGATACGCGGTAAATGCCCTATCAGTCTTATCTGTGTGTTGGATGTATTATTATTTATTTATATATGCATTATATATATCCGTTATATTTTTAAATTATAATACGGTTTAAAAACAACATATGATATGAGGACCCTCGCAATATCATGCATAGGTCGTCATCAACAAAAATAAGACAAAATGATAGCAAAATATATATATATATATATATATATATATATATATATTGAGTAGGTTCTCAATGTGATTTTATATAAAGTTGATAAAAATGACATAGCCTAATCAATATTAATACCTAAAAGAAAGTGGTGAAAAATCTAAGAAAAATGTTGTTACATATTTCGGGTATCCCATTCCGTTCAACCGACGGGGAAATATATATATTATATATATATATATATATATATATATATATATATATATATATAGAAATTTGAAAAAAACAAGTGTTCCAAAAATATGATAAATTTATTTATCGACGCTTAAACGTTTAGGTTTCTTTAAACCTTCATCAGGATGGATGTTTTATAGATGACAGGAGATAAAATAAATCTTTATAACATTTTTTGTTGTGTAACTGTATTTGTTCAGCGTTACATTTTTGAAAGACGAAACGATATTCCGGATAATACTGACTCAGTATTATCCGGAAGAACCTTTAAGTTAAACCTAAATTGGGAGTATCTGTCACAATTTAGGTTTTCTATATTTCAGATTCTATCTACTTAGTTTTCACCTTAAAGATCTTCAGGATTAAACTGATCAGTATTATCCGGATGATCCTTTAAGTGAATCTAGGTAGGTAATATTTGACTCAATTTAGGTATATATATATATATATATATATATATATATATATATGTGTGTGTGTGTGTGTGTGTGTGTGTGTGTGTGTGTTTGTGAGTGTGCGTGTGTGTTGTGAGTGTGTGGGCGTGTGGTTACTCCATTTTGCCAGCAATATCTATTTTAAATTTATTTCATTTAAACCTCAAGCAATATTATTTTGAATCTTTTTTTTTTTTTTTCAATTTCTTTCGCACAAGAACAAAGAACATGTAGAATAATTGTGTAGACATTTTCCCAGTGTTCTCTCAACCATTATTGGTTAGTTTCAAGGTGAAATTTTAGATGTTATTGCTTCTGAATCCACAGGAAGCTTTGCGCATTTACATTTTCATGATGGACTTTTTTTAAAATATCATTCTATGTTATTTATTTAAATTCCTATTATTTAGTATAGCTGTTTCTTTATTCAGTGTAGTCTTTGTTTGTTAGAAACATGATTTACATTTAATAAAACTGTACACAAACGCACCCCATATATATATATATATGTTATGGACTTTCTCGTCGATTTTCGACGCATGAGGGTTCAACACACAATGAACACCCACACAGTGATTTGTTTATAGTGGTGAATGCTTGTGTTGGACCATCCACACTTTTTGGCACAGTCGATAGGAAAGAATTGGTGCATCAAGGGTTGCCACAAACCAATCAACGACCGACCTCAGTAATTTTGAATTCAGAGTTATCCCTCTCCTAGACTGGTTACCTACCCAAGGCTGAAGAGCCCAGTCTGACCTACTATTTAACCCATAGCTGGAGGGAGATTTTGGCACTGTCGATAGGAAAGAATTGGTGCATCAAGGAATGCCACGAACCCAATCAACGACTGACCTCAGTAATTTTGAATTCAGAGTTTTCCCTCTCATAGACTGATTACCTACCCAAGGTTAGAGAGCCCAGTCTGTCCTACTATTTAACCCATAGCTGGAGGAAGAATATATGGATTCATACCTTTTCCAAGGGTACTAGCGCTATGTGAAATGCCAACAGCTTCGTCTAGAAATTGAACTCGAGCCGACGAATCCATTTTCCACGATATATATATATATATATATATATATATATATGTGTGTGTGTGTGTGTGTGTGTGTGTAAAATGGAAAAGGAATTGAATCCGACAATATGAGTAAAAATGAGTAAAGAAAAGAAATGTAAATGGATAAAATGAATTTAATCGATATCGCATTAATCGATATCACTTACACATGTGTTTCGGTCAGTTTATGTGTGTGAAAATATTTCACACACATAGAAGAATCGACCTTCATCAGAGTGAATATTTATTTTGAATGAAAAAATTCGTTAGGAAAAACAACAGAGATTTTTGGAAATATTCGAAAATCGAATTTTTTAAAAATTTGGAACGCTGAGAATAGAGACCTTTATGATTTGGATATTTGTTTTTTTCTAGGGGTTATGGTACAAAATAGTTTTTTATTGTTACAAAAAATAAATTAAATAAAATAAAAATAAAGTGTCATTATTTATCAATAACATGTTGAACATTTTTTCTCGGAGCTTCCAAATTTAAAAAAAATTCGATTTTCGAATATTTCCAAAAATCTCTGTTGTTTTTCCTAACGAATTTTTTCATTCAAAATAAATGTTCACTCTGGTGAAGGTCGATTCTTCTATGTGTGCGAAATATTTTATGGTCCCATCTTTGGATGAAAATTGCCATTACTTCCAGAGAGTTATGTCTAGATGAATTAAAAAATATACTTAGAGATGAGTCTAAAAATGCTATTATAGATAAGCCGATTAAGACATAAAATCGAAAAATTACCGTTTAGTCCAGTCCGTTACTTGGAGTTCTATATGCTGCGCACAATCATCAGATACAAAACAGAAGTAAAATAACTGGGCAAACGGGCTGACTTCTGATTTAGGTCGGATAATTAACACGGAATTTTTTTGGGTGGTCCCTAATGATAGTTTAACTAGAGCCTATGAATTAACATTTTGCGAATTGGGTTACGGTTTTAGGGGATTATGGTTGTTTTTAATTACATATTGCTTTAAAAAATTACTATACATTTAATTACTATACATTTAATTAACCATTGAAATTAATTATTGAATCCATTATTGAGACAGTAGTTTGTGTTAGTATTGTAATGTATAATTTCAATTAAACTTAGTTTAAAAAAATATTTTTCAACATTAAATGTATAGTAATTTGGGTTTTTTGTTGTTCACTGTTGTCAAGCCCTGAATTAAAAGGGTATCCAATGGTAGGCCATATGTATGGCAGCAGGATTCGGCCCTTTGCCACAATTATGGGAAAAGTCAAAAATGGTTGTCAGCGAATTTTTACGATTACATCAGTCACAATGTTTGGCCTCCGAACACACCAGATCTTAACCCCATAGATTATAATGTATGTGGCGCTGTTGACAAAGACACCAATCGCCATGCCAGTACTACAAAAGCCAAGTTAATCGAGATATATATATATATATATATAGTCATCCACAGACACGTGTTTCGACTTATCATTTCTCTTCAGTGTGGCTACACATTTTGTAAGCTACCGACAGCCGGAATTGAAATCAGATCGGTTGGGAGTCAGCCCGGCACCTTAAACATTAGGTTGTCTTCACTTACAGAACGGGAAGGGGATTTTAATTGTTTTAATGCACACATCACTTTGTGTGTGAAGGCCGTCACAGAGTGCTCCATTCCCTATCATGTCAGCCCCTATCCTCCCTCCCTTCACTTCCGCTACTAACTCACCCCCCTCACCACATCACATGTACTCGCACGTAATTTTGCTTTCAATAAAAAATCTTTGACTGAGGATGTCCGTATAAATCGGACGAAACGTTTAAACTCTTAGATTTGTTTTGAGTTATCATTTCTTGTTCACTATCCTTTTATCTACCACACATATATATATATATATATATATATATATATATATATATATATTGTTTAAACACAAAAGTATTACTGACATTCTGAATTATCACCAAAAACGTTATATCGGCGGCAAATAATGTCGTTCTTTATTACTTATGCAGTTTACTAGATTTATCAATATATATATATATATATATATATATATATATATATATATATATTATCCTGAAAGAGTGTTCCATATCAATGATAAAGTATGTGTATCTAAGTCTTAAGGCACATATGTAACTGAGATAAATTGAAACAGTCAAAACGCCAAAGACCCGGGACGTGTTCGATACGGTGTCGGAACCAACTTCATAGCAGGTTCAATTCCCGTCTCTGCTATACATAATGTCACCGATTGTGACCTTCAACAAATATTTTGTCTTACGGTGCCGCTGGTTGACCTTTCTCTTGATGTCACTTACGTGATGGTTTTTCAAATTAGTAGAGCTGGGAAAACACGTCTTGAGAATTATATGAACGATCTCGCCGGACATGAACCACATTCTACTCAGTGTGACGCTTAGTACATCTTTCTAACGTTCCTGTGATCTCCTCGCCTCACAGTGGATTCCACAATTTACCTTTTGCTAGTAGGCAGCCGCCATCGATTGTTGGATGCGTGATTAATGATGTTAAACTTTGATGTCCTGAGAATGTTTCAGCGTATACCATGTTTTTTGCTCGTTTTCTTTCACATCCCCACAGTGTGAGAAGTCAACAGATTGTTCAGTATCTTGAAGACGAAGAACAAGGATTTTTAAATAGCTGGCTCTCATTAACTGTGGGTAATGGCTACTTCAACGGGCAGGAATTACCTTTTGATTACCTGTGTCATATTCTTTATATATATATATATATATATATATATATATATATATATATTACAGACACACACACACACACACACACATATATAGATAGATATATATTGAAAAGAGAAAGAAAGTATGGAATAGATAAATTTCAATTAATTTTACTTACACGTGTTTCGGTCAGGAGTTTATCCACGTGTATCTAATTCAATCTATTATTATTTTTAAATAACAAAATGAAATGAAATAATAATAATAATAGAAAAATGTAGAAATGTTCCGCACACAATGAAATATCGACCTTCCACTGAGTAAATCCTTATTTTTTGAAATCCAACGAATTTTATTTAAAAAAATAAGGATTTACTCTGATGAAGGTCGAGTTTTCTTTGTGTGCGGAACATTTAAACATTTTTTCTATTATTATTATTTTATTTCATTTTGTTATTTAAAAATAATAATAGATTGAATAATATACACATGGATAAACTCCTGACCAAAACACGTGTAAGTATCTAAATCATCAAATGCGAATGATGAATGCCTTATTACTTTTATGGCAGTTGAAAACAGATTTTTTTGTCCTGTGTTCCTCTGCTGCTGGTCATAGATTAAGGATTGGCCCTGTTTGTACTTTGCTGTCGGATCATTTGAATTCCAGTTAAATCAATCTATTCCAGATTTCAACTAAATACCAACACCAGTACCCTTTGATTTCATTTTTTTTTTTTTTTTTTTATTCATCTTATCTTTCTATTTTCTTTATTTTTGTTTTATTCTATTTTCCTAAATTACTTATATATATGTAAATCCAAGAGAACCTGTTTTATCTACTCAATTATTTAATTAATTTAATATATATATATATATATATATATATATATATAATATATATATTAAATGCATGTATATATATATATATATACATATATATATATTATATATATATATGCATACATCCACAAACATATCCACATAGACATACATACATATGCACGCACACACACACACACACATACACACACACACACACATATATATAGACATGTTTAAGATTTATCCACTCATATTCCACCGCATTGAAAGACAACACCACTCCCCTCCATGAAACACAAATATACATATACATACACATACATGCACACACATACACACATATACATACCTATTTTAGCCCATTTGGTCGATTAATATTGGGGTAGTTATTTATATATATATATATATATATATATATATATATATATATATATATATATATACATATGTCGTCATAATACCATGAATAATATAATTTTCCAATTCCATTACTCCATTTAGTCAGTACTAATCTTTTTTCTAACAGTCGACATGTTAGTATCGTTCGTCTTGGTAGTGTGTTTTTGTTGCTTAAAATCTTCCTTCTGAATCAATTATATTTCAGTCTAATGTTTATAAAGTCGTTAAAAAAATAAACATTGACTAGTCATACTGAATTAATTCTCTATGGCATAGCCAAAAAAATTATCATAACTATCGCTTCTTCATCAGAAAAACAAAAGCAAAAAACCAACAAAAAAAAAAAAAATTAAATTAAAAATTTAAAAAAACAGATTTTAACATTGAGTATGATAGAACATATAAAAAAAAACGTCAATTTTTTTTTTCAGTTGCGAAAACATTGCAACTTTCCCAACGGTTTGAATATAATGGTAATTTATTTTTAAGAAAATTCGAATATTAATACCTTTTTCATTCAGATGAAGACATATCTAAAAGAAATAAACAGCGTATCTCATGATTTTTCGTTTTTTTCCCAGGGTTGTGTCTACATTAGTATTTTCTCAATATACAGGTGCTTACTTAGTGTAATGGTTAATCAACTAGATTAACGTACCATTGTTATTGAGTTCTATTCTCACTGGGCGTCACATCTAAGGTAATCTTTGCAAATAATTATTAATATATTGGCGTTAAGATTAGTTTGGGGAAAATATATGTTTTAATAAACTTTGTCTTTTGCTGACAATATCGATAGTTAATATGTGGTTTCCAATTCTAATTCTGAGAAGGTTTAATGTTGCTTAACTTTACTGGTTCAACAGGAACTTGTGCTTTAAGCTCATGGCTTAATGATTATCCGAGTTCCAATCCTGGACGAGATTGTGTGTATTTCACGTAACGCTGATGACCTAGGGAAAGGTAAGAATGCAATTATTCTGTCCAACTATGGGTAAATAGTTGGGAGGATAAGGTTGTCAAACCATGGAATGGCAACTGGTCAACGAGAAAAATTCAAAACTCCGGTTAAAATATATTGTATCGCATCCTGCTCGTGCAAAACGATTAGGCAAATACCAAATACTGTGGTACCCTCATTTACAATATTCATTCGTTGCACTCGTAACTGAATTTCCTCGTATATCAAATCAATAATCCCCATTGAAATAAATTGAAATGTCATACATTAATCCATACAGCTCCCACAAAAAAATCCATATTTTTTATGCTTTTTTAAAACATATGACAAACTTAATAGTATTATATAAATACATAATGAAATAGAATGCGATGAATGTACTGTAATAATTTTTAACGTTTATTCTATAAGAAATAATACTTTTATTTGGCATAATAGGTTTAGTAACTTAATTGCTGTTAGTGAACTTATCAACATAAGCGTAACGGCCCAGCGTCCTGATATTGTCATTTGGTCCGTTAATCAAAAGAAAGTTTTTTATCGTTGAGTTGACAGTTCCATTTGAAGAAAATCTGGATTGGGCCCATCAGCGGAAGTTGGAAAAATATGAAGACCTACGTGAGCAATGCGTCAGAAACGGATGGATCACGGATGTATTTCCCATTGAGGTCGTATGTCGGGGTTTATTGCCAACTCAACCTCGGCATTTTTGTCTAAACTTGGACTTTCTCTACCAGACAAGAGGAAATACTTGAAAAAGATTCAGGAGAAAGCTCTAACCGCATCAGCGTGGATATGGCAGTCCTATATTGTGACATCAAACCGACAAAGTCTGGTGGTATCGTGAGATACTGCTGGGGCGCTCTGGGTTAGTGGTAATGATGCTTCGGCCCCGTAACCATGCCTGAACCCAGAGTCATCATCTGATGAAGGCTTTGTTGGTTGCAATGCTACTGTGTAAATAGCAGTCATTGTATGAAGATTATTTTAGCGTATTCAGGGCTAGCTCGTACCTCAGATTTTAGTTCTCAACACAAAGTGGAGAATCAACCGAGTGACAGCTCGTAAGTCGGAAAACTCATATCTTGGGACAATCGTAAGTCAAAGTAAGACTGTATATATCAATGAATTTTTTCTTTATACATTAACCGTTTCTATATTATTTGCTGAATAAACTTATATAAACTTTTATTTCCTTAACTATACATTTCACGTAACTAAATATCTTACTAACATAGCGCGCGTGAGTTCCAGTTTTAGGCAGAACATAAAATGGCCGCTGCTCTGCCTGACGTCCAACTGCAAACTGGGTCCCACGTGACTTCACATATTTGGCGGGCTTCTGTAATTTTCCATAGAAGGACCCGGCCACTGTATGACAGGGGTCATCCCCTCAGAATTACAGGGGATTGACAATATCTTATGCAACCGCATAGATTATGTAACACATGCACAAGACTATTGTGAGAATTAAGTTCACTTGTTATGGTCTGCTAGTGGAGCTCAATAACCATTACACCAAGGAAGCCACCCGTTGATTTGTTTAGTCATGTCCATTGCATTCTTGATTATTGAATCCCTTGTATTCGAGTGTATATTTCAGATGTAATAAACGAAATGTAACAACATGAGTCAAAGGATTGGATATCCGTATCAATTATCTAATGCCTATCTCAGTCAATCTATTCATTCGCTTGGACAGTTATTTCGTTGTGATTTCTGTTAGGTGGAGTGGAAAGCGTTTAGTCTCAATAAACATCATAAAAGGTCGCTTATAAAAATGCTAAATGAAAGTGCACTTAAGATATCAAGATTGATGTATTCAGAGGCTGCTCGTCGATAGGCACTGTGGAAGTGCAGTACGCGCTATTTCACCCCGTATATACTGAGAAAATATAGATATATTCATATTTGAATTTTGTGTATTCAAGTTATTATTTATGCAGGTATTGTTCAAAAACCACGGAATATTTCTTGCTTATAATTTTCAGGAGTAGAATCTCAAGTCTTCTAGTTGTTTTTCGTACATCAGGATCTAGATGGTAAAGAAAATGTCCGATATTTTTTGCCTTAGTGATTTAAACGATTTCGCTAGTCGTCTTGCGGAGGAATGTTCGTTATAGTTTTGAATACTTGAATATTTGTTTGAATAAAAAATTCAAACCAATAAAACTCGCAACAAACAAGTGTGTGTGTGTGTGTGTGTGTGTGTGTGTGTGTGTGTGTGTGTGTGTGTCTTTGACTCTATGTCTACACAATCCTAAATTAGATATGTATGCCCATTCACTAATATTAAGCATGTTTTAATCATAATTATGGCAAACAATAATATATATATATATATATATATATATATTATATATATATATATGTATATGTATATCATACCCTGACTCATATACACATGCGCATACATAGAAACCCCACACACATACACACACACACACACACACACACATATATATATATATATATATATATGTGTGTGTGTGTGTGTGTGTGTGTACCGAATCCGGAAACTTGCGTGTCTCAGGTGAATGCTCAACCAACTGAGAAAAATCTTTCCTTATATATATAGAGAGAGAGATAGATAGATAAATAAATAGATAGATAGACGTGCCTGTATTTCGGTGTATGTCGACCTTTTTCATAAATTCAAATAATATTTAGTGAATAGAGGATAGCATTGTCCCTGATAATGAGACCCTTAAAACTATTAGCCTTTGCTTAGATTCGAACCGCAATTAATTGCATTAATGTTATGAATTTAAGAATCAATGAATAGTCCCCTATGTCATAGGTATGTGTGTTTTTATGGTCTCTCTTGTCAATTTCGATGCATGAGGGTCCATCGAATGAACAACCTAAACAGTGATTTGTTTATAGTGGTAAAGGTTTGTGTTGGACCATCAGCACTTTTTGGTACAGTCGATAGGAAAGAACTGGTGCCCAAGGATTTTCAAATTCAGAGTTTTTTTCTCCGAGAATGGTAACCTATCCAGGGATGAATAGTCCACTCAGCCCTACTATATAACGCAAATTTGGAGGGAGTATATGTTGTTTTCATACCTTTCCCAAGGGTATTAGTGCTATGAGAAAATGAAAATAGACTTGTCTAGGATTTGAACTCGGGTCGATGAGTCCATTTCCCACGACTCTAACCATGATGCCACGCGCCTCCATATGTGTGTTTTAGATCTAACTGGCACATACAATTAGCGGCCACCTTGTATGTCTTTCTCGAAAAGCCGATATTGCAAGCGTCTGGCTAAACCTGCAAGTACTGCGCATGCGTGTGGCTATGATTAAATCTACCAGGGTCTAAGTGATGAGAATTTCAATCCGGCTCTGCGTTAATACTGTAGCTTATAAATTAAAAGAATACTTCTTTTTTTCTTCTTCTACTTTTACTTCCTTTTTTTTTCGCGTGATTCTGCCCATAGGTGGCGTGTCGAACGCAAACAGCGACGCAAAACATTAACAAAAATATTCGTTCTTATTTCCTTCATTTGCCATTTTTTCTGTAAAACTTCTACATCATTAACACAGCATATTGTATGCATGTGTGTGTATCTATGCATGCGTGTGTCGGTAGTGCAGTTATGTCTATGCGGTCTATGCATATGTGTAATTCTGTGTTTGTTCCTTCTGCCCGTCGGATATTTTTCCATCTTTTTTGTGTATGTCACTTCATTTTCCCTTCGACAGAAATACTATAGTATTAAGAAGAGAAAAAGAAAGAAAGAAAAGGGAACATAAAACAAAAGCAAAAAACAAAACAAAATAAATAAAAAAAACAAGAGAGCGGAAAAACATTTATTTTCATTCATGAGAATTAATCAATGAAATGTGAAAATATCCATCTAGGCGGCGAATCTATTCATTTTAGTATAAGCATTATAAATAAAGAAGATGAAACTCACGTAAGAATGAAAAAAAAACTTTATGTTCCAATCTCTATCTAGCTATCATATATATATATATATATATATATATATATTATTCTTTTTTGACACACCTTTATATATATATATATATATATATATATATATATATATATATATATATATATATATATATATAATGTGTGTCAAAAAAGTATAAACATCTTTTTACTTTTTTGACACACCTTGTATTCTGAAAAAATAACGTTCCATTCATTCTCAATTTCTGTCTCGATAAATACAGCTTTAAACTTGGTACTTTTTGACACACCTTGTATTCCGAAAAAATAATAAATGGAAAGTTATTTTTCAGAATGAATGGTGTGTCAAAAAGTTAAAAATCCTCCATACTTTTTTGACACACCTTGTATAGATATATGCGTTTGTCATTTTATCTTAATTTGGACTTATACATATATAAAACCTCCCCTTAGACGTTAATAGATAAAAGTAGAAATACAGAAGTTTCTCATTCCAAATTTTGTTTCAACTGACCATTATATATAAAATAACATCTAAGGCGTCCGATCGTGGTGTAATGGTTAGCAAGCTAATCATGCTAATCCATTACAACTAGATAACGAGTTCAATACTCGTTGAATCCCCCAATCTTGCGACCTTATGTTAAATGCAACTCAGGTTGGGGATATATATGAAGACATCGTCGTTTAAAATGGACATGGCGACGTGAGTTCAAATCCCGAACGAGCATCTTTGCATTCCTCAATGGAGTGATAGTCTTGGAAATGGTATGTATCCAACTAATCTCCCTGCAGCTATGGGTAATTAATAGGACAGACTTGACTGTTTAATATTGGTATGACAACCAGTCTAGTAGAGGGAACACTGAATTCAAACCGATTGTTCTCCGCCTGAGAATTGAGCTCGTGCAACATCCTGCTCGTGGGGTGGGGGTTAAATACATATTGAAAATATACACCCATTACAGTATCTCTTTTACATCCACTCTCTGTATCTTTCTCTGTCGATTCGTCCTCTCTTCCCCCTATATATATATATATATATATATATATATATATATATATATATATATATATATATATATATTAGATTTATATTGCCTATATATTTAACTTATGTTAATAACTAAAAGAGTAGAGAAAAATAAATAACTTGCAAGTAAAGGCTGAAATATATATAAATTATATATTACAAATTTAAAAGCTGTGTCTGTGTCAGTACAATCGTATTTTGGGGCTACTTAGACTCAAATGAAACAATTGGAGAAATGGCCCGATGGGTATTACACAAGGTTTCTGTCTGATGTTTTCAACGAATCTTAGAACTACCAGCCCAAGACACAAAAAACTATAGAGCCACTTAACTCCTATCTCACAAACCACCCGAGTAAGGAGTAATTCATGTTGGATACGCTTGAAAAAGCGTCATCTCGTATGGACTCATATTTGATGCCGTCTAAAAGACTTAAATCGAGCGACAGTATTTTATATGAATTTTCAGTGTTGTAAACAAGAATATATCGTACGGTTCAAGCTGTGATATATATATATATATATATATATATATATATATATATATATATATATATATATATATATATATAGTTTAGCACTATGTGAAATCCAAACAGTATGATTTGAACTCAGCTCGCAGTGGGCATTACCTGCGAACATAACTATTACACCCAAGCGCCTCCTATATAAATAAGTTATACAGCTCTAATGTAGGAAGCGCGTGGTGTAATGGTTAAAGTCAGGGAAATGGACTCGTCGCCCCGAGTTCAAATCCTGGACGTGGTAATTGCATTTCACTTAGCGCTAATACCCTTGAGAAAGGTATGAATCCTACTCTCCCTCCAGCTATGGGTAAATAGTAGGGCAGACTGGGCTCTTTAACCTTGTTTAGGCAACCGGTCTAGGAGAAGGAAAACTCTGAATTCAAACCTGTTAAACTCCGCTTAAGAAATTGACCTTCTGTCGCATCCTGCTCGTGCGGAGGGGTTGGTAAATATATATACAGCTCTGCATACACCTTCATTCAGATTTTAGACTGAACTTTTGAAAATAAATATTTTAGTCTTTATGATTTTGATCATCCCTTATATATATATATATATATATATATATATATATATATATGTGTGTGTGTGTGTGTGTGTGTGTGTGTGCGTGTGTGTGTGTGTTTAGATAAAAGCGTATGAAAACACACAATGTTGTTAAAATGAATATATTTTATATCATTCTATTTATTTTTATGTCACTTTATTTATTTTTATATCATATTCATTGCTAATATTGACAATATTTCGATTATATATATATATATATATATATATATATATATATATATATATATAAAGAGTAAGAGAGAAAGAACGTTGTATTCAAGGTAAGATTACGCTGAAAGCACTGGTACCCGCCAGATATGCAGCCATGAACCTGTTCAGTATTTAGGTAGGTGACTAGTTCATAACAGTCGGTACAGTAAACAACCTAAAGCCTGTGTGTCAGACGAAGCAAGTCTTAGTAAACAACATACACATCAATAGTTATAGATAGACAATACCATAATATGAATGTAACAACACACACACACACACACATATATATATATATATATATATATATATATATATATATATATATATATTTATATATGTATGTATACATATTTTTTAACGTAGACAGTTCACGTATGCTCTATATAACTTATTTGGAAAGCAATTACATTTTATGAGAGAATATATAAAAAATCCTCTTTTTAAATACTATAATCAAAATGTAATCACCTTCATTTTTAATACCTGTAACCCTAGAAAAAGAACAGATACGATCATTAGAATGGGTGTTTATTTTTTTACATGGCCTACATACTCAGCAGATATATTTTTCTTAGTTTTAATCATTAGAAAATTTCATAAGTGGCAGAATATTTAAGAAGAATTTTAAAAGGGACTTACAAATTTTCTGGATAAATTTCCAGACTTCTTCAAATGTGAAATTGAAAATACGCCTTTCTGTTGTGCTGCATTCTGTAACCTGGCGGTAGCGATATACATTGTATAGCGGGTCTTGTCAACGTGCCTCCAAATTCACGACACTAAAAAGGTGTTCGGCACGTGGTGGTCATCTTGTTGATAAAAAAAAGTACAACGCGAGAAATATATCGTCACAAGCTGCTTAGCTTTTATTTCCAGGGCTGGTCTCGTGGGTTGTGTCAGAGAGGAGGAAAGGCGGGGCGAAAGAGAGAGAGGACACTGTTAAATTACTGTGATCCCACAACTGGGACCAGAGGTCCGGTCCGTACCCTACGCATCCGAAAGCAAAAAGAGGTCGGTATTTTTCTTCGTCGTTCCACGTCACAACGTGACTTCCCGTTCCAGTCAACACCCGAAACTTCCGGTTGACATTCAATTCTCCATTCGGGGGTCACGCCCCGGTCAAATTCACGACAGGCATTTTTATGTTCATCACTTTAAAAAAAACAACTTTACTCCCTCTTATTTCTTCTTCCTCTCTTTTCTAATAGTAGTTCTCGCAAAACTCAGGAAAATCACCATGTCGCTACAATTCCTTGAAAGTGAAGATTTTAACTGTTTGGAGATACTATCTTATTATAAGGGACATTGTATATTTGTCAGTTTGTAACCAAAATTATTTCTCTACTCAAGTCACAATTCCCTTAGTTATTTACATCATAATCTCTATGATTTTATTTTTATTTAAACCTCAATTATTTATAAACTTGTTTTACATTATTGATACTGTTGACTATATCTACATACTAATAACGTACAATTGTATTTATATATACAACGAAATAGCGGTTTACAGAGTGAACGGAAATGACAATTTGCATATTGATATTAAAAATTTGATTTTAATAGTATTATTGATTTCTAATTGTTTGGTTTTATCTCAATGAATATGAGCAAAAATCTAGGAGATAAATCTTAAACGAAATCCATTAACAAAAAATATAACTATAATTTATTATTTACTTCCTATTTTAACTAAATAGTTAAATTAAAAGAATCTAGCAATGAAATACGGGAGTGATGGAAGAGTAAGTTTCAGTTGTTCCATTTTTCTATTGTACCCCCTGTTTTAAATCTTTTTATCTGCGTTCTTATTTAATTTCATTAGCCTTTCTAATTTAATATAATATTTCATTACATTAAAACTTAAATACTTCCACCCGGTGGGGGGTGCATATATTTTCTAGTTTAAATAAATATACCTTACATGTCTTAATATCCTATCTGTTAAAACGTAATCACTTTCCAAACATCTATATATTAATACTCGTGTTCCTTAATCTTCCGACCGTCTAACTCTACTCCCACATGAGTTCCCGTGCTTTTACCTGATAAAAAGAACACAAGATGGCACATAAGGAGAGATAACTCTTGTGTAAACCGATAATCTGCATATACGTAAAACTGACGTAGGTAAATTATAGAAGCTGCAAAAAAGTACAACCCTCATTTTTTGTGTCTATTCTCAATAAAATCCATCTAATTTGGACAGTTTTGGAAAACTTTAAATTGACGAAATCCTGTGATTTTCTTTCAACAATCCAACCTGAGCTCAATGGGTGACCCAACGGGCGTAATACATATTTCGCTTAATTAAAGTGATTTGAAGAAAATAAATTGATACATCGTGATCAGCTGCGTCTAACAAAATTATTTGACTCCCGCTTTAGAAAATTGCATCTTTCAGTGTGGCTTCATAGCTTGCAGCAACACGGGACTACTATCACACTCGGGAAAACACAAAATGCCTTCCTGATAGTATTGCACAATATGGGAGAATACAAATCACTCCGCTGACCCTCATCTATCGTTCACGATAGGAGAGTATATATATATATATATATATATATAGAGAGAGAGAGAGACAGACAGACAGACAGACAGACAGAGAGAGACAGACAGACATGTATACGTATTAAGCATTATATTGTAGTGAAAGACAATCTTCGGTTAATTTTTTGATATTTTGGAAATACATCTTGTAAATAAATTACAATATATTTGACTTTTCATTCGAATTCGAACCCATACTACCAGCCAAGCTGATTGATTCCCGTGTATGAAGGCACAAAATATATAACTGAGACGTTTGGCTTGGACGATAAATCGCATACAATTTATTCGATACATACTCTTATTTTCTAGCGTCACTGTTTTTTGTTCAGTTTCCAGTAATAACGTTATTTGACCTGTTTTAAATGAAAGTAGGAAGTTAGGTGAAGAGGTGAGTCTATCCTTTTGATTAGTTGTAGTAAAAAACACAGACTTGACAGACGGCAATGCATTATTATATACATACGCATGGCTGGTAATTGGTTAGAATTTCCGTCAGTAGGTAAATATTTCAAAGTAGAAACAAACGTAAATTGAGTTCTGGAAAATGTTTCAATATAAAACAGAATGGAAGAACATATATATATATATATATATATATATATATATATATATATATATATATATGTGTGTGTGTGTGTGTGTGTGTGTGTGTGTGTGTGTGTGTGTGTGTGTCCATATATATATACATATTCATATATACATATAATGAGGGTGTAGTCAGGTTATATATATAAATATATATATATATATATATATATATATATATATATATATATATATAAGTAAGTAAAGTCGTCGGAGTGGCCTAAAGTCGGTATCAGCCAAACAGCGAGGGAGTCTATAATCTTTTCACTAGTGCTAGACCAAGGAGATTGTTGTTGCGTCTGAGGTGGATCGCCACACCTACCATCAGCTCCTTACTTTGCCGCACAGATCCCTGTTCTACTCATGTGCTGAGTTGGCGAGAGCCGGTATCGAACTAGGAACCTTGTGATTTCTAATATATATATATATATATATATATATATATATTGATGATATAGATTACTGTGGAAATAGAAATAACTGTGGATATATATATATACATATATGCGTGTATGTGTGTGTGTAATTTACATTCACATACTGTATATTTTGTCTTTCTGTCTTTTACCTTCTTGATTAGGTTTTAAGAAAAGGATAATTAAATCCGGTATAGGGAAAAAAAGTTGCATTTTGGCACAGAACCCAAAGCACTGTTTTGGTTAATTCTGAAGAATAGATAAAAATCATCTCCTGTAAATATAGCACTTCATAATTCTCAATCATTTTCCCTAGATTGTCTCCAACTGCTCGATAGTTTTTGTTTTGTTGTTGTGTTGTTTTTTGTTTCACTTTTGTTTTGTTGTTATTGTTTTACTGTTTTTATTCGCTAAGCCGTTTTTTTTTTCTTTCCCCATCAAAAGATAGTAATGCTTCAAATGTCAGCTTATATTTTATAATGTCTTTGGCTTGTGTTCGTTTTTTGTTTTGTTTGTCATTGTATGTCTGAATATATGTGTATGTGTGTGTTATATTATCTCTTCTTGTTGCTTACTATATTTATTTATTCATTTATTTATTGTAGTTTATCTTTTTTCTTGTCTAGAACACTTTTCCTTTTTCTATTTTACTTTGCCATTTTTTTCTTTTCTCTTTTTCGTTTTTCTATTCCTTTTGTATTTTTCCTATAATTGTTTTTTTTATCCCTTTTTGTTGACTCTTTTTCTGGTAAATTTTTTGTGTCATTTCATGCCATTTTTATTCTTTACTTTTTATATCCTTTCTCTTTCTTTCTTTCTGTAGACACTGTTATGTTTTCAAATCTTTTTTTCTTTTTTTTTTCTATTATTTCTATTTCCTTTTTCTCTGCTCTGTTCTTTCGTTTTTGTCAACTCCTTTCCTCGTACATCTCATGAGAATAGTAATTGTACCAAAATTTACCAGCTGTAATTGTAGTCATATTTTTAATCGCAGACGTCGCATCCTTATTCTTTTAACTTATTGCCATTATTATCTGGCAGCAATGGCTTAAGAACAAGAGACTTCGTGTTTTTTCCAGAACTCTAGTCCTTTTCAAATCATTCAACTTCTTTAGCGTCTCTCTTGTTCCCATTGCTTTTTTGTCAGTTTCTTGCTTGTTCCAATAGTTCTTTGAATGCCACGAGGGCCATTGTCATCTCGCCAATGAATCTTCTTGTTTTCAAATTGTTTTTCGTTTATTTTACGATTATTAAGCTATAGAAATACGGTTTGTTTTATTTCTAGTATTTTTTGGAAATTCAATATCGCTCTACTATTAGCTTGAGCAATTATATCAGAAACTTGATAAACTTTTTTGTTCCTTCAGTTTATTATACCAGATGGTATATTAAACCTCATGATATTTTCTGTCTACACTTTGAATGCTTAAAATGGCTTGCTTCTCGGATTCTTCTGGGGAAATGATGTTGGGTTTTATGCGAATTCTGCCAGGATGATTTAAAATTGTTCACGTTTTAGTTCATGAAGACCATTGTCAGCTTCGACTGAATTTTCTTGTGTTGTATTTATTTAGTTTTCGCCTCACTAGTGATAAGTAGGTTTCACTGAAGATCATATAACCACAAGGCTGCTCAATTCTGTAATCTAACCCCCTTGCAGCAGTTTGTAGCTCATATGCACTTGAATCCTCCTTGAATTTTCCCAAGTTCCAAAGTTTATAATCGCTTTCTTCTCAATCACATCTTACTTGTAGTAGAAAGAATCCTCAGGAAAAATCGGAACAGGCTTCATAAAACTCGATTCAAAACATCTCAGATCTTGAATATTAGTTGAATCGTAGGAGTTCAAGCAAAAAATCTCAAGGCAACACTATCATTTGTAGATTTCTTCATGGCATTTGAATCATATATATATATATATATATATATATATATATATATATATATATATATATATATATATATATATATATATATATATATATATATATATATATATATATATACACATTTACTTCTCATACTGTCGTGTAGAAGAAGTCACTATAAGAGGAATAGAAACCTACTTATAAGCAAAACGAAAAATCTAAGAAAGTCCGGTTGGTGTAGGGGTTACGGTCCTCGCCTGCTAGCTTGACAGTCGGGTTTCGAATCACGCACAAGGCGGTCTTCCTATTTATAGCTCTGCTGATGAGGCCTAATAGGCCGAAATGTATATACAGAGATTGATTTTTCTCTCATTTAAATAGGTATGCCCGCCTAATAAATTAATTATTAATTAACTTTCAAAATTAGGTACGAAATCAATTAAGCACTTATTCTCCCAAAAATTGTCGGCTAAAAAAAGGCATATCATAAACATATCGCTTGTGTATTTACTTCTCATATATATATAAGTAAAAAGTGCTCAATATCGTGGATATAGAATTCATATCAAAGTTAGGATAGCGTGGACAAGAAGTCAACGACATTTTGTTATTGAGGATTTTATAAGAATTTGAAAATGGGATAGGTAAGAAACTCAATAACCAAGCGCCGTTGACTTCCTCTCCACGCTCTCTTTTAAAAGCAATCCATTGGCTCTAGGCTATAGAATTTTTTGATGATGTCTTTGCTGATGTTTATTTTCTAAATTCTAACATTCGCAAATTCACTAGAAATCTATTACGGTTATCACTGGATACTGAATGGTATTAAATCGCTTAAATCTTTCAACATTCTTCCAAACTTTAAGTGAGAGTCATGACTTGTTAGGATATTTTTTGGTTATTATAATTCATCTCTCACTTGAATGGTTAGCGAAGCTATTTAAACCAACAACCAACAAACTTAAATATAGGACATTTTTCTTTGTCTTTTTTTATTAGCATTCGTCTGTGGATTCTGTTGAGAGAAAAGGCGGACAGTTACGAGGAAGCGGTGAATTGTGGTAATAGTCCTTTGCGTTCAGGTACACACTATGCTTGAGGGCAAACTGTCTCTTCCTATGCATTTCTTTCTTTGTTGATCTCTGTAGATCTGACCGACCCTCCGGCTGACTTCCACGCGCCGGGTTCACCTTTACTTTCGATCCAATTTTCTAGCTTACTTATGCACAACTCCCCAACCCCCAAAAATGTAATGGTTTGTTTTGTTTATGTTTGATGGCACATCAAACCCAGTAGGTAATTTAATGCAAAATCATATATATATTTACCGACCCCTCCGCACAAGCAGGATGTGACACAAGGTAAATTTCTTAAGCGGAGTTTAACCGGTTGCCTAACCAAGTTTAAAGAGCCGAGTCTGCCCTACTATTTACCCATAGCTGGAGGGTGAGTAGAATTCATACCTTTCCCAAGGGTATTAGCGCTAAGTGAAATGCAATTACCACGTCCAGGATTTGAACTCGGGGCGACCAGTCCATTTCCTATGACTTTAACCATTACACCACGCGCTTTCTACTAATGCAAAATCATATAAGGGCCAGTTTAGCTCAATCGTTAGGGCACCGGCCTAGAAATAGCAAGGTTCCTAGTTCCATACCGATCCCTGCCAACTTAGCACATATGTAGTACAGAATGGGTAAAGTGGTCTTAGAGATAAAGTGGTGGGGAGCTGACGGTAGGTGTGGCGTTTCATCTAAGATAAAAACAATCTCTCTCGTCGAGTGCTAACGATAAGGGGATAGACGCCCTCGCTGTCCGGCTGATACCGAAATAAGGGTAACTTTACTTTAACATGTGAGCCAATACATTTAAATTTGCAGACCCGGTGGATCATTGGGTGAAAGTGAAAGAAAGCGAAAAGAGAGACAAATACTTGGACCTTGCCAGATAACTGAGAAAACTGTGGGACATGAAAATAAAGGTCTGACCCATAATGATTGGTTCCTTCGAAATCGTCCCCAAGGGTCTGGAAATGAATCTGGGTGAACTGGAAATCAAAGGTTGAATAGAGACAGTCCAGACTACAGCATTGTTAAATCGACTAGAATACTCAAAAGAGTCCTGGAGAACTGAGGCGACTAGCTGTTTCTCAACCTCAAGTGAGCCACTGGCTATGATAATAATAATAATAATAATAATAATAATAATAATAATAATAATAATAATAATACGGCCGATCACAGAGTGAAAATGAAAGAAAACGAAAAGATCGATAAATACTTGAACCTTGACAGAGAACTAAGAAAACTCTGGAATATGAGGGTTAAGGTCGTGCCGATCATGATTGGGGCCCTTGGAACAATCCCCAAGAGGTTGGAAAGGAGTCTGGATGAATTAAATATCGGATGAAGAATCGAGACCATCCAGACTACAGTATTGAGATCGACTGGAATACTCAGAAGAGTCCTGGAGACCTGAGAAGACTTGCTGTCACTCAGCCTCCAGTGAACCACCGGCTTCTGCAGGTGTGAAAAACTCAAATGGAGTGAATAATAATAATAATAATAATAATAATAATAATAATAATAATAATAATAATAGTGTTTGCAGTTTCGGACTTATACCCTAAGAAAGGTCTGAATCCTCTCATTGTCTCACCTCTGGGTTAAATAGTACCACTATTGTTCTTCTTCGTGTATGGTTTGGGCATAAAATATCACTCGTGAAGTTTGAAATGTCATTAAAACAAAATAAACCAAACTAAGATAAAGATGACACAAGCCAGCCAATACTACTAAAGAATATAGTTTGTTTTAAACATTGAACTAATTAAATTCTAAGAATCTATCATTAAAAGAAACAAAATAATGATACGATGCATTATACCAGACGACCTTAGCAAATATCTAACACAGACTGAAAAGTTTAAAGACAAACAACCAAAGCAACCCATCTCCAGAAATGTAAAAATAAAACTGCTCAACAGACTATAAACGAGTGAGGCAATCAGCTGGAGAGCAAACTTTTGGTATACATTACCGAATTCATTTTTTTAATATTAGTTGTCGATGTTCGTCAAATGTCAACATTGTCTCGTGGCGAATCATTCAAGGATATAAAGTGTATGGATAGCATTATGTTGCGTTAGTAAAATAAGGTAAAAAGAATCTTTATTGTTTTATATAATTCATCGTCTGAGATAATACTGTGATTACAAATACCAGTGCCCAAATAAGCGCCTTAGCGTATATATATATATATATATATATATATATATATATTATATATATATTATACAGATTATAATCCACTCCTCACACATTCACATTATTTCAACTTCAATTAAAATATATTCGAATAAATAAATTTAAACATATTTTAACAAAAACAAAAAAACATGCATTGCCGTTTGTCCTTATTTTTAACTTATTTTAATTTATTTTAAGCCTCGATTATAATAACAAAATTACTGTGAATACAATATACACCAATACGTATCACTACGCTCACTTCATAATAACTCTAACCAAAACTAAACAATATAAATAGTTTTGAACACCCCAACCTTTTTTTCTTCCCCTTTTTTAATGAAACCGCTTTTAAACATTATGACACATACAATTGTTAGACAGCTGCATCCTAGTAAATAGATTAACAGAAATCGATTCGAACTTATTGTTTACTTTTTGAATCCCACATTAACATCCGGCGTGAGACTTTTTTGAATCGAAAGTCAGCGTTCTTTCGCAACGAACATTTTAATGCAATGACCACACACGTGCAATCGACTGCTATTAATCGGCGTCTTGATTAATTCAGTGTATTTAACCCTGAAGATACTTATGGTGAAACTCGAGTAGGTTATCTCTTGTACCCATTTTATAATAAATTTGCTCTACTTAGTATTGAGCACTTTGTATTTGTTATATCGCTGACTTACCCCTCTGAATTCCACACTCACTAACCATCGTGACCAAATTCACCGGTAAGTCAACTTTTCCTTTATATATACTAGCAAATATATGCACCCTCCGGGTGCAAGTATTTAAGTTTTAATGTAATAAAATATTGTATTAAATTAGAAAGGCTAATGAAACTAAATAAGAATACAGATAAAAAGATTTGAAACAGAGGGAGTATAATAAAAAATGGAACAACTGAAACTTACTCTTCCATCACTCTCGTCTTTCATTGTTATTTTTTCTAATTTAAGTATTTAGTTATAAGAGGAAGTAAAGAATAAAATGACAGTTATTTTATCTTGTTAATGGATTTCATTTAAGATTCATTGAAGAGATTTTTGCTTATATTCATTAAGATAAAACCAAACAGTTAGAAATCAATAATAATAAGCACATAATTATTAAATTCGATTTTTTAATATTAATATGCAAATTAGCCTTCCCGTTCACACTGTAAACCGCTATTTTGTTGTATATATAAATATAATTGCATGTTGTCAGTATGTAGACATAGTTAACAGTATTGATAATGTAAGACAATTTTATTAATAATTGAGGTTTAGATAAAAATAAAATCATCGAGAATGTGATGTCAATAACTAAGAGAATTGTGACTTGAGTAGGAATATAGTTTCGGTTACAGACAGAAAAACACACAATCTCCATTATAATAAGATATATATATATATATATATATATATATATATGAACATTTCTTAAGTTAGCCTAACGCCATTGACTTCATGTCCACACTACCTTAAATTATATATATATATATGTGTGTGTGTGTGTGTGTGTGCGTGTACGTGGGCTATACACATGTGTGTGTGCGTGCGTTTGTCGGTATATATAGTGATAGAGAGAGAGAGTGAGAGAGTGAGAGCGAGAAAGATATATATAGAGAGACAGACAGAAGATAGACAGAAGAGAGAGAGAGAGAGAGAGAGAGAGAGAGATTTGTGTACTTTCAATTATTATGGAAAATTTCAGTTTATGTCCGTGACTTGTCATTTAGACACATCTTATTTTTCTGTTCATCGGTCAGTCTCATGTCTTGACCAAATTAGAGGAGTGAATGAAGCAGTCTGTCTCACTGGCCACATAATGCAGTAACACGTCTGACAGGCTATTGTTGAGAATTAAATATATATTGGCAAACAATTACAACAGAATGAAGTTAGCGATACCCGCCTCATGAGGATAACCAATTGGCACGTTTTCCTTTAAATATCAAATTTTGACGACCGAGTCAATAATTCATTGTCAATTTGTTCTCTGGTAACTTTTATAAATAAGCGATTGTTTCGATGGGTCTTTTATGATTAAATTTCTTAGTATATCAAATAAAGACACAAGAAAACCCTTTAATAGGTAATTTACTTTCTTCTTTAGATCTCATCTTGGGTCTCTAAAAAAAGAGTCGTCTACGGTTGAGTAGAATTCATATAGTTAATCTGTTATTTTGTTTAATGGCATATAAATCCTTTAGAGCTAAATATTGTTTTGTACGATGGTCCATTAAAAACCATCCCTACTCTTGAAAGCCGAACTCATCGTGGAGGATTTGATAGGGATAACTATGACTAATTGTTGAGTAACTGGCCGCCATCCTTGGTTTCAGTTATAAAAGAACTTAAAGTAAACAAGTAAGTAAATCAATAAGTCCTTGTGGGATAGTGTCCTTTAGGTCCGACGTCCTAAATGATCCAAGTGTCAATGAGTTAAGATTAAGAATCAGGCTAGTATAAATACAACAACAGCAGCAGCAGCACTGCCAGTGATTGGACAATAGGAATCTTTCCGAGGTCACATGCTTATAGGCGAGTCTATGAATAGTAGTGACCATCTGACGCACGCCTTATATACCAAAAAGCTCCAACACTAATCATTAGAGAACAAGCTATAATACCACACCGGTTTTTCCATTACAATCTCTCGGGCTTCATGAATCTTCTCATCGGTGGTAGAGGTTGACGGACACTCTACTCCCTCTTCGTGTGTCACGGTTATCTGGCCATTTTGAAACTTCTTTATCCACTAATACACACTTCGATATGGTTGTACATTCTCCCCGTATTATACTAAAAGCTTTCGATGAATTTCAACCCCTTTTTCAGAGAAATCGGATCACTGTTATATATTCGTTCAACATCAAGTATATAAACGGGGAGGGAGTTCTCAGCTATATAACAGAGACATAGACAGATAGTTTAGATGATAATTGAAGATAGTTAGTCTTATTTGGTACTCTTCTGCTTCTACTTCGGCCACCATGTTCTTTATCTAGTGGACATCTGCTGTTAAGGGTTGGTTCTGTTTGTTAATTATTCTTACAAGCTGGGCTGATCATTGTCTTTAACATTTAATTACCAAACAATAGGACTTGGTGTTCTTAACAATACAGCTTTATTTCCCCAGCCCATTTGATTCCGCCGTGGGGAGACCGACCCATCAGAGCTGACAATCGCGTCTGCACTCCTTCGAAATCGGGTCGCACCTGACTAACTAAACAAAAACTTATTCTCACATGTACCGGAGGTCAGTTGAGATCATCGTCACGTCACTCATAATCCTAAACGGATATGGAAAATTACCCACCTCCGATTTTCTAACGAACTTTATTAAAAATTTTAACTACAGGTACTTTCATAAATTGTGACTGCTCATAAATTATGGAACATTTGTTTTTCCTTGGTGCTAGTAGAGCGGATATATTTGACAGCAATTCAATGGCATGGTCAGGCTAAAACTCGGATCATGGGACCAAACTCTGCTTACTATACACATACGCAGAATCCACTGTGACAATAACAAAGATATGTTAGGGCAAAAGGGTGGATTAAAAAAAAATTCCCTCGTATATATGATTTAAACCAAATAGTTTGTAGTTGCATACTGGTTTGATTTTATAAACTAGTAGAAGTAATTGTCACTAACTTCCCGTGCTGTGGGTTGGGGCTGTAGAATACACCGACTGCATCTCTGGGAAGTAAGATTCCACCCATGTTAGCCTCGGGTGGCGACCAGTGATTTTTAAGCACGGAATACGGGTGGATGAGCAATCCATGACATGCACCACTCTACTTTAGTCTTTAATTTGGTTAGACGGGTGGTCAAAGAAGCCTTTTCCATTTAATCGACTGGTCACATCAATCCCTAGAACATATATGATTGTCCCGACCATATTTTTCTCATGACAAAACCCTAGCCCAATATATCATACATGTGCTAGAAGGAGGGTTTAGTGTCCATGCTTTTAAACTGCATCTAGTGATGAGGTTTTAGTTCTGGAGCGTTCAGAAGCATGGAGTACCCCTTCATCGCCATTACTTCCAAGTTCACTCTGACTCAAATTGATAGCACCGGCTAGCGGCATATATATGGGTTAAATAGAAAAAATGAGTATAAAAATATGTTTAAAAAGAGTTTAAAAAAATTGAATACCCAACAAGAATGAATAAAACATACGTTTTCGTCATGAAATAACCCAACATGGGTTGGCATGTCATAAAATTCTAACCGACCAGTTAACGTTTCATTAAGTTCATGTGTATTAATATATTGGCAAAATTAATGAACTGGTGGTTAACCGTTAACGACCGTCTTCTAGCAACTATATGATAAAAGGGATGTGTTTGCCATAAGTACAATTTGAAGAATACTTTCGTGACAATCATATAGGTGCTCGGGCTTGATATGACCAGCACAACTAGCCCAAGTAATGACCAAAGTAGAGGGTTGCATGCAAAGGGGAGGATCGCGTATTTCCGTGATCGCAGAGTACCAAGCCACCTTAATCCTGTCCTTGGGCATTTCGGTTCACCAAACATGGCTAACAGGTCGTTCCATTGGGGGGTATTACCCATTTGCAGAGTTGCAATGGGTTTATTCTGTAATCCTAGCCGACAGGTCGGAATGCATACAGAATCTTAAAATCAATGTTGAGTAAATACGGTAAAAAACAATATTACAAAATTGCCAGTTACTGTCCTCATTTGAGACTAGTTTTCTATAAAAGTGAGAATGTCTAACAAACATCACCAAAGTGAGCGAGAAATACAATTCATCTAGCAGCTATGTGTAACGTATCACCACCAATTTAAGGACCATATATATATATATATATATATATATATATATATATATATATATATATATATATACACTTACCTACTTCTCCTTGTTGTCTTACTTGTCTGCTGGGCTGCGTCTGGTGTTGGGCTGGCATTCTCTCCGTTCTTCGGATCTGGAACCACTTTCTTCTTGAGATGTCTCGTTGGTTGGTTTTTAATTAACGACCCCAATGATTTTTTCAGAGCTTATTATTTTTATTAACTAATAAATTTAACTATCGAAAAATGGCCTTGGAGGACAGACCGCATCTTTCTCTCTGTCTATTTTACTCTTGCACTTTTACCTTGGCTCGGTTAATCAGAAGCCAAGCACAGTGACTTCCACTTCATCACTCACGAATCGAACTAATTCTGTTTTCCTTTATTATTTACGCTTGCATAACATGTCAACTCACCGCTGACGTCACACACTGATTTTCACTCTCATTATTATTTCAGATCTGCTCAAATAACGATAAATACAAATGAAGAGATTTGGCTTGATCAGATGAAATTTTTTATAAGTCAAAGAAAAACATTAACTGTAATGTACTAGGTTAGCACACTGGCATACAAATATTGGGTTCTCCCGAGTTAGGATCATAAAGAAATAAAAAAAAGTTACTATTTTTAAAACTGATAATTTCGTCTTTGTAAATAATTAAAATTAGAGAAATATATATATATATTATACGAGGACCATTCAAAAAATAATGGAATTTAAAAAAAAATATTTTCTTCCATAGATGTAAATTCTGCTTTGTTTGGAATTTGTTTCTAGCATACGTTATTTTAATCTTGCAAAAATATTTTGACGCTATTAAAAATGGAGGAAAATCAAACACGGTGCTCTAGGCTAGAACGGAGGTCTGTCCACAAACTTTTTGGTGGCTGCGAAGTGCAAACCATTTATAAACCATTTATAAAAGAGGTTACAAAGGATGTGACGATTTTGTGCATTACAAAATTTTTAAATTGAAATCTCCATTCAGGAGCTCATGCAAAATATATATATATATATAAAAAAAAAGATAAAACAAAACAAAAAATCCACATTCACATTTTAGAAGATATTGTGGCTATTTTGTGTTAGTAAAATGTTTTCAATTAATTCATAAATTACAATATATATATATATATATATATATATATATATATATATATATATATATATATATTGTTACGATTTTATGGGCCATCCTTTAGACTTCAAGCAAGAGCGCTTGTCCAGCGGAAATCCTTGGTAAAGAATCCTTTGGTCGTTCCTTGGTGCTCCTCAGTATTGCAAGTCCTTCGTCAATGATTGCAAATGTTCGGCCCTCAGTATCAGTGATTAAGTAGTCAACCAGCCACACATTCGTGCTGTTGATTGGCTGAGGTTTAAACCAAGTGACCTCGCTTAGTCTAGAAATTTAAGTATTGTATTGTAGCACGGCTTATATACCACAAAATAATCCAAAACACACACACACACACACAAATATATATATATATATATATATATATATATATATATATATATATATATATATATAAAAGTAAAGAAATAACAAAAGACTTAGAGATTTAGCATTATAGTCTATTTCTGGGAGCTTATTCTATAATGCTAAATCTCTAAGTCTTTTGTTATTTCTTTACTTATATATTTGCTCTGTGACTCTAACATTAAGGGCACACATTGAGCTTTCAAACTGCGACTGATTTCTTCTCTGGACTTTTGGATTATATATATATATATATACGATTTTTTTTATTTTTTTGAAGGCAAAATAATGCAGATTCATGTTGAAAAACATATTTATTGAAGAATTCTTAATTTTCGGATAATATCCATCTTCAGAGAATTTATTATAGAGTTGAAAATGTTCCATCTGTGTTTTTTTTAAATCAACTTGGTTGTAACGTTGAGTTGTTGGAGATATGAAATTTAGAAGTGGTCATAATCTTCTGTTAAGATTTCAAATTCGGTAGCGTTCGTGTAGGTCCGTTGAAGTCCGTGAGTTGTTAAATTGCGGGACGTTTGAAATCATTTTTTTTTTTTCTTTTAAATTTATTTACTCTAATTTTTTTAATTTTTTTTTTTATAAAGGAATTTTTTTTCCTTTTTAATACTATAAAACAAACAATTCCCCGCTCAGGGCATATTGAAATAGAAATTTTTTTTTTCGCTCGTTTTTATAGTAAAATAGAAGCACTATTTTAAAATACGATATATTTTTTCTTTCTTTTTTTGAAGGCAAAATAATGCAGATTCATGTTGAAAAACATATTTATTGAAGAATTCTTAAGAAAATTAATAATTCTTAAGAAAATTAATAATTCTTAAGTAAATTAATAATTCTTAAGAAATTAATAATTCTTAAGTAAATTAATAATTCTTAAGAAATTAATAATTCTTAAGTAATTAATAATTCTTAAGAAAATTAATAATTCTTAAGTAAATTAATAATTCTTAAGAAAATTAATTCTTAAGAAATTAATAATTCTTAAGTAATTAATAATTCTTAAGTAAATTAATAATTCTTAAGAAAATTAATAATTCTTAAAAATTAATAATTCTTAATAAAATAAAAAAATAAATTTTTTTCTCTCTCTCTCTCTCTCTCTCTCTCTATATATATATATATATATATATATTATATATATATATATATATATATATATATATATATATAAGTATAGAAAACCAGCATTAAAACAAAAATAGTTTTCAAAAAAATTATGAGATTTTGGACATTATTTAGCGCAAAGCACATGTTTTACTGGCTATTTAACTTTAACGATATGACAGAGAAGTGCTTGTTACGAATTAGTTTGTTAGGACCATCAATATAACTAATTTTCGGTCTTGCCGTCTCTAATATGGCGACGCACATACCCAGAAAAGTTAACATTTAGTCCTCGTGTATAAATCGAACCCCTAGGTTTGAGTCTTAAACAATCTGGAAAAAGTGCCAATTATAAGATTTATTGTAGGAATAGACGTGAGGTTTTACCTGCTGAATTTGATTTCACACACACCACGACAGTCAATGACAATAAATCGATATGTAAGAACCCAGATAGTAATTAACCCGTCAGAAAAAGTTGTTAATTAAATTTCCAACTAACAATAACGACTTTTATAGGAATGTATTGTACGCAAAAATAGCTATATTTACGTGCACTTTTGGGCTACTACTCTTCGTAAAAGAATTAGCACTTTTATTCCCCCGTATAATAGTATCATTAATATTCTTTTACAAAGATGGTGTGACATTAAACAAACCATGAATGTTGATATCTCATTAAAAAACAAAGGAAATCAAACCAAACACACAACCATGCATTTTACTAAAGGACTCGTTAAAGTTATAAATATTTACCAACCACTCCGTATGAGTAGGATGGGACACAAGGTCAATATTTTAAGTGGAGTTTAACAGACATAAATTGTGGACGTACCTGTAAGTTAGAATTTTAAATAAAGTTTTTTTAGAATTAAAAGCGGAGGCGGGTAGTTTTCCATAAGCGTTGGGAGTTATGATTGACATTTTAGATGACCCCAACTGACCTCCGTTACCGAGACGTGGGAATAGTTAGTTTAGTTATTAGAATCGATCCTGGCTTAGAAGGAGAAAGACGTGATATCCTTTCTCTCTCGGTTCATCTCATCCCTGCGGTGGAAATATGGGCTAGATAAGTAATACAAATTTGATCAAGAAAAGATAAGTCTTGTTGGTTATTAAATAATTAAAAAAACAATGACTAGCCCAAAGAAGCCCAGTAAAAGAATTAGAAGATTGAAGAACAGAAGAATTAGAAGTCAACTAGACAAGATGGCGACCAGAGAAGAAGAAGAAGACGAAGAAGAAGAAGAAGAAGAAGAAGAAGAAGAAGAAGAAGAAGAAGAAGAAGAAGAAGAAGAAATAGAAGCAGTCAGCAACAAGTTAGCAGAAATGAAGTAATCGAGTAAGACCCTTCTCTCTCAAAAGAAAGTATCTGTCACTCTCTATCACGCAAGATGAACCCTCCCCTCTCTCTCTCTCTCTCTCTCTCTCTCTCTCTCTCACTCTCTCTTTCTCTGAACTCTCTCTCTCTCCCTCTCTCTCTGAAATCTCTCTCTGAACTCTCTCTGAACTCTCTCTCTCTCTCTCTCTCTCTCTCTCTCTCTCTCTCTCTCTCTCTCTCTCTCTCTCTCTCTCTCTCTCTCTCTCTCTCTCTGAACTCTCATCGTTTGTATACCCGATCTGGGACATAGAACATATTGATATACAACATTATACTGGATACCTAACCATGGATAAAGCGCCCCGTCTGCCCTAATATTTACCCATAGCTAGAGGAAGAATAATTGGATTCTTACTTTTCCCGAGGGGATTATCAATATATGAAATGCAAACAGCATCGTCCAGGATTTGAATTCCTCTCGCCTACTCACTATTCTCGGTTGATGACTAATACACAACACGCTACCAGATAGCTAGGTGAAATTATATAACAAAAAATGTTTCGTAAATAATGATTTTGTCATTTAGAGAGTAGCGCACTCTGTCACATACTTGTCAAATTACTTGTTTGTTTGATTGTTTTTTCAAATAAAATAGTTACGTTAACAGTGAATGACAGTGAAAGAAGAAGTTTATTTGCTTTTCTCTTTTTTGGTTTGCATCTTTAACCATTCAGTTCTTCAGTGGATCATTAGGATAAAATCTTCGTTAGCAATCTGTTTTTGTTCGGTGTTTCTGCACGAATTCATTTGTTTTTACTGTTTGTTTGTTTTTTAGATTTTATTTTATCTAAAATTAGCTTCCCTCTCTTTGATTTGATGTATAAGATTTTAACAGGTGCTTTATCAACTTTTCTTTGTTGTGATTAAAATATAAGTAACAAGGCGAACGAGTGAGCACTCCTCTCTTGCTCATTAGCAGGGCACATGCAAAAACTATTATCCAACCGTTAAACCTCATACATTCACAACTTATTCTATAAATGTTGACGGATCTACAAGTTTAATACTTAAAAAAAAAAAACTGTTGAAACTTTGAAAAAATAATCAAAAGTTGAAACTTATATGTAAAAAAAAAATGTCCTGAGTGAAAACGAAGTAGTAGCGATTTATCCAACGACAGAGGAAACAGGAGTTTAAAAAAAGTAACCACACACAACACACACACACAAGTCTTGAAAAGTTTTTTGTGGTCATATCACTCTCACTTACTCACTCACTCACTCACTTACTCTCTCACTCACTCTCTCACTCACTTACTCGTTGGGTGGGGATTGCAATAATTAACGGCGTCGATCCCAGGGGGCCATCCTCCCAGGCAACACCTGCCACCTTGATTTAAAGGGCAGGGCTGGGTTTATTGCACAGCGCCCGAGGCGCCCCCCTTGAGGCGGAACGCCGACGGGATCGACGCAATTTTTCACCCGCCTCCCATGAGCTTCGGTTTGTGGGTGGTCCCACGTTAATAGGGCCTTGTGCCTAACCCGTACAAGTGTGGTATTAGGTAAATACAATGTACATATAGTACTACGGTGATGCTTGACAACAAATGAGGTCACACAATAAGTATTTATTCATCCAAACAAATCCAAACAAATAAGAAATTATTTCAAAAGTCTCCAAGAAGACAAATATAAAATACAATATTTCGGGGGACCATATAACATTTTTTTTGATCAGTCAAGCAAAAATATTTAATTATAAAAATACAATAGGATTTTGAATATCGATGGGGTAACCACCGGAGCAAAATAGGAATTAAAGACACTTAGTAAAAAAAAAAAAAAAAGAATGAAAAAGGTCTAGAATCAATGTTAAAGAAACGGAAAGACGCATGGCGCATGGTAACTGACAGACAAGCGAGAAAATGTGTGTTACCGCTTAGTTCATGTTTCTGCTACCCTATATATCTATCTATCTAGTAGGAAGCGCGTGGCGTAATGGTTAAAGTCATGGGAAATGGACTCGTCGCCCCGAGTTCAAATCCTGGACGTGGTAATTGCATTTCACTTAGCGCTAATATCCTTGGAAAAGGTATGAATCCTACTCTCCCTCCAGCTATGTTTAAATAGCTGGGCAGACTGGGCTCTTTAACCATGGCTAGGTAACCAGTCTAGGAGAAGGAAAACTCTGAATTCAAACCTGTTAAACTCCGCTTAAGAAATTGACCTTATGTCGTATCCTGCTCGTGTGGAGGAGTTGGTAAATATATATATATATATATATATATATATATATATATATATATATATATATATATATATATATATCTCAGTCCACCGGTCTTCGTTCACGGATATTTTTAAATCTGGTTACACTCTGGGAGTTATCTACCACACTATGATATCTATCTATCTATGTCAATCTCTCTTTTATATATATATATATATATATATATATATATATATATATATATATATATTAAATAGAGAGATTGACAAATAGATAGATATCATAGTGTGCTAGATACCCCCCCGAGTGTTCTGAGTTCTGAAACATTTTAGGTTATATATATATATATATATATATATATATATATATATATATATATATATAACCTAAAATGATTCAGAACTCCTCTACCTAGGTTTCACCTAAAAGAATCTTCATGGTAAATCTGAATTAAAATTTCAGTAACAACGGAAATGTTATTCAATAACAAATAAAATAATTACAATAAAGTGTTGGAGTGGTTAAAAAATAAGCTTAAAAAGTAAAATAGTTATTTGCTTAGAATCTCACTTTCCTACATCTATTTAAAATTTGGGATCTTTGGTTTAACAACTCTTTGGAGCTGTGATACGAATCAATGGCTAGTTTTTCTCCCATATATAAGAGGAAATATTTATCACTAACCTTATAATTATTAGATTTAAAAAATATTCCATTGCCATATGAGATTAATACTGCATATATATATATATATATATATATATATATATATATATATATATATATATATATATAATTTAATATACCAAATTTGCTGGTAAATCTTCGCGGTGAGAAAAAACCAAGCAAATAGTTTGATTGTAGAAATATACTACCAAATATCAACCCGGAAGAAAAACATTTTTGGAAAAAAGAAAAGACCAAGATAATCGTACCAACAAAAATAATCTATTAGTACAATATTTTGGCCAAAAGAAAAAACAATTTATATGCATATATATATATATATAAGATATATATATTCATACAAAACCGCCAGGAGACTAAAGCTAATAAATAAAAAGTGCTCAATACCTAAGTAGAGCAAATGATAAAGATAAATATAATAATATACATATATATATATATATATATATATATATATATATATATATGTGTGTGTGTGTGTGGGGGGTGGGGTGGTGGTGGTGAGTGAGTGTGTGTTTAGGATTTATAAAAAAGCTTATTTATCGGTCTTGTTAATGGTTATGAATGTATTTCAACAAAAATACTCATCTCTGAGAATCTGTGGCATCCTCAAACCGTTTACAATACGGTATAGAATATTCTAAATGGTGTAAAGATGCCAGAGGTTCTGAAAGAAGAGAATCTTTTGTTTGAAATAAATTTGTAAAATGACCGATATGAAACCATTTTATTTATCAATCCTATAAATATTGATCTGTGTATAATTGTCAATTTATTATACATTGATTTCTGTCCGCGAACTTCCATTTTTTAATATGGCTATATGAAAAGGTGCTGAATATTCTCATTTCCACTATCAATTCATCAGATCATTTATTTATACTAGCAAATATATGCACCCTCCGGTTGCAAGTATTTAAATTTTAATCTAATAAAATATCATTAAATGAGAAAGACTAATGAAACTGAATAAGAATGCAGATAAAAAGATTTGGAACAGAGGGGGTATGATTGAAAAATAAAACAACTTTGAAACTAACTCTTCCATCATTTTTCATTACTCCCGTCTTCCATTGGTAAATTTTCCTAATTTAACTATTTAGTTAAAATGGGAAGTAAGGAATAAAATTACAGTTATTTCTTCTTGTTAATGGATTTCTTTTAAGATTTATCCCCGAGATTTTTGCTTATATTCATTAAGATGAAAACAAACAATTAGAAATCAATAATACTAAGCATATATTTATTGAAATCAAATTTTTAAGATCAATATGCAAATTAGCCTTCCCGTTCACACTATAATCCGCTATTTTGTTGTATATATAAATACAATTGCATGTTATAAGTATGTACATATGGTCAACAGTATTAATAATGTAAAACAATTTTATTAATAATTGAGGTTTAAATAAAAATAAAATCATGGAGAATGTGATGTAAATAACTAAGGGAATTGTGACTTGTATAGTAATATAGTTTCGGTTATAGACAAACAAACACACAATCTCCATTATAATAATATACATACATATATATATATATATATATATATATATATATATATATATATATTATATATATTACTTACCCTCGTATATATATATATATATATATGTGTGTGTGTGTGTGCGTGTGTGTATATTGTAGGGGAACATCTACAATTAATTATTAAAGCGTTCAGTGCTACTTCTCGTAGCATTATAATAATTTTGAAGGATGTCTTTGAGCACATAAAATATTCTTACTGTCATACAATGGAATTCTAAACTATGAATGGGTCCAGGTTGTTATTTGGGTGGTTACTTGTTTTTCATTTAACCTCAACACGCTTGGTCCTTTCTTCTTGTTTGTCATCAGGCTGAAATAAAGAAAAGAAGCCAAAAGAGACAAAGAACCAAGGGATACTTTCAAAGTTCAATTCCGGGCATACGGCTATTTTTGTATAAGACTTTTCTTCCCGATCCAGTAATAGTAGAGTTCCCAGTCAAAGTCTTAGAAAAAACTGCCCAGAGATTATTTTGGCGCCAGAAAATCTCTATTTTCAGGGCATGTTCATGTGATTCTTTCTGTCAGAGGCCTCCTGGAATATCGTTGTTTTCTTGTATTCATTTATTATATTTTATATTTATTTTATATTTTATTTGGATTTGTTTCTTATCTTTGTTGAAATTTTTTGTATATAAGGTGTGTGCCAGATGTCCACTCCTATTTATAGACTCGGCGATAATCATGTGACCATATCCTTGGCCAATCACTGGCAGTACTCTGCTGCTGATATTATTATTTATACCGGCTGTTCTGGTCATACCTACGCATATTGCTTTGAACCTTCGTGGACGACGGAACATAGGATTATGTCACTGGACCTTTGACACTACGTAGGATTCCATAACTCAAGACTTATTCACTTATCAAAGGATTCTATAACTCAGGACTTACATACTTACTTACATTAAGTCCTTTTCAACTGGCCAAGGATGGCGGTCAGAAACTTAACAATCTTAGCTCTATTTGATTTTATTTGTTATTTTATTTGGGTTTGTTTGTTATCTAATACCCATACACATTTTTTTTTGTTTTGTTTTACGGCATATCAACCTCAGTGGGTCATTTAATGCCGATAAAGTTTTTAAATAAATCAATTCTTAATGGATAATACAATTTTTTTTATAAATACATGTTTCTATTTAACCCATAGATGGGTCCCTAACAGGTACTACCACTGCGGGTCAGAGTGGACCAGGGAGCAATGGTAATGAATGGGTGCTCCACATTCCCCAAACCTCCAAAACTGGAACCTCACCATCAGATAGAGTTTAACGACATTCCCAGGACATGTAGACCCGCAGCCACCGCCTTCTAGCACCCATATGATAAAAAAGGGGTTGGGGCTTGCCATAAGGGCAATAGGGTTGGGAAAAAGATATAGGTGCTAGGGCTTGACGTGACCAGCCGATTGATCTGAGGGGGCCTCTCCGACCGCCCGTCTAGCCCAAGATAGGGCCAAAGTGGAGTATTGTATCATGAACTGCTCATCCACCTCGGCTCTATCCTTAAGCATCACGGGTCGCCACCCGCAGCCAACAGGTGGCCCCATTGGGGGAGTCTTGCCCCTCTGCAGAGGTGCAGTCGGGAATTCTAACGCCCCAGCCGACAGGGTGGTATACACATTTAATCAGCCAGCCAACCCACCAACGAACAGAACAATACATTTGAAACGACAGGATATGTGTGAAAATGTAAAGATTCAATTGAGAATATATGTATCAGAAAAACACAGTGAGTGTGTAGGTGTTTGTTACATATGCAGTCCACAGAATACCGGAAGGATAACAGACCGGAAGTTGACTATTCTTCACCAGACTCTTTGGAAAATTTTGCACATGTCGCTGAAAATGATTCCTTATAAACTACAGACACAGCAAAGTGCAAATGACCAGGTCAATCAAATGTGATTTCTTTACAGAAATGGTGGTACATTGTGCGTAGGAAGAATGTTTTATGGAGTGATGAGTCGACTGTAAGTAGAAGGAATAAACTTCTAGGCTTCTATACAGAACTCTCATTTCTGAGTTTCAATATATTAAATAGATTTTGAAATTATCTCATGAGTACATGACGTGTATATATTCACCCAACCCCTCGGTAAAGGATAGAATGTAACACAAAGCCAATATTTAAAGCAGGTTTGAATGGTTTGAGATCAGTGATTGGATGCTTAACCAAGAAATAAATAAAAAGCCTGTTCTAATATGTACTCATAGTCGGGGAAATGAACAGAAGGAGCCAAGAGAATTCGGGCAAAGGGAAACGCAAATGTGTCGTCCAGTATTTGAAATTATGCTGTTGATTGCATTTTAGTATGTCAGATTTAAAGCAGAAGTTAAATGAGTTGAATTCAATTTTTTTTTGTTTTGCCTAACCAAGATTGAAGATTCTCTCTCTCTCTCTCTCTCTCTCTCTCTCTCTCTCTCTCTCTCTCTCTCTCTCTCTCTCTCTCTCTCTCTCTCTCTGTCTCTCTCCCTCTCTCTCTCTCTCTCTCTCTCTCTCTCTCTCTCTCTCTCTCTCTCCTCTCTCTCTTCTCTCTCTCTCTCTCTCTATCTAAATATATATATATATATATAGAAAGAGAGAGATATATGTATATATATAGCACACACATATATGTATATATTCAGATACACACACACATATGTATATATAGACACACACACACACACATATATATATATATATCTATATCTATCTCTCTCTCTCTCTCTCTATATATATATATATATATATATATATATATATATATATATATTATATATATATATATATATATATATATGAATAAATACAGCTAGAAAACCTGAAGTATAAGTTACATTTAGTTGAAGGATTGGTCTTTATCTTTAACTTTTAAAAAGCTTAAATTATAAACTCTTTTGAAAATAATCAATGGAACGTTATTCTTTTAGAATACAAGGTTTCCTTTGAAAAATAGTAGAATCAGCAGCCATCTCTCATTCTAAAACCATAAAAAACAGGGTTTTTATAGTATTCTGCTCTATGCAGCTAAAATGGTATTAAAACAAAAATAAAGATTCATTTACAAATAGGTTATAAAATTGAATAATATTAAGTCAATAAACCTTTAGAGCAAAAATGATTTTTATGCACAAGTGTTTTAAACATAACGTAATTTTTTTTCTGTTTTAACTTATCATTTAAAATTTCTTAAACTTCATCGACTTCGTCTCGTAAACAAAGAACGATAAATAGAACAAAAGTATCAAACTGAGTTCACAATAAAACACATTCAAAATCTTTCAATTAAAGAAATTTCAGTTATAAAAGATCTCTTTAAAACTCTTTAATGTCACAACAGATAACGTCACGACACGTTTACAAATGATAAATAGGACAAAATTGTCAGCATAGTCACAGTATTTGAAAACCTTTCCAGCTGTTTTTTTCGAAAATGCTAGTATGAGGAAGAACGAAACATTAGATAGGAAATAGAATATTTCTTTCACACTGAACTCCGGTTTTCAAGTCATATTTCGTAGAAGTTTGTTGGATATTGTATTCTAGCCCTTCATCATATATATATAAATATTTCCAAAGTGTGTAAAAAAATATCTAGATTTTTTGTACTTTCTGACACACCTTGTATTCTAAAAGAATAACGTTCCATTAATTTTTTTTAGAATACAAGGTGATTTAGAAAAGTACCAAGTTTAAAGCTATATTTACCATTATAGAAATGAATAATGAATGGAACTTTTTTTTTCAGAATTTAGGCCGTGTCAAAAAGTACAAAAAATCTCGATACTTTTTTGACACACCTTATATATATATATATATATATATATATATATATATATATTATATATATATACTAAAGTACCCGGTCCATGACCGAACGAAAACATTTTTATGAACACCAGGGAGTGTTCATATAAATAAAATTAAAAAAACATCACCGAAAATTTATGTATTACAGTGTTTTTTATTTTATTTTTTTTTAAACATTAAACATTTTTTTTAATGCAATCCTGAATTTTTGAGTGTTTTGAAATAATTTCATATCATGATATTGACATTTTTTTAGGTAGAATTCAGAATTCATGTTTGTTTTTTTACTAAAAAAATATCAATTAAAAAAAAAAGTTATTCAGAATATTATCGTTATAGAAAAAAAATCGTGGTAGACCTGAACATCTAGACCCCCTCCCCCATCTAAACATTTTTTTCCTTCAATGGATTATTATTGATTACACACCAATCTATCAGATTGTAAAAAAAAAATTTAAAGTTCTTTATTTTTTGAGATTTCATGGGTGCTCAATTCCTCCTATAAGTTTATAGTAAAACGAACCCCCATATCAGAACCGCTCGAACGGAAGTCCCTTACGACACCCGGAAAAGACATACAGGTTTACCAAAATACATATTTGAATATTCTAACCCTAACCCAAATTACTTATTTAATTTCCCATTAAACTAACCTTAAACCCCAACCCCAAACACTAACCCTAAACCCTAACCCTAACCCCCCTAGTTAAAATTGACAGTTTGTGGGATCTGTTTTTCTGGTCAACGGTATACAGGGTGACCCAGAAAAAACAGAAACCAAATTATTTATTTATTTTCCCATTAAACTAATCCTAAAACCCAACCCCAACCCTAAACCCTAGACCCCCATAGTTAAAATTAACAGTTTTATTACAAAATTTGTGGGTTCTGTTTTTGCTGATCGCCTTAATTTTGACACCTTTGTGCAAGTTCAGCCCAACTGATAAGGTAGAGCGGTTCCGATATGGGGGATCGATTTACTATAAACTTATACGGGGAAATGAGCACCCCTGAAAACTATAAAAATAAAGAACTTTTAAGAATTTTTTTTTTACAAACTGATATATTATTTATTTATTTTCTCATTAAACTAATCCTAAACCCCAACCCCAAACCCCCAAGTTAAAATCAACAGTTTTAGTACAAAATTTATGGGTTCTGTTTTTTCTGGGTCAACGTAATTTTCCGACCGATTTGCAAGTTTGCCCATTATTAATTCGAAACATAGCCGATCGAATATACTATAATAATTATACTATATCATAAATTTGATAACGATTTGTGTTTTCAGGTATTTCCGTGAAATGTATTAGGTAATCTAATGGTATTCTACATTAGTATCATGATTTTATTTGTATTTCTAATATTAAAATAAATAAATTAACGCGATTATGAAAAAAAAAAAAAAGGTTTTGTTTACAATTGACGAACGGCCGATGGGAATTTATAAAACAAAGTCGATTTGTCACTAAATGTTTTCGTTTGATTTATTAATTAATTCGCTGTAAAAAAATTCAATGTATGAAAAGACACACTAATTACATATTTAGAAATATTTTTTCTAACGAAATAAATATTTTTAAGATAGAAACAGAAATATGCGATAAATAAGATTTGATTTTATGTTAAAATTTTAGTATGAAAAAACTATACTACGAAATCTAGGCGGATGAAGCAAAATATATTTTTTTTAACTTACTGTAAAAAAATAATTACATTGATAAAAACTCAATCAAATTACATATTTAGAGAGATTATTCATTCTCTTTCAAATTATATGGTTATCTTAAAGAAGCTTGAACCGTAAATAGGCGAGAAAATAGATGGACCGTTATTCTTCTTTCAAAAACGTTTTGAGTTTCACTAGATTTATTTAATCATATTATTCTGAAAATCTCCTTTTTTTAATCGCTTGAAGGATTTTTTTCAAAAACTGTTTCGTATGTAAAACTATTTTAGTTTTTGTAATTGCTAATTCGCATATTAATTCAAATTTGATTCGCTGATATATTTTAATCTAAGAAATATGAAAGTATTCGTAAAAATATTGATAAAAAGGCTTTCATTTTTCTTTTTTACAACACCCCAGTAGAAATACAGAGGATATACGCAAAGAGGCAACAGGGTGGGGTTCGCCTGATGATTGTAGCTGGAATGTAGCTGCTGATAAGCAGTAGCAGCTATTTTATAGATTTCGAAAAATCGTTTGATTTTGGTTTAACTAATTAATTATATCCTTAATCAGTAAAAATCAATAATCAAATTTGGAGTGTTTCTTAGTTAGAACGATATCAATGTGTATGCAAGATTTTAAATCTGAGTGACCTCCAGTTTTGGAGTTATGCGTCGACACATACATACCAAATTCTCTCCTTTATATATATATATATATATATATATATATATATATATATAATATATATATATATATTAATATATAATAATTATATATATTATAATAATAATATATATAATGGAATTGTGGGTTTGTCTGTCTGTAACCGAAACTATATTACTATACAAGTCACAATTCCCTTTGTTATTTACATCAATTCTCCATGATTTTATTTTTAAACTTCAATTATTAATAAAATTGTTTTACATCATTAATACTGATGCCCATATACTAATAACATGCAATTGTATTTATATATACAACAAAATAACGATTTACAGTGTGAATGGGAAGGCTAATTTGCATATTGATCTTAAAAAATTATTTTAATAAATATGCTTAGTATTATTGATTTCTAATTGTTTGGTTTTATCTTATTGAATATGAGCAAAATCTCTGGGATAAATCTTAAAAGAAATTCATTAAGAAGAAGAAATAACTGTAATATTATTCTTTACTTCCTATTTTAACTAAATAGTTGAATTAGGAACATTCATCAATGAAAGACGGGAGTAACGGAAAATGATGGAAGAGTTAGTTTCAAAGCTGTTCTATTTTTCGATTATACCCCCTCTGTTCCAAATATTTTTATCTGCACTCTTATTCAGTTTCATTAGCCTTTCTAATTTAACATGATATTTTATTACATTAAAACTTAAATACTTGCACCCTACGGATGGTGCATATATTTGCTAGTGTTAATAATGATTATATGGGTGGCATATTTATAAGTAAACAGTATATCGTGAATATAACATTTATATCTAAGGTAGCGTGGATATTGTGTCAAATGCTTGGTTACTGACAGTTTCTCGTTTATCCCATAGGCGAGAAATAGTAAACAGCCGTAGATTTCTTGTCCACACTGACTTATACACACACACACACACACACACACACACACACACACACACACACATATATATATATATATATATATATATATATATATATATATATATATATAATACCAAAATATTTCTCTTTTAAAGACAAATCCCATATCTGAATTATTTGCGCCTTCGATTTTGGTGGCATTGAACAAAGACGAAACATTTCCTTAAAGTCTCAAAGTATAGCACTTGGAATATAAACACAAAAAAGAATTTAAAACGTACTATATCAAACCTAATTCTACAAAATATTTTCCTTTGTCTTGATAATAAGAAACAATAAAACAATAATATACTAATATTCCAGGACTGCTATAATGTCACGGTTTAGCCCAGTCAGTAGAGTTCCTGTTTCGATACCGGCGCTTGTCAACTCAGCCTATGAGTAGCACAGGAATACGTGCAGTAAATGAAGGAGCTGATGGTAGGTATGTTGCCCCACCTCAAACGCAGAAACAATCTCCTTGGTCTAGCGTTAGTGAAAAGGGATAGATTCCCTCGCAGTCTGGCTGATACCGACTTTTTTATGGCAAGTGTGGATGGAGGCTCTGAATACAGTGTCATTTAAGCAGTTCTCCACAGTTTCTAGATCTCAGAACTGGAGTGTTACCACCAGTCGAGGTTTCATGTCCTACCAACTCAACCCTTTTGATGAATCTTTCCCAACTTCACTGGATACAGTCTAGTATTCTAACCACCACCGCCGCGATGGAATGTGGTGGTCAAGTAATTTAACGTTTGAGGTTCAAAACATGGCTTATTATTCCTGGTACGTGTTTGATTTTTTACCCCAACTTATTTAGAACTCGCACTGAAAAGAAAGGAAAAAGAAGAGACAAAAAGGTAGCTTTAATAATTTAGGCTTTATTCGCGGGCCATAGCCACCACGTGGCAAGGGAAATTTCTGGCTAGTAGTAGTGTCTTGATTCAGTAAAGGCCTAAGTTTAAATGGCCGAGAAATGATCTTTGAGGTCGGAAGTGGGTCCTTTTACCTGCACATGCTCGGAGGGTTCTTCCGGTGTGAAGGCTTATGGGGATTTCTTATTGTTTTATAGTTTTATTTTAATTTTTTTATTTTAATCCCCACAGGAATAGTGATTTTGGTTACTTTTTGTCCTTTAGTAATCTATAAGAATCTCTGTCAGTCTGTATCTTATTCTTACCTTACTACTTCATAACGTTGACTTAGAAGATAACAATTGTTGTTACAATTTCCTGAAGTAGAAACGTTTTCGCAAATACTGATTCCCACATTCGTTTCTCGATTAAACATAGTGGCAACAATAACCATGAAATTTGTTAAACTATTTAGAAAGTCAAAAATAATGCAAAAATACGTGAATTCCTTGATTTCTTTGGGAAAATAAAAAAAAGAACAAAACCCTATTTCAGACTAGATATTTAAGTCCAAAAACAGTCACAAGTTAAATTACATAATTTAACACTTTCCAGTTGATCATCATATTCATCAGGTCATGCTAACAGTGTTATGGTTTGGCGATCGTCGCATTTGTTTTGTGCGGGAAGTTTGAAAAGACAAAGGAAAATTGAACAAAGAGACTGGAAAGGGAAGTAAGGACTTCCGGCTAAGGGACAAAGAGAAAGAAGAAAACGCGTAGGCGTTTGAGAGATACAAAAGACAGTCAACGGTCAGTGGGGACAGTCAGTCAGTTGAGTGAGTTCATTCGGACAGCAGGCGAGAGAGAGATTGATACGCTCTCCCCTTCCCGGGGGGAGGCGTACCCGTTACTTAGCTACCATTCAACAAGGCCCCACGTGTGGCAGATAGCAGTTTTGTAGTCCCATCTTGACTTCCTCATTTAGTAGCCGCCAACGTCAAGTTCCATGCCCTGTACACGCATCACCGGGTTAGAAGAAGAAGCAAATAAAAAAGCCCTTTAAATATGATACAGCATGCCTTGTGATTTCATTAAGCAGTATACCAGCAACGTATACGATTCAGCGTGAGTTTGAAGAAGCCGCTATACAATATATACACGATTCAGAGTAGCGAAGAAGGGCTATGCAACAACAGCAAGGATTCCCATGCCTTATTCTCTCTCTCTCTCTCTCTCTCTCTCTCTCTCTCTCTCTCTCTCTCTCTCAATACTATATATATATATATATATATATTATATATATATATTGTCATCCAAAAAGTTCTGTTTCGTCGATTCACGCCTCAATAGTGTGACTAGACAAGACAGGTTGCTTCACGCCAGGATCGAAACTCGAGCGATTTGTCTTCAGTCCGAATTCTTACACCCACACCATCTACACGTCCACAGGGAATTTTACTGATATGAACTTATTAGGTCATTCGGGTTGATCCATCTCTATTAAGGAGAGCCATTCAATATCTAGTTGATATATATATATATATATATATATATATATATATATATATATATATACGAATAGGTTTTTGTTACAAGAGAATTTGTATAAAACTTAAAGTGGAGGAATCATATGTAATTTGGGAATATTTTATTAATAAAATAATATAATAAAATATAAAATAACCCCCCCCATTTATTTTATATTTTATTCATTAATAAAATATTCTCCCAAATTACATATGATTTCTCCACTTTAGTGTTATATATATATATATATATATATATATATATATATATATATATATATATATGTTTATATATATTATTTGTTTATATATATATGTGTTTATATACATATATATGTTTATATACAATATATTGTTTATAATATATATATATGTTTATATATATTATATGTTTATATATATATATATATATATATATATATATATATATATATATAATATATGCACCCTCCGGGTGCAAGTATTTAAGTTTTAATATAATAAAATATCATGTTAAATTAGAAAGGCTAATGAAACTGAATAAGAATTCAGATAAAAATATATGGAACAAGGGGGTATAATCGGAAAATAGAACAACTTTGAAACTAACTGTTCCACCATTTTCCCTTACTCCCGTCTTTCAGTGGTAAATTTCCCTAATTTAACTATTTAGTTAAAATAGGAAGAAAAGAATAAAATTACAATTATTTCTTTATGTTAATAGATTTCTGTTAAGATTTATCCCGAGATTTTGCTCATATTTATTAAGATAAAACCAAACAATTAGAAATCAATAATACTAAGCATATATTTATTAAAATCAAATTTTTAAAATCACTATGCAAATTAGCCTTCCATTCACACTGTAAACCGCTATTTCGTTGAATATATAAATAATTGCATGTTATTAGTATGTAGATATTGTTAACAGTCTTAATGATGTAAAACAATTTTACTAATAATTGGGGTTTAAATAAAAAATAAAATCATGGAGAATGTGATGTAAATAACAAAGGGAATTGTGACTTGTATAGTAATATAGTTTCGGTTACAGACAGACAAACCCACAATCTTCATTATAATAAGATATATATATATATATAGTTGAATGAAGTGACAAATAAAAGATTTAGCTTATTATATTTATTTGGGAACGATATTACAACCAATGGTTTCCTGCTAAAAGCATTCATCAGGTAAACGAAATACGTTTTTTTTAATGCAAAAATGGTGTAAATGGTCAAATGTGTGCGTTTTTTTAACTGTATTCTCGTGTTGCATGTTTACATATTTACATGATGTCGAATGTTCTTTTTGTTTGTACGTGTGCGTATGTTTGTTTGTGCGTATGTGCATGATGTCATGCGCGTGCGCGCGGAAATGCGTGAAGGCTGTGATGATATGATTGTGTCCACGTATTTTTGTTGTGCGTGCGTTATTTGATATATATATATATATATATATATATATATATATATATATATATAAGTTAAAAGAAAGGAAATGAATCCGACAATATGAGTATGAAAAGGTGGAATGAAAACATCACACAATGCTGTTAAAGAAGAAAACAATTTATAATGTAATCATAGCTGATACTGATCAATATTTCGATTTTACAAAAATCATCATCAGAGCTCATTCACTCCGTAGTTGTTTTGTGTTTTTGTGAACTGATTTGACTTTCTCCTCCGACCCAAACAACAACGGAGTGAATTAGCTCTGATGATGATTTTTGTAAAATCGAAATATTGATCAGTATCAGCTATGATTATATTATAAATTGTTTTCTTCTTTAACAGTATTGTGTGATGTTTTCATTCCACCTATTCATACTCATATATATATATATATATATATATATATATATATATATATATATATATATATATGAGCTTGCTGTTGGTTTCGATCTATTTAGAAACATTCTCTAAGATATTGAAAATAAAAATGTTAATTATAATTTAATGTTAATCATATATATTTCCTGATCATCATTTGCGTCTCATTTTTCTATACAATTGTGTTGATACTTATTCTTCCATAATATGAGTTAATATTGGCAGACTATTCAGGTTTCTTTCCACATAAGATCAATATTAGAAATCTACTCCAATAAACTTTAAACTAGTATAGACATTTACCTCTTTAGTATGAAACCAACTGCGAAATATTGTTGTCTGGCTAAAGACTTGCCAAAATGACATATAAGTTCACATAAAATGTCTTTTAGCCTTAATACTGTACTCTTTTTCTAAGACTTGGTTTGGGTTTAATGGTATATCCACCGTCATGTGTTATTTAATGTCAAAGCTATCCTTGTGGAAGAACAGGAGTGGTACTATTTATACAGAGGAGGTAGTCTCACTGGTGTAGCTGCTAACGTGCTGGAGTTTGACATCCTAATAAGCGAGTTCATACCCCAGTCGTGTTAGTACGTTCACTTTTGACTAACAACATTGGGAAAGTTATAAATCCACCCTCTCCCAGATATGTGTTTAATAATACGAATGCTTTTCTTCTACAAGGATGGTTTTGACATTAAATACTCCACGAAGGGTGATATACTATATATAGTATATATAAACAAAGAAATCAATCAAATCAAACTATTTTATCATGACTGGCTTTGATTAGGTTTTTCATAACATACTGAAGAGTATTCTTCCGAAAGTGAAAGTAATAGAGTGACTAGAGTTTAAACTCGCTAAGATGTCACTGTTCAGCACATCATGGTAAATACCCAACTCTTTTTCTTAGAGTTACATTCTTTATGTAATCCCATGCACAAGAAATGATCTATCAAATCGTTAAATATACATTACAAGAAATACGATGTTTTATTCGGCCCTTTTTATAATTATAACCATAATAATCTGATTGACAATAATGGCGGTTCAGAAGCAGAAAAAAATACCTTTGGGTTTTGGTAGATTGTTGTTGTAGGTGACTCATGTTTGAACATGGACTTACCCAAGGGGTAGATATTTAACAGAATAAAGCTATTCAAACGAGTAGTACCAGATACAGTTCTTCGTGTAAGCTGAAACAAGGAAATCCTTCCTTTGTAAGTTGATATATATTGCTGAATACAATCTGTTCCCTACATTTTATACCCGTGTTGAGTTATTATTTATTGACCCTTAAACAGGTCATAACAATTGTAATTTTAGTCTTCTTTTTTATTCCTTTATTTATTTATTTCTGTTTCTTGTGGGCCGAATGGTAATGTTTATTTCGCCAAACAAGTGATCTTTTGCTTATCACCTCTGTACTTTCTAGTTTCACTTATAAAAAAAGGCACTTGATTGAGTAACGTCCATATCGTGAGTATTGCGTACATGCAACATAATCTTTAACAAATAGCTTCAATCGAAAGCAACTATTCATATAGTATTTTTCCTCAGAATAAATCCAGCTTCGTCGATGTAATATACTTACTGTATTCTCTGCATAGGAGTAAGGCCACCACTAAGAATTTTTTTGTTTCAAGTAATTAATAATAATTCTTAGTAAACAATTGTTGCTTAATAATTTATAGTTATAAGAAGAATTTTAAAGAAATCTAATTGAAATTGATTTGGACTGTTTAAGTACTACCATTCTGGGCCAGAATTGATCTGGGAATAACGACAATGATTGGATATTCCACACTCTCCATAGCCAGTTTAATTGAATCTCTCTACCGGATGGTAGTCATGTGTAGGACAACCATTTTTGTCGGACTCAATCTTCTATAGGGCATACAACGTATGCTGTGCCCTGCTGACTATGAGTGAAAACTAGAAGAGACACCACCAATTGATTTTATACAGGGTGATCTGAAAATCTTGTCACCCATATATATTATTTTTAATTTCATTATTCTTCTCTTAATAATATCATATTAAACTTATGTAATTATTTTAAAACTACTTTTTAGAATTAGATTATTTTTCGGAATTTGGGGTTGTATTATGTCATTATTTTAACTCTAAAAATATGTGAGAGGTAAGAAGATTTTTAGACCACGCTGTATTTTAAATGCTGAATATAATTATTTATCTGAATGTTTTTAGATGAGGCTTGATGATTTGTAATATTTCGATTAAATTCAATTTATATATGAACACATGGTGCAATGGATATAAGAGTTCAGTTAATACAATTCGGAGTGACAATCATCTGAGGGTTGCAGACTCAATCTTGAAAAGAGGTGGGATGCTTAACATTTCTTAACACTTGTACCCGCCATGCTTACCGGAAGGAGAACAACCAATCCAATGGATTAAATAAAGGGTTCGGGTCGAAGTTCTTTGAAAGCACCCGATTACGACACGAAGACTCCAAGGTTTGATAAGAAATGTCTGAAAAGGCCAGAGGGGCACAACAACCGGAATATTGTCTTTGTAACAATAAAGATGACGAAGGCAGTTGAAAAAATCTAAGTGATGCTAAATATAATTAACTCACTTTTGAGGTTTTTTTCATGTATTGTTCTAAGTGTTTGATCACTACTTTTTACTCGATTTGTCTGGCCTTCTGAGTGATCATGAAAAATAGCATTGATATTATTACCTAATTCGTTTAGTATATCAATTAGTATTGTATCCTTTACTGTCTCAGTTGATTCACTTTCTACGCTACGTAATATTGTGTGATACATCAGAAGTATTGTATATCATATTAGGTTTATTGGATGGGCTGTTGATCTTTTTATTTTTTTTTAAATATTGGCTTTTTTTTCAATTACAACTCAGTTTTTCTCTTTTGGTCAATAAGTCTTTCTCTCTTTATTTGTTCTTCTTTTTTTTTTTTTTAAACCAATTTTTTCCACTCTTTTTAACCACTTTTTTGGTTTAGAGTACGCTTTCATTCCCTGGAAAGGAGTAGGATCCCCAGAAAATGAACGTCCTATGTTGACACTAAATTGCATTTCGGCATAAAATAACCCAGCAAGGGTTGATATGCCGTAAAATCCAATTAACTAACCAGACAACCATCCAACCAACCAACCAACCAGCCAACAAACCAGCTGCATTTTTTCATGTAAGTCGTTGATACTTATAAATATATCATATACGTTTATATAAAAGTATGTATCCTTCATTGTCATTTACTTCCAGCTTCATTGTAACCCGGAATGGCAGTAAGTATTAGGGTCCTGTCTACAGGTTGTATAGATCTGTGTAAAACTGATTCATATTCGATAGGAATCTCTAATGGTATATAAATATAAATTATTTGTATCAAGAATAGTTACTATAATTGCTTACTAAGGATTATCATCAATGATTACCTCAGACCTATCTAAGTTCATCTCGTATATTCTATGGAGAGAGAGACAGACAGAGACAGACAGACAGACAGAGACAGAGAGACAGTTTAGAGATGATTGGAAATGACAGAGATGTTAGTTGTTGATACTTATTAATAAATAATACTTTTATATAAAAGTAAGTGTTTTGCTATCATTAGATTACATTTAATGTAACTGTATTATTTGACGTGTCAAGCAACTGAGTTAAATGCTTGAGAAATGGCCTCATTAAATTATTCAGACGAGCGAGGTGCATTTCGCTATTGTTTGATCACTATTTCTTACACGCACATGTGTTCCGTCCTCCCAGTATTTTATTTTGAATGAAAAAAAAAATTCGTCGGAGAAAAACGGAGAATTTTTTTAAATGTTCGAAGAGAATCTTTTTTAAATTCATTTTCAGGACGCTGAACGATATAGAGCTGTTAGCATATCTCGAGAATTTGAATATTTGATTTTTCTAGGAGTTATGGTAGGTACAATTATGTATTGCAAAAAATAAAGTGTTATTATATATCCCTAACTTGTTGATAAATCCCGGAACCGAGAAAAAGAATTTCCCTCTGATGAAGGTCGAATTTTCTCTGTGTACGGAATATTTTTACATTTTTCTATTATTATTATTTCATTATATTTGTTTATTTAATAATAATAATAGTTTGAATCGTGTACACATAGATAAACTGACCGAAACACATGTGTAAGTGATATTGATTAAATTCATCTTTTATTATTCTGTATTTATATATATATATATAAAACATTTTTTTTTAAATGGACTCTGCCGTCGATTTTCGACGTATGACGGTCCATACACACAATGAACTCCCACACAGGGATTTGTTTATAGTAGTGAAGGCTTGTGTTGGACCATCCACACTTTTTGGCACAGTCGATAGGAAATAAATGGTGCATCAAGGGTTGCCACAAACCCAATCAACGACCGAACTCAGGAATTTTGAATTCAGAGTTACCCCTCTCCTACCTACTAACCTACTGGTTACCTACCCAAGGCTGAAGAGCCCAGTCCGCCCTACTATTTAACCCATAGCTGGAGGGAGATTATATGGATTCATACCTTTTCCAAGGGTATTAGCGCTATGTGAAATGCCAACAGCCTCGTCTAGGAATTGAACTCGAATATATATACAGCTTGGGGGTGGGGGTGGAGAACATATGGATTCATGCCTTTTTCATGAGCATTAGCGGGAAGTGAAATACAAACAGGATCTCAACTCTTGTTGCCGATTCCACTACTAACAATGATAACACTTACAATAAGCGTATCTCCACCTTGTATATGCATATTGTATAATAATTATTTGATGTTTTCATAGTTTCTGTGTTTAGATGTAAATTTAAAATAGAAATTTTAAAATGGCTTTTGGACTTTAGGAATTGTTTTCTTTCGTACATTTTCGGAAATAATTAATAAGACATTTTCTGCATTTCTATGCGTAAAATTCAAAGCGGAATCTTCGATATGACATTCGGTAAATGGGAATGGCTTCACTCGGTTCCGGTTTTGGAAAAAGGATTAACGAAACATTTTCTCTATTTTGATGTGTAAAATTCAAAGTGAAATTTATGGGATTTACGCAGTGGGAACGGCTTCAATCGGTACGTTTTTAGAAAGGATTAAGTAAACATATTTCAAGGAAAGAAAACCCGTAAATTAAAGTGACGCATGGGACGTAGCAATACTTCTTTGACATTTTGGGATCGGTACTGTTGCATTGTTTGGGTTTGTTTTGTTTTACGGCATATCAACCTCAATGGGTCATTTAATGCCGATAAAGTTTCGAAATAAATCAATTCTTAATGGATAATACAATTTTTTTATAAATACATTTTTCTATTTAACCATAGATGGGACCCTAACAGGTACTACCACTCCGGTCAGAGTGGACCAGGGAGCAATGTGATGAAGGGGTGCTCCACATTTCCCCAAACCTCCAGAACTAGAACCTCACCATCAGATAGAGTTTAACGTCATTCACAGGACATGTAGACCCCAGCCACCGCCTTCTAGCATCCATATGATAAAATGTTGGGACTTGCCATAAGGGCAATAGGGTTGGTAAAAATCATATAGGTGCTAGGGCTTGACGTGACCAGCCGATTGATCGAAGGGGCCTCTCCAACCGCCCGTCTAGCCCAAGATAGGGCCAAAATGGAGTATTGCAGGTCATTACCTGCTCATCCAGCTGGGCTCTATCCTTACGCATCACGGGTGACCACCCACGGCCAACAGGTAGCCCCATTGGGGGAGTCTTACCCTTCTGCAGAGGTTCAGTCGGTGCATTCTAACGCCCCAGACGACAGGGCGGGGTACTGTTGCATTTATAGTAACACTATAACAGTCTATACAAACGTCAAACAGCTTATACGAGTTAGAAAATAAAAGGAGACCCACATAAGTAGATCGTGAAGTTTTGAGTCTTCCAGTAGTGTAGTGGACTGCAATATCGTAGAAAGCGAGTTCGAACTCCAGTCAAACTATAACGTTTACATTCTGACTAATACCCTAGGAAAAGGTATAACACTACAGCTCCCAGGTATGGGTTAAATAGTTCTATGGGTTAAATACTGTTCTTCTACAAGGATGGATTTGGCTTTAAATATCCCAAGAATGTTGAAATATGCCAATAAAAAGCAAAGAAATCAAACCAAAGACAACATAAGTGATGATGTTAGAAATAATGGTTACAACAATGTATTTTTGGCATGTAGTCGTGTTCATTTAAATAGTCACACGAAAAATCTGTTGCGACCATACATTGATTGATGTGTCATTAGAGTCATTTGAGAACGTACTTTCATTTGATTAAAGTCAGCTGATCAGGTGACATCAAGACTTTAATAGAAACTTCTGTTAGTTTGAATCGGTTTCAAGTATTTCATTCAAATATCATTTCTGAAATGTGTTGCCATCCTTCCGTCTATGAGAGACGATGGAGTAGTCCAATTTTTTTAATCGGAACTACGTAGCCTGGGTGGGTTCATATGTAGGATGAGCTGTTGCCCAAGCAGCAAATCCCCCTCTCTACACTGCCGCTGTGATCAAAAGAAAACGCAAGAAACCAATGCAGTTTGGCAGCGGTAGTTTCACAGAAATTGATAGGTAGCACTGGATTTCAGCATTACACAATCTTGGGGATGCCGGCTCCTGATTTGTATTCGGGGTTTACTCCCCTAGTCTCTCCTTGGGATGGGGTAAAGCTGCAAGGCAGTGGAGGTTATGTATCGGACTTTTCCTTGTCCTAGATGGGTTGCCAGCCAAAGCTAAATGGCCCCTTCTGACGGATTTAGGGATTTAAGTGAGTCGTACCCCAATCCTACTAGTGTCGGTGAAATGAGATTAGGAATACGCTATATTTTGCATTTATGGATCAAATGAGCAACAGTACCTAATACGTAAACATTTCTGAAATATATTTAAAGTAAAGAAATATATCTTAAATGATTTCCAAAATTCCCCCCCAAGACGCAACAACAACACGGGATTTAACGGAATTGACGATCTTTGCCGACTTTTAAATTTCCATCAGAAGATTCAACGGAATAATACCGACAGTGATTTTAACAAACACGGATGAATGGAAAACTCAATACCTGAAGATGACATTTTGTCCGAAAATCATTAAGAGAAAAAAAATAACAAAAAACACGAAAGAATTAAATAATATGTTTTTCCAACATAAATTGCATTATTTTGCCTTCAAAAAAATATCTTATTACATTTTATGATTAATGCTTCAAACACACTATAAAAAAAAATCTTTATATTTAAAGTAATATTCTATATGTAAAGATATCACAAATAATTCTTTATACTTTAGATATTTCTGAAATATATTAAAAGATTAAAGAGTTATTTGAGATATCTACTTTGTTTATGGCATGTACGTATAGAAGGAGTTTTAGAAATAACTGATACCCAAGATATTTAATTCAATTCATCATTGACTCAAATCATTCAGATTGTACTAACAGCACGGTTTCCCAGGAATCTCTCTCTGTCACTCTGTCTCCCTCTTTCTTACTTGCCACTCATCACTTTCGGGTCTTGCTTCTGGCAGGTTTCCGCAAGAAAACCTACTTAAGTTTCACCCAAGGATCATCAGGTTTAACTGAAATGTAAAATAATTCATTCGAACAATTTATATTTATTTATAATAATTAATTGATTATTAGCAGTAAATATGCACATATATTTTAATATGTATTTATAGCTTATTCACACTGATTAAATAGGATTCAATTTAAACCCAATAGATATCTACTTATTTATATGTTTATGTTAAAACATCATTTATTCATCTACTGAATAGGTTGGTTGCAGAGACTATTCCGCATAGAGCTGATAGATGTATTTTTTTGATGGTCGGCCTATACTGATGTGTTCATGCTTACGTCTCCACATGCACGGTCTTAATCAGTTCGTACTTATTTCTCTAGCAGTGTCCAGCATATCTTCTTCGTCTTACTTGGATGATAAGAATAAAGTGCTTCTTCCAGGCTTTTTAAGACAGCACGCAAAATATTGTAAAGTTCTCATCTAGCTTTTTCAGCAGCCATACAGTAGCATCAACACGGCTAAAGCCTGGGAAGATTTCTAGAGTTATCCTATCAGAGCGATCAGATTTCCATATAACCGATTCGTCAGCAGTTCATGTGTCTCCAATGCGTACATGGTATCTCTTTCTGTAGCTGATATATTACTACCAATGTACGTGAACTGGTCTAGTTATTTCAGTGGCTTACCCTTCACTGTGGAAATTGATCCATCTTTTTTAAAAACACATGAACTCTGTTTTATCAGAGTTTATATAAGTGAATTGTGGTGAAATAGATATTAATTCGTCCGTGATGAGCAACAATTCTCTTCAGCATTTACTTGGGCTAGACGGGCTGTTGAAGAGGCCCCATCTGAATAATATGGTGATCATACCAAGTCCAGGAAA
>CM042141.1:71105475-71107975 GCA_023376005.1 Doryteuthis pealeii | reverse complement strand
TTAAACTACGAGAAATAATTTTGAATATAAATAGATCATCTTTACAACTACCACTTTTTATATTTATTTAATATTTTTCACATACAGTCGGATTTATTTCCACTTCTTACAGACATATTTCTGTAGCTATAAGACGTTTTTAATTTATGATATATACTTTAAAATCGGATATTACATTCGTTTCAACCTAATAATTTCATTTTGTTCTACTAAAATAACCTCTTGCATAACCTCAAGAGTTAAAACACACGAATGTCCCACTGATAATTAAATTGGCTACATCGAATATGACGCCATCAAGAAAAGTCAACAATAATGGCTGACATTGTTCTTTTTTTCACTTCATATTCTTCAAAAACTTAATGAACTTTTTCTCTTAGCACATCATAATTCATAATCTGAAATACTTGCCTATATATTTCCCTCAACATTGCAAATAACAAACAATTCAGTTTTGCTCATTTTCTTTTTTTATGAGAAAGTGTCATGGAATCCATTACGGAGTTATCACGCAAATGTGCCGGGAAATTTGCAAATTTGCATTTTTTGTGTCAGAAAATAAGAATACAAGTTGATTTTTAAACTGAAAACAAAAGATAATTCTTTTGGAAAAGAGACAGGTTCTTCTTTAAAAAAGAAATAAAGATATTAACTTGTTCTGGTGCCATAATTCTTGTGAACTACACAATTTTAGTGACCTCATAGTGAGTTATTAGTTCACACAAGGTTGAGGTGTTAATGTTTTTCAAAGCAAGTCAATTAAGCAAACTTTAACAATAATTTATAATCTAAGACTATTCAAAAATTACAAAATAATACTGTTCCCAAAATATTAGTTGGTCCTTTAGGGATTCTATGTCATCTTATCAATTTAATTAGTAGATTAGAATTGGAAAGTATTGTATAATAATAATAATAATAATAATAATAATAATAATAATAATAATAATAATAATAATAATAATAACGAAACGCATACAATTCTCTGGGACTTTGAAATAAAAACGGATCACCTTATCCCAGCAAGAAGACCAGACATAGTGCTGATAAACAAAAAAAGAAAGAACTTGTCAACTGGTGAATTTTGCAGTGCCAGCAGCAGATCACAGCGTGAAGCTAAAGGAAAATAAAAAAAATGGACAAATATCTGGACCTTGTCAGAGAACAGAAAAAGTTATGGAATATGAAAGTGAAAGTGATACCAATTGTAGTTGGTGCACTTGGAACAGTCCCAAAAGGATTGGAAAAGGGGCGTGAAAGTTTGGAAATCAGAGGAAGGATTGAAACCATTCAGAACACCGCACTGCTGCAATCTGCTAGAATACTCAGAAGAGTCCTGGAGACCTGAGGAAACTTGCTGTCACTCAGACTCCAGTGAAAGATCATCAGCTAATGCTGATGTGAAAACTCAAAAGGAGTAAATAATTAATAATAATAATAATAATAATAATAATAATAATAATAATAATAATAATAATAATAATGTATAAAGAGAAAAACAACAAAACAAAAAAAGAGCAATGGGAAGAAAAAAATTATATGGATTATTCAAACGACAAATTGGGACGGTTGCACATGGAAACACTTTGACATGTTTGCGAAAAGGAAAGCTCAATTGAGAAACTGATTCACAAATAATTGCTGCACAAAACAATACTATGAGAACAAATTATATCAAAGCAAAAATTAATAAGACACAATATAATAGCAAATGTAGAGTATGTGGTGACAGAGATGAGACCATTAATCATGTATTAAGCGAATGTAGCAAACTAGTACAACGAGAATACAAAGCTAGGCACGATTGGGTAGAAAAGTTGATCCACTGGGAATTATGCAAAAAATTAAATTTTGACCATACAACAAAATGGTATATGCATAAACCAGAATCTGTTCTTGAGAAGGAAACACATTAAATTCTCTAGCACATTATCTCAGCCAGAAGACCAGACCTAGTATTGATTAACAAAAAAAGAGTACTTGTCATATTGTAGATTCGGTGTTCCGGCAGAACATGAAGGAAAAAAACAAAAAGATAGACGAATACCTGGGCCTTGGTAGAGAATTGAAAAAGCTGTGGAATATGAAAGTGAAAGTGATACCAGAAACGGTCCCAAAAAGCTTGGAAAAAAGAATGTAGGAACTGGAAATCAAATGAAGAATTGAGATCATCCACACAACAGCAGTGCTGAAATCAGCTAGAATACACAGAGAAGACCGGGAGACCTGGAGTGACTTATTGTCACTCAGACTACCATGAAAGACCATCAGTTAACACTGGTTTTAAAAGCTCTCGGCGAATGTAGCAAACTAGCAATACTCTACGAATGTAGCAAACTAGCACAACGAGAATACAAAACTAGACACGACGGGGTTGGGAAGGTGATCCACTGGGAATTATGAAAAAAATGTAATTTTGACCATACAACAAAATGGTATATGCATAAACCAGAATCTGTTCTTGAGAAGGAAACGCATACACTTCTCTGGGACGTTGAAA
>CM042141.1:71095475-71102975 GCA_023376005.1 Doryteuthis pealeii | reverse complement strand
ATTTAAAAAAAATTAAACCATAGCAAAATGATCAGACATAAACCTATTCACAATATATAAGCAAATTTCAATATTAACACACAGCAAGGTTGGTTAAAACCTTATAAATTAGGAATTCACCATTTTTTACGGCTACGGTTTTTAGAGACCCCATAACTATATATATTCTGAACCTACAGTACCTTGAATACTTGAATAAGTATATTTCATTTTAGGCAATTTTCCTGGGGGCCCAAACCCCATGATAAATTTTCTTCCGTCGGTTTATTTGAAATTTAAACCATAGGTAAAGGACAAGAAATTAAGCATCTTTATAACATTTCAGCAAATTTCTGTAATGTTCAGAAATCCTAATTGGGACTGACACCACCGATAGTAAAACTTTTGGAAGCCCATAACTTGAATATTAGAACCTCTATCATCACAGGTATTTTTTTATTAATTAAATGGAAATCAACAACAGAAAATAGCTTAGCTTCATGGCAAAATTCGGCTAATTTAGACATCCTATCTGTCGCAAAATATCACAATAAATGACAACAAAAATATCAGTTACGCCTGTTAAAATTTCGCTATCACGCGGCAATTACAATAAAAATAGTGGACGGTTTAGCTCAGTCGGTAGAGCATTTGACTAGGAACCACAAAGTTCCGCATTCGATACCGGTCCTCGCCAACTCAGCGTATGAGTCGCACAAGGATTGATGCGATAAAATGAGGACCAGATGGTATGCCAAACAATCTCCTCGGTCTGGCTGATAGCGAATTTAGGCCACCTCGACCTATATATATATATATATATATATATATATATATATATATATATATATATATATATTTCCAAAAGTCCAGAGAAGAAATCTTCCTTACGACACAAGAGTTTTATTTAAAAAAACCTGTCGTAGTTTAAGAGCTCAATATGTGCTCTGAGTGTTAGAGTCACAGAGCAAATATATAAGTAAAGAAATAACAAAATACTTAGAGATTTAGCCTTATAGTCTGTTTCAGGGAGCTTAGACAAAGTGTATAACTCTCCCGACTCATCAGATGAGAATGATGAATTCTTTATTACTTTAAAGGCATTTGAAAACAGATTTTTATTTTTTATTTTTATCATATATATATATATATATATATATATATATATATATATATATATATATATATATATATATATATACCATTGCAAAAAGAAAATGAGATCCATTTCGAAAAATGAAATACAGTTTTTTCATTGGTCATGTTTTTCAAAAATAATTATTTCTAGAATGTTAAATCTAAAAATATTGAGATCCATTTGAAACCGTTCGAATAAATTTCCCAAATACATAAATGCAATTTCTTAATGTTATTTCTTTCAAAAATAAATATATACTTTTTTATAAAGATAAAATTCAACATAGATTGAATTTTATTTTGATGTTGTCATAGTCCAAATCTTATTACTTATCTATTGGGCACTATTTTTTATAAAAATCTTGTACTGTCCCGAGGAAGTCCAAAACATAAGATACCAAATTATTTTCTCGTTGAGTCTCGAAGTATCACGTGGAGCGGATAATTATCAGCAGAAGAGAGGAGAAAAATAGCTTGTCAATGTATGAGAATTTTGTCACGTGGCAGGATGACGCAAACACATACATACGAAAGACGAAAAAAGTAACTCAACCTTCTAAAACACGGAGGAATATTTTGGAAAATACATCTTGTGGTAAATCGGGTGTTATGTAACAATAAAAAAAATATTGATATGTTTACACGTAAAAATCCTCTTTTTATTAGGCAATTTATTGTGGACAATGTATTCTAGAACGCATAATTTTTTCCTTGTAATAATCTGCAATCGTAATAACCTCCTCTATAAGCGGGAAGTTTTCTTTTTCAGAATACCCCATCTTTTATTATGAGATATTTACAGGTTACAATTTATAATTGCCATACACCAAATGTATATACACATTTACCAACCCCTCCGCACAAGTAGGATGTGGTACAAGGTCAATTTCTTAAGCGGAATTTAATAGGTTTAAATTCAGAGGTTTCCTTCTTCGAGGCTAGATGCCTAACCAAGGTTAAATAGACCAGTCTGCCCTACTATATACCTATAGCTGGAGAGAGAATACCTGTATGCATAACTTTCCCCAGGTTAATAGAGCTATTTGAAATGCAATCAGCCTCGTCCAGGATTTGAACACCTCGCCAAATCGATTAACCCCTACAATAACCATTAAAACAGGCGCCTTCACATGCTAAATGTATATACGGGGGTAATCCGAAGATTAAGGTATCCAGAACGCTAGGGACGCAGGGAAACTGCTCGTGTGGCTATTGGCAACACTATTGTGTTTGTTGTACATGCGCCTGCGACTGCGCCTATCCCTGCACGTGCCTCGCTGCCACATTCAGACATGGCTTGGCAATCGTTTCTGATGGAATTCTCGATTGACACTATCGCAAAGTGTGAAGTTCGTGCAGTTATTGGGATTTTTAACGTAAACGACAATAAACCGATTGAAATTCATCGCCAATTAATGTAAGTGTATGTCGAGTAGGGCATGACTGTCAAAAACGTCCGCAGGTGCTGTTGGGAGTTAGCAATGTTAGATTATTTCCAATCAAATCAACAACCTCGGGTGTGAAATAATATTTATTAAAAAAAGAATAAGATTAATATAATACCTGCAAAAGTGATCCAGTTACGTACAAACTGAATCCTCAGTTTTCCTGCGTAGGCCAATTCGCAAAAACCTACAGAAATTAGCTCAATGCGGATTCCGGATGCCGTGCGGAGAATCTGCCAGTGGCGATGACTGATTAGGGCGGCTTGCGAGAGTTAGAATCATGAAAATCTATGCTACAACGTAACCTAATGATTACGATCTCTCTCTCTCTCTCTCTCTCTCTCTCTCTCTCTCTCTCCCTCTCTCTCTCTCTCTCTCACACACACCACACACACACACACACACACACACACATATATATATATATATTAATATATATATATTATATATATATATACACTATAGTGTGAGATGGTCACTGTTTCAGCTTTTGCTGGAATGGCGTACCAAGGCAGTATTATTGGTAGAGTCCTCAATATAAAATAGGGTGTATATATATTATATATATATATATATATATATATATATATATTATATATATATATATATAAATAACGAGTGCTTAATGTATTTGATAGAGCATATATATCCAAGTAAAAATAGATTACTCAAAAAATAAATGGCGCTTGGTAATTAGCAGTTTCTCAACTGTGTGATTTTCAAGCCAAGTTTTGTTCTAAAATCGCATAGGCGCATAACTGACAGTTACCAAGTACTGCTGGCTTAATATCTACGCTATCATAACAGCCATAATATGGCCATGCCAGTTTGAAAGCGTACTAAAACTAGTTTGAATTCAGAGTTTCTTTTCTCCTACACTGCTTGTCTAACCAAGTCTAAAGAAAGTAGTATCTCAAACAATTTGTTCACAGTAACTTTAGTATTTTAATCTAACATCGATTTTGCACCATATCCGAAATAAAGTGCATAGGGCAAAATATGCAGAATCTTGAGAGAAAAGCATAAACATATTCTCATGTCGATTATTTTTAATTTTATAATACACATTTTATTATAGAAATATCAATGATGACTCAATATGAATCTCTACTTATAATAAAAAAAAAGATGCGAATGGAAATAATAATGACATTTACAAAAAATTCCTCTGTGCGCTTTTCTGACACTTTTGACATTTCTAAATTCGATGTTTATCAGAAATCAATCGATAAGAGACTATGCTTCTTCGGTATAGTTACAGTTAACGCGCCCACAGAAAAAAAATATGAAACTGTCGATATCATAATTAATACTCAAGCGCAACTGCGCATGTTCTGACACAAAGAGCAACAACAAACATACACATATTTATGCTGTTTGGGACGTGGGTGTTTCTCATGATGAGCAATGCCCCTTTATGGATTCACTCAAGATAACGGGGATATTTCGGATAGTCCTAATCTCTCTAAATGTATTTTTAAAAAACATATCCTGTAACTCGATTTGGTTAATCCTGGCAGTTGATTAGTCCATGGCAAGCAACACTCCACTTCAGCTCTTACGACTTGACGGTTAGTCGAGCAGCCCCCTTTGATCAATCGGCTAGTCACTTCACAAAAATATATGATTTTTCCCACCCTATTACAGTCATGGCAAATCCCCAATCCGTTTTCCGCCCTGTCGGCTGTGGGGTTAGAATACACAAACTACACCTCTGCAGAGGGGTAAGACTCCCCCTATGGGGCCACCTGTTGGCCGTGGGTGGCGACCCGTGATGCTTAAAGATAGAGCCCAGGTGGATGAGCAGTTCATGACATGCAATACTCCACTTTGGCCCTATCTTGGGCTAGACGGGCGGTCGGAGAGGCCCCATCCGATCAATCGGCTGGTCACGTCAAGCCCTAGCACATATATGATTTTCCCAACCCTATTGCCGTTATGGCAAGCCCCAACCCCTTTTTATCATATGGGTGCTAGAAGACGGTGGCTGCGGGTCTACATGTCCTGGGAATGACGTTAAACTCTATATGATGGTGAGGTTCCAGTTTTGGAGGTTTGGGGAATGTGGAGCACCTCTTCATCACCATTGCTCCCTGATCCACTCTGACCCGGAGTGGTAGTATCTGTTAGGGTCCCATCTATGGGTTAAATAGAAAAATGTATTTATAAAAAAATTGTATTATCCATTAAGAATTGATTTATTTCAAAACTTTATCGGCATTAAATGACCCACTGAGGTTGATATGCGGTAAAACAAAACAAACCAAACCAAACCAATCCGTTTTATCACATATATGCTAGAAGGCGGTAGCTGAACGTTATTGTCCTCGGTATGATGTTCAACATCATCTAATGGTGAGTTCTAATTCTGGAGATCTAGGGAATATTGAGTACCGTTTCATCGCCATTCCTCCCAGGTCCACTCTCAGACAGAATGGTAGTACCTCTCAGGATTCCGTCTATGGGTTAAATAGATAAAAATGAGTTTTAAAATGTTTTTGAAAATGAGGTAAAAAAATTCAATAAATTACAAGAAGGAATAAAATAAAAACCTATTCGGCATAAAATAAACCAAGGGTTGACATGCCGTAAAATCCAACCATCCAATCCATCTGATTTGGTCAGCCTGTTCAATAATTAGATGGGTGACCATTTAAGTAACAGTAGGTACTATAAGCACCCGATATCAAAAAGAATTGATTCGGTATTAAATGACTCCAAAAGCCGTAAAAACAAACACACATCTTGTTTGGTCGTGTGGGCTCTACTCGTATAGCGTGTTAGGGCATAAATAGCCTAGTAGAACCCATCCATCTACACGTCTACAATTGAATTCCGGGTTTTCCCTCTCATAGACCGGTTGCAGTATAAAGATTAATGAGCCCAGTCTACTCTACTAGCATCATCGTTCAATGTGATATCAACATTCGTGGGTTCTTCAATGCCAAATCCATCCTTCTAAAAGAAAAGTAGCGGTACTATTTAACCCATAGCTGGATTTAGGCTTTTAACATAGTTTCAAATCCAAAAGTGAACTTAACTGCGCGATTGGAGACCGAACTCGTTTACTACGATGTCGCAACGCCTTTCGTTAGCCACTACGCCTGTATAGAATTGTATAATGCTTTTAAAAACCATGGATTGGACATAACTACAAGAAAAACAAAAATAAAGACAAGAAAAGAAGCGAAGCTAAATAGAAAAGATGAAATTATTGTGTAGCATTTGATTAGTCTTCAATTTACCGCTGAAAACATAGCCTACGGTACAATTGGCTTAGAAAACGATTTTTGGCTGAAGATCAGTGATATAAACAAGTTTGGGCTTTTCCCCCAGTTTTCGCTTGATTATATTGACTCTGGCTCTTCGAAGCTGATATGATTTTGCGAGCCGAAAAAGAACAGACGTTGCCAACTGCATAGGATGGTCATGTAGCCGCCATGAGTGCCGCGTTTAAAAGCTGATTCATCGCGTCTTATTTCTACAGATCTCTATATTGGCGCTGTAGGGGCATTATTTTTTCGATACAAAGCAGAGAGATTTAATTAGAAGAAATAATGTTTCTAAGTCCGTACAGCTTATGTACAATATCGTCAATAAGTAAATACACTCTTACAATTGTTTTCAGAAAAAAGTTAACATTCTGCCAAACCAAAGGATTCTACTTTGCAAAATACATCTCTAAAAATGCGTTTGGATGTATCATCGGATATATCCTTGGTTCATTGGGGGTTTTAAAACCAATACCAATGTCTGACGCGTCCATACATAACAACGCGCTGGAGGTGCGTTAGAGTCGCAAAAAATGGTCTCGTCAACGCGAGTTCAATTCCTGGACGAAGCTGTTGGCATTTCACATGGCGCTAATACCCTTGGGAAAGGTATGAATCAAATTATCCCTCCAGCTATGGGTAAATAGCAGGACAGACTGGACTCTTTAACCATGGCTAGGTAACCAGTCTAGGAGAAGTAAAACTCTGAATTCAAACCTGTTAAACTTTGCTTAAGAAATTGACCTTGTGTCGCATCCTGCTCGTGCGGAGGGGGGTAAATATATATATAACAACGCGCTTACCAAAAGATTTCTTAAACACAGAATCCACAGCATTAGAGTAAATACGTTCTCGAAAATGACGGAAGATGGTCGAAAGTAGCCGTACTTAGATTACACAAACAGGCAGTTTGGTTAGTTTTTAAACTTCCTACAAGAATAGTTGCGAGATCTCATCGGGCAAAATCTGAGTCCTATAGGTTTTGTACGATATCGTACATAAGTAAATACAATCAAACAATTATTTTTTTTTAAAGTAAATATTCCGCCAAACCAAAGTTACCGGTATTCTAGTTTGTAAAATGCATCTCTAAAATGCGGTTGGGTGCATCATCAATGATTACCTTAGTTCATTATAATATTTACTATATATATATATATATATATATATATATATATATATATATATATATATATATATATATAATATAATATTAGTTCATTATATATTTACTCACTGTAAAACAAAAGCCGGAATTGTTATTGACATTTTCTTCTTCCATTATAAGAGGAAGTTACACATTTCCAATTAATTAGTAAGCTAAGCTTGCACTTTTAAAGATTTAAAAAAAAAAAAAATATTACTCGTCTCTAGATTGCTCTGATAACTTGTCTTGTATATATTTATCAAGTTTAGCTTAATGTGCCACAAGCCAGTGTTATAATTGTCCTTGTATAAGTAATATATATATATATATAACTTTCAGCATCATGATCCTTTGCTAAAGGGACTCAACCTTGACTGATCATGTCCCTAACCTTAATCAACACTTCCTTCGCTGCAACTATCTAAATTTTAAATGGCCTTGAACTATATACGCAACCGGAATGTTATTTGACCCATGAGCAACTGTTAACAGTCTTCTATGATTGTTAAGTGTTAAATGA
>CM042141.1:71082975-71090475 GCA_023376005.1 Doryteuthis pealeii | reverse complement strand
ATCTCTTGATCTGATAACGGGCAGTTGTTAAAACTTCTTTGTTTAATAAAACCGGGAATTCATATTTCCCTTTGTACAATATATAACACTCCTCCTTATCTCATTTTTCAAAAATGTTCACGTGGACATTTTTCTAACACCCCACTATCATTCATTTTTCTTTTCTTTTGCTTTTGATTTTTCTAAACTATTCTATCTGACCTCTCTCTCTCTCTCTTTCTACATGTTTACAAAATATGAAATAAAAGTAAAAACAAAACAATACAACACAAAGCAAATGCAGAGTTAAAATCTCATACAGCAAATTAACAATGAGCAAACAATTTTCTTTTTTTTTTTTTTTTTCTTTTTTTTTCTTTTTTTTTTTGTTGTACAACTTCCCGAACCATTTCTTTCTCGCTCTTTTTATATTCATATATAATCAACTTCTTTTATTCTTCATTACTTTATCTTTCAACTATTTTTTCTACTTTCCAACTTGATGGTCATTTCTCTTTAACATAGAAAAAATCTTTACAAATCTCGTCCTTTTGGGCACAAATTATTATTACCAACAATAACAATAACGGCAATAACAATAAAAAAAAATATGACAGTACCTAGTGAAAATTCTCACTAGCGACAAAGCAGTGTCGACAATTCTTTTGAATCGAATACTGTTCTTTCAAAAGGAAAAATAAATAAATTTAAACAAGCTGGGCAAAAATATCACTGATGGCGTCTTTCAATTCCTTTCTTTTCATTTCCCGACATCTATCTTTTTCATTGTCAATTCGAAAATTTTCTTCGGGTTTAACTGTTGCTACTTTTCCTATTTCTCTTAACTTTTTTTCGGCCTGTCTACTAACCTTATCACGCGAACTCACAGATTCTAACATTGCCTCCTCCTGACGCGTATTCCTATTCTTTTCTAATATTTCTTTGTACATAGCTATCTTTCGCGTTCTGAGGGGCACGTAAACATCATCGCTATCAGAGTTCCCAGGACTCTCCTCGGTATCATCATTTTCTGAGGGTGCATTTTTGATTACCGGCTTCATTATTTTTGGAGCAACCTCCACTACGGGGTTTAACACCCTCGGCTCTATGCTCGGTGTGTCTATCTTATCGGGCTTTTTTTTAATTTCACTACTATTTTTAACATTGCCAACGCTAGTTTGATTAACCCGTTGGATTGTCTTATCATTCTTTCCATACGTAACATTATTTATAAAACGTCTATTATATGGTTTATCCCTCGTGTTTATACATTCACCTCTAAAATAATTTCGATTACCTATCCTATTCGATGAGTCTATCGTACTGACAGTGTACGTCTGTCTCTTATTCCGTTCGGGGGGCTTTTTATTAAGTGGTACTCGCCATTTTGCAGCATTTCTCTGGGGGCAATTCCACCTCAGATGCTTGTTCGACCTGCATATCCAGCATAATCGATCCCTATTCCTATAGTACCTAGGCTGACGTACTGTTCGGTGATTTATCCTATTATCACACCTATCGTGGGATCTTTATTGTGCCCTACTGCATTGATGTGCACCGCGCGTCTTCTAGCGTGGCAAATCTCCATCGGTGCAGGATCAATATTGGGAGGAATCCTAATTCTAGCCCTTAATTTATCCTCTGAGAGTGCTAGTTGATAGGCGCTCTCAACTGTTGGGGATCACTTCTTAGTACGAATACCTTAACTTCGGGATCCGCTAATCCTTCTATAAAACAGCACTTAATCTGCTGTTGCACTATCGCTAAATTTTTGTCAATTTCACCGTATGCATTATTAGCTAAATCCGTTATTTTATTCATATAATCATGCACATTTTCCTGTGTGTCCTGTTTAATGTTAACTAATTGCCTTAAGTAATAATGTGCATGGTGAGTGATCCCAATGTATTCTTTAATGACTTGTTTTAAGCCTAACCACGAGATATCCTTATTACCTTCTATAATTTTATATACAAAATCTCCTATATTTTCTCTCGTGGTTATAATTGCTACCCTACATTTATCAGCTTCTTTAACTTCTATTGAGGCAAAATAGTTTTCCATACTTTGGACCCACACCTCAAATTTACTTTCATCCTTACTACTTAACGGTGTAATCTGCTGCAAGTAGAAGTCACTCTTTAATATATTTGTAAGAGATTTTGCTGTGTTAATTAACTCGGCTGTGTGTGCCTGAAATAAGTCCTTAATTTGTGATTCCATCATTATATATCAAAACAATACAACATAAAACAAGAGAGCGAAAAGAAAAGAAAATGGCAAAAAGTATGTGGGAAGTTGTACTTACGTATAGTCGTCTGATAGAAAGTTCAATTTTTCTTCTTTTTTAAATGTCCTTTGTTATAATTCTATCTTCTTCTTTTGTTTAAAATATGTCCGTAATAATTTTTTTTTTCGTTTTCAAAGTCTATAGGAAGTTTTTTTTTTGTTTGTTTGTTTTTCAAGTCTATATATAGTGAGTCCTTTTGTTTCTCGTTCTTTATTTGTTTTTTTTTCTTTTTCGGGGAGTCCAAGTTTACGTTGATTTTCGTTGGGTGTTTTTTTCTTTCTTCTGTTTGGTGTTTTCCCACTTTTACGTTATTTTCCGCAAAATTCTGGCCGAATTGAGTCGTTTCACGTTGTGTTTTTTTTTTTTGTTTTTTTTTTTTTGTGTAACCAGCAGGTTTTTTTATGGGTCCTTGATGAACCCTCGTGGTTCACGTGCACCAAATCGATATATGTTGCATAGCGCGTCGTCACTGTACTAAATTGCAATAGTTTTATCTTCGTTGTAAGGGATGACAATAACACCAAAGTTATCCTCCAGAAGTTTATTGAAATAAATTCAAGCTTCTTAACTTCGAGAGAGAGGGTCAGTTTAATTAATATATTCAGTCTTTAGACTTTCGGTCCTTCGATTACATTTCTGGGCGACAAGCTTTTTCAGTTGGTAAATATTAACGCTAGCTTTTCCGACACCAACTACCGAGGTCCCGCTCGGCCGACTACTGACTCCGATCCCTCACTCTCTCCTCGCGTGACTGCCTCCGGGACTCTGACGGCTGACCTGTCTCTTTTTATCTTCATAGCTACTCCCACGTATTTTTATCTCTTGATCTGATAACGGGCAGTTGTTAAAACTTCTTTGTTTAATAAAACCGGGAATTCATATTTCCCTTTGTACAATATATAACAGAAGTAAGAAGTAAGAAAGGGTATACAACATTATATCGATTTGGTACCGTGAAAACCTCTGTACGCAACAGAAGTTGCTCCTTAATTCGAACACTTTGTATGATTTTGCTCAAGGTTTCTAGGGCCAATCCTTTTTATATGCATGAATGATATTATTGAGTTGTAAGTATTGTAAAGTCGTCGCGGTGGCCTAAAGTAGGTATCAGCCAGACAGAGCCTATACCCTTTTCACTAACGCTAGACCAAGGAGATTGCTTTTGGCGTCTGAGGCAGAGTGCCATACCTACCATTAGCTGATCCCTTTACCGTACAGACCCCTGTGCTACTCATACGCTGAGTTGGCGAGGACCGTTATCGAACCAGGAACCTTGTGGTTCCCAGCCGGAAAGCATACTCCTTTATATAAGGCCTCAAAATAAAGTCAGACAGACAAATCAGGCAAATGGGTTAGCCATTTGAATACTGAATTTCTTGCAGTTATTCTCCCACCAAGAATATCATTTTGTTAACATTATAAATTTCTTAATTGAATTGTATAATTCTATTATTCTAATTTGTCTTTCCACATTGTAGCTTGACAATTTTGATTCGGTTTAGTTACTTATAATATGGGAAAAATTATATTAAAATTGAATTCAAAATAACAATGTTATGACTTATTTAAATGTTTCAGTATTTGGTGGGTATTTGGTGGGTCATTCTGTACACACGTTATCTACATTGAAATGACTAAAAATAAATAAACAGAAAAAAGAATGAATCCTTGAAAAGATGTAATTAAGAATTTTAACGGCATTTTAACCTGTCTATTGTTATTGAGTAGCGTAAGAACTATGATAGCGACGGCTGTATGCTGTCTTCGTATGTTTGTCACACCTGGGTACTACATCTCCCGGGTAATATTATTAGTAACAAAATATAAACAATACATACGCACTCTGCACACACAACTACCTACAGACACATAGGTCCGCAACACCACTGAAATTTTGTCTTCTTCTTTTGTTTTCTACGGAAACTACATTTCCGTATTCTCGTACTTTTAAATTGTGGGATACAACACTCGGATTTTCTTCATCCACTCAAACCCCGATTGCACAGGGCCCCCACAAAATGGTGACTCCGACGTTTCTAGACATTCCTTTCCTAGAAGTTTTTTTCGATTAAAAACAGAACATCTGCACTTTGCACACATCATCGTAAGACCGCCGAAATAAACAGACATCCTTGGAAAACTGCCAAAATGGACAGACATCATCGGAACATCGCCGAAGTCACACAGAGAGTAGAGACATATCTAGATTGATATATCCTCGTGTAGAATATGTGTATGAACAATTCCCGACAAATTTACAAGTCCATTTTATTGCCTGAGCAATATTTACAGAATGAATACGAAAACGACCTACAAAATACATCAAAAGTATATGTAGAGAAATATCTTTAGTTCTGTAGTCCGTCAGAGAGAGACAGAAAGTATTGAAGGAAGACTTACGTGTTTAAGAAATTTTACCTTGTGCTATACGACACGTGGTTGTTGGAGCACAAGGTCCCTGTCAATTGCGGACTGAAACGCACACGCGCGTGTTGCTTGTTCGTTGAGGCTGATAAGAGATTTGACTTTGGTCTGCCCTTCTTTTTTGTATGGTATTTTGACTACGCCGTCTAGTGGCTATTCACATAACTATATGGCAAACACGGAAGGTAATGACTAGTGCAAAATATCAGAACTGTCTTGCAAGCAATGGATGTAATTCCTACAGTTGTGTGCTAACATTTTAGGAAAATGCGGACATTGTTTGTTCTTATTTACATTTCTATGTGTGTATCTACTTAAGATATCTTTACATAGTTATAAGATATCAAGTATTTTTATCAAATTAAAAAAATAAAAATAAAAAAAAACATAAAACAGCTCCATAAAAAAACCTTAAAATGAAGACAGATACTATTTATCTAAATGTTTGAGATGAGGCTTGAAGATTAGTATCTCTGTTATTCGGACTATTGTCCCCATCTTCATTGTTATTTGTACAACGTTTCGGCCGATATGCCCTCCGGTCTTCTTCAGGTATTTCTTGTCGGATAAGGTTCCCGAGTCCGACAAGAAATACATGAAGAAGACCGGAGGGCATATCGGCCGAAACGTTGCACAAATAACAATGAAGATGGGGACAATAGTCCGAATAACACAGATAATACGAAGATAGATACGTTTTAAAAGTGTCTAGCTTTTAGTTTAAACAAGGTTTTAAGTTTAATATCCAGTATTTACCCAACTCGCCCACTACAGATAGGATATGTCCCAAGATCGCAAGTATGGGGCATCCAATGGGGATGAAACTCGTTATTCAGTAGTAATAGATCTGCTTGTTACTAATGTCCTCACGATGGTACGCCTTCCTTATTTACCCAGCACGTTCATCACGGTTAGGATGTTACACAAGATCACAAGTATGGGGAATGCAGTGCTGATCAAACACAGAATGTTGCATGTATCGGGCATCCAGGATAAAGTAAGAAATTTTGATTCAATAATTAACAATATTTTTAAAAAGAAGATATAACTGACGTGTTTTTTAATTTTAAATTCATATTTCAAAGCAAAAAAAAGAATAATAAAACATACAAAAAATATAATCGTATCACTCTAAATGCCCCCCCCCCCAAAAAAAAAATTGAAACATACTTTTTTAAATAGAATTTTGAATGTGCTTAAAAGTTAAATATCAAATTACCGTACTGATTTTGGTACAAATAATAGCGCGCAATAGATATCATTAGAATCGCATTTTACAAATAAATAGCATTAGATTAAGAAAACACTGGAAGTAGCCTAACCTTAACCCAAATCTTAATTATTATCCTTACTCGGGTGTCTCAAAGGTTTCGTGTATTTCCGTTAAATTTAATGCATTTTATTCGTATTTTTAATATCAAAATAGATAAATTAACGCGATTGTTTTATAAACAGTGGCTAACATGAAAAATAAAAACGGGGGTTGTTACATTTTCGAACGACAGACGCCGAAAAACTCATCAGTGCATAATTATGGACATTTTAATTTTTTAATAAAAAAAAAGTACATGGACATGAAACCCCTGTGAAAATTTTAAAAAAAGAGAGAGACAGACAGACAGACAGAGACATAGACAGAGACAGAGAGACAGAGAAAAAGAGAGGTTGCGTGTGTATGTAAAGATAGATAGATAGAGAGAGAGAGAGAGAGAAAAAAGAGAGAGAGAGAGAGAGAGAAATAGGTTGTGTGTGTATGTATAGATAGATAGATAGATAGATAGAGAGAGAGAGAGAGAGAGAGAGAGAGAGAGAGAGAGAGAAAGAGAAGAGAAAGAGATAGATAGAGAAAAAGTGAAGTTGTGTGTTTATGTAGAAATAGATAGAGAGAGAGAGAGAGAGAGAAAGAGGGTGAGAGAGAGAGAGAGAGAGAGAGAGAGAAGAGAGAGAAAGAGATTTTTTTATTTTAAATATTAAATGCAAAAAACAATATCTAAACTTATCGTATCAAAAAGAATTGTGTATTTGTTTAAAAGTTAAATATCAATTTACAGTAATTATTTCGATGTCAAAAGTGAAACTAAGTGATTGATGTTTTAACCATCGATAAATATTGTATAATAATAAAAATTAAATAAAAAGATTAAATAAACGATTGTTTATCCTGTACAATGAGATATTTGGTACAACTTTGAATCAGTAAAAATGTATATCTAATTAAAAACTTAATTATTGCTCTTTTATCTTTTAATTTGTTACTAATTTCTTAGCACGCCAATTAACAAACCAATATATTTTTTTAAGATTTAATATATTTAAAAATAAGAAGGAGTCGGGTTAGCTCAGTCAGTAGAGCGTTCGGCTAGAAACCACAAGGTTCCTAGTTCGATACCGGTCCCCGCCAACTCAGCGTATGAGTAGCACAGGGATCTGTGCGGTAAAGTAAGGAGCTGATGGTAGGTGTGGCGCTCCACCTCAGATGCTAAAACAATCTCCTTGGCCTAGAGCTATTGAAAAGGGGATAGACTCCTCGCTGATTGGCTGATACCGACTTTAGGCCGCCCCGTCGACTTTACTTTTAAGATTTAATACTTGTATAGTTAATATTTTAACATTAAAAACGTACCCCAATAATTAAAAACTAAATTAATGCGATTATATTATAAAAAAGGAAAAGAAAAATTGGTTGAGCTTCCATCATTCATTTGTTTAATTTTTAGCAAGAAACGCCTAACAATGGCCTTGTAGTATTTTCATATTATGTTATAATGTCATTTAATTTTTAAATGCATTCGAAAATATAAATCACA
>CM042141.1:71040475-71077975 GCA_023376005.1 Doryteuthis pealeii | reverse complement strand
AAGTAACTAAAGTTCGTTGTCTCAAAATAATGTCTGCTACTTCTTCTATTTATTTGTATATGTCATTTAATTTTCTTTCTTTGTTTTTCGTTTCTTTTCTTTTCACTTTTTTGTTCCTTTTGCATGTTTTTGAAAACTTTTATGAGCTAAAACTTAGCAGATGCATCAAAGTGAAATCTGCTAACAGTGTAAACGTAAACATGTAGAGAAACTTAATGTGATGTTTATAAACGAAAGAAAGAAACAAAACCTAAATAAAGATAGGAAATATCGTACATATTCGAATGAAAGAAATCCAACTATCATTGCTGGTACAAATAGGTTACAGGACATTTTCAAAACATATCAGAAAAGACTAGACTCCTACTGAAGCCATTATATTCTAGTTGTAAGATAATTTAATTTGGCATTGTCGCTGGAGTCCAAACACGGAGATACCTTAGCACTATAACATAAATAGACTACGTACTGAGAACGTCATTAGATATCATAAAGACAATAAAGGCTTCATACTATAAAAGACACGAAACCGGCGATATCCAATAAAAACTGTTACATATGCGGACTACGCAGATGATCTAGTGATTCTCACAAATACACCTGCACAATCCGAATCTAAATGTAATAACCTTGGGAAAGATATAATCCCCACATCCTCACCTATGAGGCAAATAGTACATCTGATGTTCTTCTAAAAATATGGCATTTAATAAACCACAGAAATTTATATGCCATTAAAGAAAGAAACCAAACCAAAAAAAAAACAAAACTTTTCTGTATCCTTAGTATCCCCGAATTTCAGAATACAACTTTATACTTTAAACTACGAATAATACAATGCTAGTTACATTATATATATATATATATATATATATATATATATATATATATATATATATATATATATATTATATATTATTATTATTTATTATTATTATGGTATACATAGGAATAACCGACCATTGTGAAACTTGAGTAGGTCATTCTTGTATATACCATTATAATAATGAATTAGCTCTACTTAGGTATTGAGCACTTTATATATGTTATATCGCTGTCTCATCATTGTGAAACTTGTATCAACAAACCATTGTGACCAATTTCACCGGTAAGTCAATATATATATATATATATATATATATATATATATATATATATATACCCAACTTTTGCACACGATCAGGATGGGACACAAGGTCAATTTCTTATGCAGAATTTAACTGGTTTGAAGTCAGAGTTTTCCTTCTAGTAAATTGGTTGCCTAACAAGGGTTACAGAACCCAAACTTCACTACTATTTTAACATAGCTCAAAGGAGAATAGTTTCCCTAGTGTATTACCGCTATGTGAAATGCAAACAGCCTTGTCCAGTATTTCAACTCGTCTCGTCGTGCCCATTTCCTACGACACTAACCAATATATATATATATATATATATATATATATATATATATATATATATATATATATATATATATAAAATGTTGTTCTGGTTCCAACGGGAGAAAATTAATATTTTATAAAAAGAAGAAGGTCCGCATAAATGTATTGTTATCAGAAAAAAATGTTTTATTCTTTTTATTTTATTTTACATACGCAACACGTGTTTCAGATATTCTGGTATCTTCTTCAGGCTTTGATCAATACATATATATATATATATATATATATATATATAATATATATACATAGGTTGTATATATATATGTATATATATATATATATATATATATATATATATATATATATATATATGTGTGTGTGTGTGTGTGTGTGTATATATATATATATGTATATCAATATATGTATTGAAGAAGATACCAGAATATCTGAAACACGTGTTGCGTATGTAAATAAAAAGAATAAAACATTTTTCTGAGAACGATACATTTTGCGGACCTTCTTCTTTTTATAATATATATATATATATATATATATATATATATATATATATATATATATATATATGTGTGTGTGTGTGTGTGTGTGTGTGTGTGTGTGTTGGTTGTCAACTCGTGCTCGAGTAAGACCATTTCCTGTTGCTTTTTATAGTTGAGTGTCAGTAGCATTTGGCACTGTATCCTTGTGTTTTCTCAGATGACTCACCAGGCCCTATATATATATATATATATATATATATATATATATATATATATATATATATATACGATGCGACACAAGGTCACAAGGTCAATTTGATAAGCGGAGTTTAATAGGTTTGAATTCTGAGTTTCCTTCTCCTTGAGGGGTTGCCTAACCAATGTTAAAGAACACAGTCTTCCCCAATAATTACCCATAGAAGGAGGAAGTGTAGCTGTACGCGTACATTTCCGACGAGTATTAGCGCATTTCATGTAGGTATCAACCAATTTGACACATACCATCAGTGTATCTATTATTGTATAATTCGAGGAAGGATGAAAATTGCATTCGGTATGTTTTGGGTTAATCATAGAAATTTGCTATTTTCTATCTACAATTTGTTAGACGCTCAATCTAAATTTCGGAAATAAGGAAAAATAATTTTCTTTGGGAATTAAGTCACGTGTCACTTCAAGACAGAAATGTGGCTATTATATTTATTTTTTTTAGTAAACAAAATGTAATTGTGAACGAAATATTAAAAAGTATATCAAATGATGGAAATTATCGTTTCCGAGAATTTGTCATCAAGATGAACGTTTTTTTTTTTTTTTTTTTCAGAAATATCTATTAATTTTTGTTTGTTTTCTTTAATGATGTTTACCTTTATTTTAGTGTAAACGTTTTGGATTTTGGCGGGTTTTTTTTCTTTCTATTCTACACATACTAAAATCAAGATTATATTACCATTATTATCCATAACCGTCTAATTTCTCTGTAATACGCTTTCCGAATAGAAAATCACATTTTCCTTGCGGTGTCACTGAAAATATCGCCTATAATTTTTGTAAATATAATGGAACTTATCATTTACTCAAATTAGGATTTTTAAAAACGTAGTGTCTCTACCCACGAGACTTGTCTCCATAATTGACCGAACATCTCACAAATATTTTTTGTAAAGTACAAATTCAACTTGTCTATATATTCTAAAGATATTTCGATAATCTTTCATTAAGTTGCTGTATATATGAAACTGTTGAGACTATTGATTTAAGTCCGCAGTGAAAGAACTCTATGTATTCGTAAGAGACGGTAAAAATTAAATAGTTTACACGAAGCTATAAGAAAGTATCAAAATGTTTCATTTGTGTGCAAATAATAATAATAATAATAATAATAATAATAATAATAATAATAATAATAATTTTTGACTAGGCTTTCTTTCTTTATGTTTAGTTTAATTCATACATATAATTATATTTTGATGTCATTGTTGAATCATTTTAGTTTTTGTTATATTAATACTTTTTGTATTTATATGATGCTCACATTTCAATATTCATATAAACTTGGTGAAATATATATTAGAATTCATTTTAAAAAATCCTCCTTTTTTCTCCTTGAAAAAGCTCAGATAATCCTGGAAATCTGAATATATATATATATATATATATATATATATATATATATATATATATATATAGTAGTAGTATATATATTTTTGCTTGAAGGCAATTACAATGCGTATATCGTTTAAAATTCGATAATTATAGAAAATAACCATGACAAGTGAATTTCGCAAGTGATCATGCGATGCTAGAACATCGTACAGTCTGTTTCAACTTTATTAAGTCTCATCAGCGATGTATACTAACGATTTCCCTCCAACAGAAGTCGAAACCAGTAGTCCATCAGGCAAAGTCTGTGACTTTACCGCTCGGCCAACAGTCCGCATCGTACAATCTCTGCGAAATTAACCTTTCAATGATACTAGTACGCCTCTACCATATGAGGTACGCGGACGTTGAGTAAATAACAACAAACCAGACCCATGCCCCGGTGAAGGAAATAAGATTTTTGGATGTTTGTTTTTTAGAAGCATTGTTGAAATAAAGTATATATTATTATTTATATTTTTGCTTAAAGGCAATTGATATATATATATATATATATATATATATATATATATATATATATATATATATATATATATATATATATGTGTGTGTGTGTGTGTGTGTGTGTGTGTATCTTTTCTGACTCGAACGGAAAAAAGAAACGATAATTCAAATCAGAAATTTTACGAATAGGGAGCCGGAGGATAATGTAAAAAAAGGAAAAGCCGATTCATCCAAACCCTTTGAAAAAAATCAAACAGCTCAAATATGACAGACAAAAAGAAAAAGCAACTGAAGAGTCAATTAGACTTATATATATATATATATATATATATATATATTATATATATATATATATATATATATATATAATATTACAGTGTGTATATAAATAAGCTGCTCGAGTTTTACAGTTAATTGGGGAAGTTAATATTGCAATAATAACTTGTGCAATTAAATGTTATTAATCAATATAATGATTAAGTCATTGAAACTAACACTGACGATCCTTATGGTGAAACACGAGTAGGTTATTCCTGTACACGCTGTAATACTAAATCCGCTCTACTAACATATTCAGCACTTTAAATTTGTTATGACTTATCCGGTTAATACTAGGATCAACCAAATACTGAGATAAACACAATATTTTTTACCAGTAAGCCATTTCCTTTATATATATATATATATATATATATATATATATATATATATATATATATATATATATATATGTATGTATATATCGCTAGTTGAAATTGGGAGTTCGATTTGGTTGGTCAGAGGACATCTATTATAGAAAGTGGAGGGGAGGATTGAATACACTAAGTTGTGCAAATATATATAAAATCTATTTTGAGTCAGACGCAACCAATTTTAACTAAGTTATACTTTAAGGAATTTCTGGACAATACTACAGAATTATCTCTGCAAATCCTTTTGGTAAAACCTTGGTTTATAGTGTCTGACGCAAATTAATTTATATATATATATATATATATATATATATATATATATATATATATATATATATATATATATATATATATATATGAAGTGTTGGTTCCACCAATTCTTCTATAGAAATGAGACAATTGTGTAAACAGTTAGTATATATCATCATCATCATCATCATGTCGCGCTATTAGCACGGATATCCATGACAATCTCTCGCCAACCTTTCCTATCATTCATTTTCCCAGGGAGGTCCTCTGTGCAGCAACCTGCATCTTTGCTTAGTTGGTCAATGTAGGTCCTTGCTGGGCGGCCCACACTAGCATGTCCGTGTGTTGGCTTCCACAGGAGAACGTCACTTATGAGCTCATCCTTGCTTCTCCAGCAGTGCCCGGCATGTCTTGTCCGTCTCACTCAAATGGTTTGTGAGATGGGGGCAGGTGGCCATATAGCTGTTTCCTCGTGGGGTGCTGCTTCCACGATTTATTCAGGACTATATATATATATATATATATATATATATATATATATATATATATATATATATATATATATATATATATATATGTATATATATTTTTATATATATTTATATATATATATATATATATATATATATATATATATATATATCGTTAGGAGGTTGATTTAGAAGGCTATCCCAATGCAGTTTGGAATAAATAAAAAATAATAATACGGTAACAATGGTGTTGTGTGTTGACCTGTATTTTTTATTAATAAAATAATAAAATAATAATATTAATAATATAATAAAATAATAAAAAATACAGGTCAACACACAACACCATTGTTACCGTATTATTATTTTTTATTTATTCCAAACTGCACTGTGATAGCCTTCTAAATCAACCTCCTAAACAATACATACACAATGCTTCAAGCAAATTATGAAACTCTCTTATATATATATATATATATATATATATATATATATATATATATATGTGTGTGTGTGTGTGTGTGTGTGTGTGTGTGTGTGTGAAAATGGAAAAGGAATCCCTTGATCCCTTGACTCGGCCGGTAGAGTATATATATATATATATATATATATATATATATATATATATATATACTCTACCGGCCTAGCCAAGGGATCACAGGTTTGCACGTTCGCTATAGGTCCTCATTTCGGCTAATCTGATATGCGAGGTAAAGCAAGGAGCTGACAGTAGGTTAGCTGCTTCACCTTAACAAAAAAAAAAGGATCTACTTGGTCTAGCGCCAGCGAAATGAGGATAGATTCCGTTGCTGTCGGGCTGATACGGAAAAATAGGCCACTAAGCTGACTTATTTTATTTATGCATATATATATATATATATATATATATATATATATATATATATATATATATATATATAAGATAGGAGGGTTGGAGTAAAATCCGACAGTATGAGGTATGGTAAAAGGAAAAGTGGACAAAAAATAATGACTCAAACAAGTAGAAGTACGAGATAAATATTTCGTTCTTCTTTACGTGAAGAACACCATCAGTCTAACTTTATTCAAAACAAAGTACGTACATTTGTATTTATAGAAGAGAAAGTTTGTGGTTAAATTGTGGGGTAGGGAGGTTAAAGAGGATTTGATTGAACAGAGAATAATATTATAAAGTGGAGGGGGAAGTTCAGAGGATAATAGATAGTAGGGATAAGTGTCTAGACACTTATCTCTGCCTACCCACACACAAAACAATCCACTTTATAACAAACTAACAGCCCTAGGAATAAGTCATACAAACCACATCCCAAACAATCAAGGACCTTACCAACTCCTCCACACGCACAGATGCTCCCAACACCCCTGATGCCCCCAGCACCGGCATCTATACCATCCCTTGCAATGACTGCAACAAATGTTACGTCGGAGAAACTCAACGAAGTCTCACACAATGTGTCAAGGAGCATAAAAGATCGATAAAAACACACGATAAATTAAACGCATTATTTACACACATTGCTGAGCTAAATCACTCACTCAATTTCTCTCAGGCCAGACTAATCAAACCAATACATAAGAAAGATTTAAGACGTCTATGCGAATCAGCAACAATACCTCACACTGATACGTTCAACATAAGACCAGGTTTTTAAACCTCGATATATCAATCGCAAAAACTATAATTCGCATCAACTTCCATCAAGAATATGGTAAAAAAATGCAACACCAAAATATAAAAAACTTCCCCAGCCAACTACATAAATATTGACTACCTACCCCATTTCATCTCGTCTCGCAAAGAATCAAAATTCTTATCCAAACCCACCATAAATCTGACGGCCTAATTTAGTGACACCCAATACCACCATCCTCTATATCATCCCCATGCAATAAATCAAAACTCTCTCCTACCCAATAATTTTAACCCACTTCTCCCAACCACCCCCTTTACCAACAAGCACCTAGCAACCTCCTCATCTCATCTTCCTATACAAACTACTACTTTTCCTTTTACCCTACCTCATATATATATAATATATATATGTGGGGGGGGGGGTTGTATGATACTATTTCTATCTAGCATTTGCTAAATATTAAATATTTTTAAATTAGGGATATTTTTTCTGTTTTTGACGTGGCATAGTCTGACTCACGTAGTGCTAAACGTGTGTAGACGCTAAACTTCGGGCAGATCCACACATTTCTCTCTCTCTCTCTCTCTCTCTCTCTCTCTCTCTCTCTCTCTCTCTCTCTCTCTCTTTCTCTCTCTCTCTCTCTTTCTTTTCCTTTCTTTTTCATAATATATATATATATATATATATATATATATTATAACCATTTAATCACATACTTTCATAATATGAATATTCAGTCATCAATTTATTTTCCCAGGTATTTGATGTAATTTACCATAAAAAAAACTCCGCTTCGATGCATTTGCAAAAGCGAAGGAGAGTCGCCAAGCAACATCCTTTCGTGTGTGTGTTTTCACCTTTCATCGAATGTTCCTAAAAATACCTCAATTTTCACGTCTGGATTCCTTCCTAAGCTTTATTTGCCCTTGAGCTTAAAATCTCGTTTTATTAAAATTCATAAAGCATTCCCAACGCGTCTTTGCAGCCAAACTATTATTACCAGATGATGCAACCATTTTTACTCTCTAAATTCTTTTACGTTTTTCGTATTATAAAAATACCCCCTCTCTCTCTCTCTCTCTCTCTCTCTATATATATATATATATATATATATATATATATATATATATATATTATCACCGATAGTGAGCACTAGCTATAGACTAAAACAGACAACAACATGATACTTAGCAAAAAAAAAAAAATGAATAAAATAAAAATAACAACATACATATAAACACACACCCTTATAACAAATCCAACTACTATCTCCCACCTAGGGCCGGGTTAGCTCAGTCGGTAGAGCGTTCGGCTAGAAACCACAAGGTTCCTAGTTCGATACCGGTCCTCGCCAACTCAGCGTATGAGTAGCACAGGGATCGTAAGGGGCTGATGGTAGGTGTGGCGCTCCACCTCAGATGCTAAAACAGTATCCTTGGTCTAGCGCTATTGAAAAGGGGATAGACTCCCTCGCTGACTGGCTGATACCGACTTTAGGCCGCCCCATCGACTTTACTTTACTTACTTTACTTTAAATGACCTACTATATATATTCACCAAACTCAGTGCATATATATATTTACCAACTCCGCACGAGCAGGATGTGACACAAGGTAAATTACGGATAAAAATATTCCTTTATAAAACGTTTGGCATTAGTCTCGACGAATTTATATACATACGTACATTCACACATTGTCCTTGTCGTTTCTCGTATAGTTCTAACATGAAAGTATTCTTAATTAGAGACAAATGAAATCAGATAAAACTAAGTTCTTTTAACAAGTAGATCACATCTCCATACCGGATGGTAAGCCTCTAGACCAGTTCACATACCGAGGTAGGAATATCTTATCTACAGAAAACAATGTCAATATAGGAATAGGAAAAGCATGGACTGCTATATACATATTATCTATGAAATAGAAATATGATCTCACTGAGGGGTTAAAGCGAGATTTTTTTATGCCTTAGACCTATCAGTGCTACTTTATGGCTGCACTACTTGGAATCTAACAAAGTGAGCAGAGAAAAAGTGCTGGGAGCTACACATGGTTTCTGCGCACTGTCATGAACAAATCCTCGAAGCAGCATCCCACAGGAGAATATCTGAAACACAACACAGCTTTAATATCAACAACGCATCCATGATTGCATACATCCACAACAAATTAAGACAAATATTAAAAGCCAGCAACACAGCACAATTTTAATTGTAGATCTGGCTTCTTTAATATTTCCTCACACCTAAGAAAAGCCATCATATACAGCTATAGACTAAAAAAGACAACAACATGATACTAAAAAAAAAATGAACAAAATAAAAATAACAACATACGTATAAACATAATCCCGTATAACAAATCCTACTACCATCTCCCACCTTTACATGACCTACTATGTTGTGGGAGATTATGTGCTTAATTAAAGTCATACCTAATTGTGTTAATTAATTAATTATAACTAAATGAATTAGGTGTGCATATTGGTTTAGATGTAAAGCGTAAACAAATCGAGAAAAAGTCATCTCTGTATGTACATTTCAGCCCATTAGGCATCATCAGCAGAGCTATAGACAGGGCAGTGCTTTGTGCGTGATTCGAACCCTACCTGTCAGGCTGACAGGCGGGCATTCTAACCACAACACTAGTTGGCTTCCCCAGACTTTCTCGTTCATTTTAAACTGGTATATATATCGCACTTTTTGGGGGACCTATTATATATCCACCAAACTCAGTGCGTATATATATTTACCAACTCTGCACGAGCAGGATGTAACACAAGGTAAATTTCTTATGCGGGGTTCAACAGGTTAAAGTGCACAGTCTGCACGACTATTTATCCATAACTGGAGGGAGAGTAGGATTCATACCTTTCCCAAGGGTATTAGCGCTAAGTGAAATGCAACTATCACATCCAGGATTTGAACTCGGGGCGACGAGTCTATTTCCCATGACTTTAACCATTACACCACGCGCTTCATAACTCAGTGCGTATAGCCCACCGACGACCTCTGTCCAAACACCTGTGGCATCAATAACAGAACCTTACTAGCTACACCCCCATAAAAAATAGAACTCCCACTACCAACTTAAACACTCCTAGTAGCACCTCCAATTGACCACCCCTCCCCTATTCACGACCTCCTCACTCATCAGTATGAGAATGACTACCGTTGAAGCAAGAACTCAATCCAACGTCCTGAAGAAGGTCTAATAGACCGAAACGTTATAACCTCGACATCATTACCTACAATAAATATCCATCTTGTACAACATTCCGTCTTTCTCTACCTTTCTCCATATATATATATATATATATATATGTATATGTATGTATATATATATAATATATATATATATATATATATATATAATAGATAGATAGATAGATAGATAGATAGATAGATAAGTTAATCAAATTACTGGTAAGTAAAGGAGGAATTTATTTGGGATCATCAGATCTCTCTGTACAAGCATACGGTATGCTTTTGTAGGTGCAAACATATGTACTCATACAAGGATTTTTTATAAATCCCTAAAACGAGCTAAATGAATAATAATCAATAAATCAAATTATATACAGATTAATATTTCAATTTCAAAAATCGAAAAACTTAACAAACCTTCATCTCGTTATATTCTTATTCGACTGGAAACTCAAAAAATAAGTCTTAGCCACATCAGACGGTATCACAAACGATTTTTTAAACCAATCTGATGAGTGTTTTTGAGTTTTTGGTAGAAAAAAAATATAACGGTTTGAGAAGTTTTTCTTCCTTTGAAATATATATATATATATATATATATATATATATATATATATATATAATATATATATATATATATATATATATATATATATAAAGAAGAAGGTCTCCAAATGTATTATGTCCTCAGAAAAAAAAGTTTTATTCTTTTTATCTTACATACGCGACACGTGTTTCTGATCTGTTGTCTTCTCCAGGCATTGAGTTATTAATTTGGCAGAATATGTCCGATATTTGATAGGTTGTGTGTGTTTTAGCAACTTTTCAATCACAACAGATCAGAATCACGTGTCGCGTATGTAAGATAAAAATAACAAAACATTTTTTCTGAGAATATAATACATTTTGCGGACCTTCTTCTTTTTTTTATAAAATATTAAACTTTCTCCCGTTGGAACCAGAACAACATTTTATATATATATATATATATATATATATATATATATATATATATATATATAGAGAGAGAGAGAGAGAGGAGAGAGAGAGAGCATTTAAGGTAAAAGACAGAATCAATAACTATTCTATCCATACACGATAGATCTTTCTTCAAAACTTTCTATATAGAGGTAAAAGAGGTGAAATTTGTAAACCACAGTCACTAAATTTACTTCTCTCGAATTATTTTTCGGCTTCTTATTTTCTCTACTCCCAACCATTTTTAGTTGGAATTAAAAAGACATTTAAGTGGTTGGCCACGACAGACTTGTGCAATTGAAAGATTCAATAGCAGAAGAATTAACGAGACTATTTAGGTCTATGTGGGTTCGCTGCCAGAGACACAGCGTTTCCGATTGCGGGAGGAAGTCACAGTGTCTGTGTGTTGTTTTCTCGCATAAAACTGTTATTCTCTGAGCAAATTTTCTTTTACGCTAATTTTCCCTCGCTAGTTCTCGTTCTCGTTGGCGCTTCTCGTTTTAGACTTCATCTCCCAGCATCTCATCTGACTTCCGTTCAACCACATCCGCTTTCTATCAAGCGCGACGATTATTTTATATTTTGGCAGGAAGCTCGATCAACAAACAGAACAGTAAATAATTAGGCGTTATTAGATTTTGATTTTGTTTGGGTAGACAATTTGATGTATACTCCAAGAAAATAGGAAGGCAATAATAAAAAAAATGAATCATATCGGAAAATGAAAAAGGAGACAGTCAATAATGATCAAGCAATCTATATAGATATGCGTTTCCAAAACACACACACACACACACACACACACACACCACACGCATACACAAATACACACAAGCAGATACACACAGACACACACACACATATATATGTTTATGTATATATATATATATATCTGTGTGTGTGTGTGTTTGACTACTTCACACACACTCACACACACACACACACACACACACACACACACACATATATATATATATATATAATATATATATATATATATATATATATATATATTTATAACTATGCTTTTATTTACTTTTGGCACCCCAGGGCTTTTGATCTTTTTTCAGTCTCTATTTAATTTCCCCTTAATTCACTGCTTCCTTCCTCCGAATATATATATATATATATATATATATATATAGAGAGAGAGAGAGAGAGAGAGACAGAGACAGAGACAGAGACAGAGAGACAGAGACAGACAGACAGACAGACAGAGACAGACACAAAGACAGACCGCTAGGCAGACTGAAATGGTGTATGTATGTGTGTGACTGTGTGTGTGTGTGTGTGTGTGTGTATGTATGTGTGTGTGAGAGAGAGAGAGAGAGAGAGAGAGAGAGAGCGAATCAGAGAGAGAGAGAGATAGAGAATCAGAGAGACAGGTAGATAGACAAAACATAAACAAAGAATCAGTAACTGTCAGGTCCTTGCCAAAATCAGCTTAGGACACACACACAACACACACACACACACACACACATATATATATATATATATATATATATATATATATATATATATATATATATATATCACCGATAGTGAGCACTAATTATTGCTAAATATTGCAGACCACACACAAACACACACACACAAATAATATATATATATATATATATATATATATATATATATATGTGTGTGTGTGTGTGTGTGTGTGTGTGTATAGGAAGTGTAGCATTAGTGGTGGACTAGTAATTTAAAATGGGACGATATAATTTAATAAGCGTAACAATAAAAACGCTTTGAGGCGCCTTTCGTCCGACACATTTTTAAAGAGAATTAAAAGGTAAGTGATTTGCAGCTTTAAATACCTAAAAAAAAAATAGGTGTATTTAAAAAAAGTAAAAAAAAGAAATGATAGAAAGAGAATCAATTAATTCTCAATTCTCTTCCTTTGTCCCTCGCATATTTTATAAGATGATTACATTGTCAGATCTTTAATTAACGTCATCAAGTCCTGCTGTTAGCATGTATTCCCATAATTCTTTCTCGCTATACGTCCCTAGCGGCCAACGTTCTAGGTCTTCCACGCGGCACCAAGAATCCGCGTAGAGTTGAATTAAGTAAATCTTTGTTCTTCGGCCTACACTGATGTGCCATATGCAGGTGTCTAAAGGAGAACGTCACTCATGAGTTCGTCCTTGCTTCTCTAGCATGTTTTATTTGTCTCCTCATTGGCTAGGTAATAGGAGACTGGTGACTTTATAGCCGTTTTCTTGTGGGATGCTGCTTCCAGGATTTGTTTACGACAGATCGTGGCATCCTTGTGTAGCAACAGTTGCACTGATACGGCTATGATTTGAAAGAATTATTATTCATCCTATCAGTGGGATCAGATTCCCCATATGGTGGATAATCTACATAGAGCCTCCCGTGTCTGAGCTGTAATTTATGAGTTAGCTCCCCTCTGCTTGCATAGACCCGGACACTACAGATTTAGCTTCAAGAAGGTTACTGTTTTAATTGTGTTTTTTGTTCGTGTCCTGTACAGGACAGAAGAGCACTTGTCCGAATATTATTCACTGCAAGTATCTAAGCTCATCACGATTGACTCAATACCCTGTGAATGTCCGGATTGGTGTCTTTGTGTATGTTTATGCATATAGTTGGGTACTCGTTGCACGACTCTAACCTCTAATACATGGATTGTTCGTCTCATCTAATCAGCGTAGCACTGACACTTGAACTGATAAACAAGTAGAATCTTCAACAAGATAAGGGCGAAATCCTTATTAAAAGAGACATTATTAGTACCGTAAATCACATGTACCATGGTAGATTTATAGCAACATGATACAGTCAATGAGACAGATATTATGCAGTTTATCATTGATCGTAGCGTCGAAGTTCGAACGTTTTGGTTTATATAGAAACCTTCTTCAGAACAATATGAAACCAGTAAAAGAAAAAAAGATTTTTGTTGTTAAAAAGATGATAAATTTTTTGAATTAGTTGAGTTTGGAAAGAAAGCTGTTTTGCATATTTTCCAAACTCAACTCATTCAAAAACATGCATCATTTTTTTAACATCAAAAATCTTTTTTCCATTACTTGTTAATATTGTCCCGAAGAAGGTTTCAGTATAAACCGAAACGTTCGATCGTCGACACTACGACCAATAACAAACTGCTATTCATTGTAACATCCCGTGTCTGTCTACATTTCTCCACATATCGCCGAATTGATTTCCTGATTTTACTCCCATATATATATATATATATATATATATATATATATATATATATATAAAAACCCTAACTAAGCGACTAGAGAATAAACTAGATGGGAGCTGCACAATAATGCTGCGAGTCATCCTGGATAAGACGTGGAAACAGCACCCCACAAGAAAACAGCTGTACGTTCTCCTGCCACATATCACCCAAACCATCAGAGTAAGACGGACAAGACACGCGGGACACTGCTGGAGAAGCAAGGACGAACTCATAAGCGACGTCCTCCAGTGGAAGCCAGCACATGAACACGCCAGTGTGGGCTGACAAGCAAAGACGTACATTGATCAGCTCTGTTTGGATACAGAATGCTGCATAGAGGACCTCCCGAGAATGATGAGCGATAGGGACGGATGGAGAGAGATTGTCATGGATATCCCCGCTGACAGCGTGACATGATGATGATGATATATATATATATATATTATGAAAAGCTAGCACTTTCTCTTTTATTTGTAGTGATTCTGTCGTAATCTATATGAATTAAGTGTAGTGTATTTACGCTTTGTTTCGTTTACTTTATTCCCTTATTATCAGCATAGCTTTCCATCACGTACTCAATTATTTTGTTTGAGTGAAATATTCCACCAATCGTTTTTCCCTCTTAAATCTGTCGCATGTATCGATCCAAAAATCTATCGCTTTGGGATTTTAAATTAAGAAGCTTCGAGTTATTTTTCGCGTGAATTTTGGAAAGCATTTCAAGAATCCGTCGTTTGAATAAATTATGCACAGCGATTACTATATTCCTAAAGAGTGCTGGCACCAGTGTCTGATAAAAGTCTCTGGAGACCGACAGAGAGGAATTCGACTCAAATTTCCACGGAATTCTTTATGACTCACATAATGAGGTTAGCTGAATAATTTTTTAAATTCAATGAATCTCGAATATCTAATTTTTTAAAAAAGAATTTTCAATACCATACACAATATCTTAGAAATGAGGGATACATTTATTACCAGGACTAGCAAATATATGCACCCTCCGGGTGCAAATATCTAAGTTTTAATATAATAAAATATCATATTAAATTAGAAAGGCTAATTGAACTGAATAAGAATGTAGATAAAAAGATTTTGAACAGAGGGGGTATGATTGAAAAATAGAACAACTTTGAAACTAACTCTTCCATCATTTTCCGTTACTCCCTTCTTTCATTGGTAAATTTTCCTAATTAAACGGTTTAGTTAAAATAGGAAGTAAAGAATAATATTAGTTATTTCTTCTTGTTAAGGAATTTCTTTTAAGATTTATTGAAGATATTTTTGCTCATATTCATTAAGATAAAACCAAACAATTAGAAATCAATAATACTAAGCATATATTTATTAAAATCAATTTTTTAAGATCAATGTGCAAATTAGCCTTCCCATTCATACTGTAAACCTCTATTTTGTTATATATATAAATACAATTGTATGTTATTAGTATGTGGATATTACCAACAGTATTAATAATGTAAAACAATTTTATTAATAATTGAGGTTTAGATAAAAATAAAATGTAGAATGTGACGTAAATAACTAAGGGAATTGTGACTTGAGTAGTAATATAGTTTCGGTTACAGACACAAAAACCCACAATCTCCATTATAATAAGATATTCTGCACACAACACAATTTATTTGTGAAATTGATAATAATGATTTTGGTTTGTTTTGTTTTACGGCATATCAACCTCAGTGGGTCATTTAATGCCGATAAAGTTTTGAAATAAATCAATTCTTAATGGATAATACAATTTTTTATAAATACATTTTTCTATCTAACCCATAGATGGGACCCCTAACAGGTACTACCACTCCGGTCAGAGTGACCAGGAAGCAATGGTGATGAAGGGTGCTCCACATTCCCCAAACCTCCAAAACTTAACCTCCATCAGATAGAGTTTACCGTCATTCCCAGGACATGTAGACCTGCAGCCACGCCTTCTAGCACCATATGATAAAAAAAGGTTGGGGCTTGCCATAAGGGCAATAGGGTTGGGAAAATCATATAGTGCTAGGGCTTGACGTGACAGCCGATTGATCGGAGGGGCCTCTCCGACCGCCCGTCTAGCCCAAGAGATAATGAATAACACACACACACACACACAAACACACACACACACACACACACAACACACACACACACACATATATTATATATATATATAAATATATATATATATAATATATATATATATCAATCCCACGTATGCTTCTCAAATAGATAGCTGAAAATTGTATGAAATATATATTTAACTACTGTAAATAAAAGAATGTGCTAAAGAAATTAAATGTACTTACAGCTAAAGGCCGTATAGTATGTAGAGAACGGGAAAAGTTTATTTTCACACCGATATATAATATATATATATATATATATATATATTATATATATATATATGAGATATGTGCTTAATTGAAGTCGTACCTAATTTTGAAAATTAATTAGTTAATAATTAATGCATTTAGGCGGGCATATATGTTCAAATGTAAGACTCAACAAATCGAAAAAATGTCAATCCCTGAATGTACATTTCGACCTATTAGGTCTCATCAGCAAGATTATAGTCATGGAGACTGCTCCGTGTGAGACTCGAAACCTCGACTGCCAAGCTGAGAAGCGGGGACTCTAACCATTGCACTAGCTGACCATTCCAGATTCTTCGTTTGTTTTGAACTTATTTATATACCACATTTTATTGACTTGCTACACGACAGTATGAGAGTAAGTAAACAAACAATGGGTTTATTTGATATGGCTTTTTAGCCGACAATTTTTGGAGGATATGTGCTTAATTGAAGTCATACCAAATTTTGAAAATTAATTAGTTAATAATTAATCAATTTAGGCGGGCATATGTGTTCAGACGAGGTTTCGAGTCACACACAGAGTCACACTCCTATAAAATAAAGTTTCATTTAAAATTTTGTTTTGTTACTCATTGTGTTTTTATCATTTGTGAATTTCAAAAGCTTTTATTGAGCTCGTTATATAAAGTATTTTGCCTGTTGCAGTTGTATAAAAGGATTTTCTATGTAATTGAGTTATTTGAAAAATTGGGCCGAGAATTTATATGTTGTTAATTAGTTATAACTTAATTACATAGTATTAATTAAGTATGCCTTAATTATACTTACATTCTATATTTTTTTAACGAATTTCTTAAATATAAACAAAGACGTTATATTTTAATCTAAAAAGTGACGCCAGTCTAGTTGGAAATAGAACATGATTAATACTAAAGTGTGCACTTTTTTCCAGATGAAACATTATATATATATATATATATATATATATATATATATATATAGTAAATAAGCAAACATTCCAAAATTATGCAAACCTTCTTTTACTCAAGCTAGTGCTCAAATACTCTCCTCCACAGCAGGATAAAAGCTAAAAGAAATTTATATCTCACCTCTTTATGATGGATTCATAACTAAAGGTTTCGTGTATTAAGAATGCTATCATCAAATAAGATTGGTTTGAATGGACAGAGAAAATAATTATTAAATACTGATTATTCTCTGGTCAATGTACTTAATAACTGAATTGTGTGGGATCGGAAGTAAAAAGAGGAAGAGAAGGAAATATACTTTCCCTATTTACAAAGTAATACAAAAGCTAATAAATAATTGGTCCGAGGATAAGGAGTTAGCTATCTACTAGCTGGACTATATGAAAAATGGAGGAGTATTACTAATTTGGTATCTGCTATAACTAGTTAAAAAGAGTTAACATGTCAATGAATAGTTTTTTAAAAAAGAAGAAATATTTTAATTTACGATATTTGTTTATTTTTAGATTTACTAATTTAAAAAAAAAAGATACATTGGCTTTTTAATTTAAGCAGTGGATGGCCTGAATGGGAATATTTGATTGAAAGCAGATTTGAGGTTTTTTGTAGATGAGGAGTATGAGAGATTAACAGTTGACGGAGAAGATTTTGAAGAATTTTACGGAGAAAATTTTGAAGAAGAAACAGGTAATTTTGAGACTGTTTGGAAAAAAAGACCGAGTTATTTTGTAGAATTATTAGGAACTTAGTTTTCTCTCCCTGGAATGAAGAGACCATTTCTCTGAAGTTTAAAGCTTGCTTATTTTGTCTTCTATATGTGTTTAAAAATAGAGTCGTCTGTCGTAATAAATTGAGGACTTAGATTTACCTCTCAAGAGAAGGAAATAAATCATTTAATTATTTTTTGAAATTAAGTGTTCTAATTTTTTTAAATTTGATACATTTTTAACTACATTTTTCTAAATTTATTTAGTATTTTCTGGGTTATTATATGTTTTGAATGAAGAGCAGTTGTGCTGACATTTTATTACCAATTGTTGCTACGATGGCTGCATGATGAAAATATGTTTTTAAACTGAAGTTGAAGCTGAAACACCTCCTGACAGTATCAATAATTAAAATATATGCAAATAAATGCATAAAACAACTTCAGAACAACGAGCAAAGGTTGACTAATAATATATTGAATAGTTAATCATATTCTAAATTTAATAGAAAAAAAAAAGAATTTATAGCGACATTTGCATAGTAATTCAGTCTTTTCCTAACAAATTTTCACCCCGGCGTACCAAATTATTCCATTCAACTGGTTCCCTATTGAAAAATGATCAAGTACAAGTGTCAGGTTTGGTTCACAGACAAAAAAAGATGACAGCGATGTTCACGTAGTGATTTTATAGTGTAAACAAGTAGCACGTGTGAGAGTCACTAACAGTGGACATTTCAAACATAGTATTGATAAGAGTTAAATTATTGAAACAAAACTTGCTTGTTATTTTTAAATAGCGTTTAAACTTTCGCAAATATTCCGTATACGCTACTGCTAATCATGTTGATATTACTTCACAAATATTCCTAACATTGAAATATTAATTGAAAGAAAGAAAGAAAGATTACGTGAGTTCTTTTATTGATCAAGCTATCACGTTTAGTATTTGAAAGTTTCTCCTTCCGAATGAGATTTTTACAGCAAATCAGCTGAACTATTCTTTAACCATGTGTTCTTCCAAACGTCTAGCAACTCATGGATAATTAATTGTTGTGCCTGTTGTACTGGGTTTTTTCAGATAGTCCCAAGTATTCACAAAGAGATGACTTACCTAGCCAGTCACTAAAAAGAATGTCATAATGTATCATCGTAGAATGACAAGAAGTTAAAGGAGATGGAGAAAAAGATGAAAGAGTAATAGAAATCCAACACAAATACGGACAAAGAAAGAAAAGAAAAGAAAAGAAAAGCGGAAAGGTGGGTTGGTTAGTTTGTTTAATGACATATCAACTCTTGTGGGCTAATTACATTCAAATCTTTTCTATTTTCTATGTATGATTTTAAGCGAATAATCTGATAATTTGTTCGGTTTGATATTTTAAATCTGGTAGAAATAATTTTCATTAACATAATGTGTATTATGTCCTTAGTTATTGAAATTAATAAAGTGGTTGAACCTCAGCCACCACATTCAAGCACCAGTACGAAAAAAAGGATTGAGTTTTTGCAATAAGGACAATTTGAAGAATACGATTGGAATAATCATATAGGCTTTGACGTGACGATCTGATTTTTTGGCTCATGCCTCTCTGACCATCCGCCTAGCCCAAGTGAGGGTCAAGCGGGAATGTTGCATTTTGTATACGCGTCACAGACCACTCAGCCACCATGATACTGTCCTCATGTATTACGAGTTACCACTCACAGCCAACAGGTGTCCTTATTGGATTGGGGGGGGGGTCTTACCCCTCTCTAGAAAGTAGAAAAAATGTTTTTCAAATAGAAAAATAAATAGAAATAGATTGAATGATTGGTTACTATATTTTATAAGTTTCTTAACCAAGGTTAAAGACCCAAGTTTGTCCTACTATTTACCCCTTGCTGGAGGGAGAATAGTTGAATGCATATCATCCCGAAGGGTATTAGCACTATGTGAAATAAAACCAGCCTCGTCCAGAATTTGAACTCTGGTCGCCAAGTCTATTTCCTTCGACGATACCCATTAAACGTCACGCCTCCATGCAGAATAGTTATAGAGATAATTAGTGAATGTGAAGCGGAAGGAGAATGAGGAGGAGAGGGAGGAGGAAGAAGCAAAAAAGAAAGAAAGAAAGAGGAAAGGAAATAAAAATAGAATATTTCAATATATACTCTTACAATAAATAAACAAGCAAATACACAGATTGATACAATTCAATTTTTGTGTTAAAGTGTAATCAGAAATTTAATTCTTTGCCTACTCACAACGGCTCTCACACTACTGTGATCCTACCATAAGCAGCTGAAAGCTGTTCTTATTATAATTGAGCAGAAGGTTTCAGCTTACAGTAATTATAGAATTTTCTTTTTAATAGAATGAGTTCTGAGGTAAATAGATAGTGAACTTTGAAATATCCCATCATACAGTTAATAAATACCAAGAAAATTTGGTAAAGCTGTGAGGGAAATTTCACTGGCAAAGAGTTAAGAAAATGAGAAAATCGTAAGATATTAATAAATGAAAAATTGAATTATGAATCAGGATGGGACAAAACAAAACAAAACAAAAGAATTCTCAAAAATCAATTTGAAATGAATTTAAAGGGGAACTATTTTTTAAAAATGTAATAAAGTGATGGAAATGAAATGTTTATAACATCGATTCTTTATTCCAGGTTTCTCTCATTTCAATCAAAGTCAACGACAAACAGACAGACATACACAAAAAATGGACGACACTTAGAAATAAAATAAAGATAAACAAAATAATATCGGTTTGCAAACTCGCATTAAAACAGTAAAACCTGTCAAAATACCTGCTCACTTATAAACCCATCATGGGACTAAAAACTAATAAAAAATCCTTCATCTATTGTTGAAATGAAAGCAATAAAAAATACTAAAAGCAACGATTTTAATATCATTTGCAAGATAGCAATATCACTCGTCGGTATTGTAGTACTTAAATCCTGCGATAAATTCTCTTCCTCGTTAATTTCTTGGCTATTTTTACTAGTTCTCACTAATTTCTTGGTCGACTATTATGAATCTGTTAAAGAATCATCTAGTAGAAAGAAAAATATAACGTAATTATTATTGGATATCTGGAAATCATGTGTTGACAAACAACATTTGGTTGAGTATTTCGTTTCCTCGCACGGTGTAAATATAAGAAAGATTCACGACGAAGTGATAAGAAGGATATTTTATAGCTAAAGTAAAATTAATATAGGATAATACAAACAAGAGAGGAGTTACAAAGAAAAGCTTATACACCATTGTATAAGGGAAATGTCCCAGCTGGAAAATGATCTTTCAGTAAATAAAAGTCTTGAGGTTGCTGGTAAATGAGGAAAATATAAACACTTAAATTTTCAGTATTTTCCCAATATCAACCAAAAGACCAGACTTATCATTAATTAAAAAGAATAAAATAATCTCGTGTATTTTGCCGTTCATAGAGCTAAAGAAGTGAACGAAAGAAAAAAAGAAAGAAGATATACTAATACTTGGAACTTGCCATAAACTGAAAAGATTGGAACCTGAAAGTAAGAATGATAGCAAACATAGTTCGGTCCTCGAAAGGATCCCCAAGATCCTTGCAAAGAAACTTAGGGCATTAGTGATTAAAGGAAGAATTGAAACTATCCAGACCACAGCAATAATACAAATTAGCTAAAATACTCAGAAGAATCCTGGAAACCTAGGGAGTCTTGCTGTCACTCAGACTCCAGTGAAAATCCACAATTTTAAACTGTTGTGAAAGAATCTCAAGTAGTGAAATAATAATAATAATAATAATAATAATAATAATAATAATAATAATAATCTGGACCTTGCCAGAGAACTGAAAAAGTTATGGAATATGAAAGTCAAAGTGATACCAATTGTAGTTGGTGCACATGGAACGGTTCCAAAGGGATTGGAAAATCTGGACACCAGAAGAAAGATTGAAACCATCCAGAATACTGCACTGCTGCAATCTGTCAGAATACTCAGAAGAGTCCTGGAGACCTGAGGAGATTGCTGCCACTCAGACTCTAGTGAAAGAACACCAGCTAACGCTGCTGTGAAAACTCAAAAGGAGTGGATAATAATAATAAATAGGTCATGAAATGCTGTGTGTACAAAGCCACTCTTTCCCGTAGACTGGAGACTGTAAACTGGTGCGTGTTATCTTTGTGAAAGCTGGAGTGTCTGAGAGAATAGTACTTTGGCATTTTAACGTGTATAAAGCTGCTCTCTACACCACCTAGCGACTACTGACAGACATGGGTTGTAATTACCTTATACACAAATAGTTGAGTAATCTAATCCCAACGTATGTATAACTTGCATCCCTAACTTTGGACTACGGAATCATTGAAAAAAGTATTGTAATATGATTGGATACTGACTATGCAGGTGTTTCAAAACCTGAAAGAAATATGATATCCGAGGATATCCGAGGTTAAAACAGGTGACCCTAGCAATCCGAGGGAAATAATTAAATTCCCATTACTGGCTAGTTGTAAACAAAACATGGGATCCAAATGTTTTTGTTTATAAACAAAAGATTAATGTATAAATAAGTCCGCAAAAAAAGAGACTCAATGGCGACTTAAGACATCAGTTTCTTTGATCTGACTCGCCAGATGTTTTAGGAGTGATCGCGATACTGAGCACGTTTTCAGGGTTTCCAGAATCTGGAAGAACCTTATAGAAGGTTATTGAATGTTTTAAACGGAAAAGTATTTAAGCACCTGGCCTGAGAAGTCTGAGTTGAGTCTAGGGAGTCGAACTAAGAGGGTTGGAATGAGGCGCTGGTACATAGACACTCAAGGTAGGATTTTGGACTTATCGGCTGGCCGAATTAAGTTAATTATAGCCGAAGACAGTAAGTTAATTAAGCCGAACCTAACGAAAGATACAAGAAAATTCTCTCCCCACTCTCCCCCTCTCTCTCTCTCTCGAAAAAAAAAAAAAAAAAAAGAAAAAAAAAGAAAAGAAACTGACGATATAATAAATTTGTTGATAAACAAAGAAGCCCGTTTTACTACGTGTTCTTACTACGAACAGTTTGTGAATCAATGTGACGGTCCAGTTATTAGATGTAAACAAACAGCAGTTTAGCCCAAGCCAACGCAAAAGGCAAACAGAAACATAATGTTTACTTAAATTAATTGACCGTGACGATGACGCATGCCCCCTCTGCCTACCACAACTGGATATCACCCGAACACTGTAGTCGGCATCGCTGCCTCCTAAGAGAACAGAGGAAGAAGTTCCCTCCTGGTATACATCTGCGTTACGTAATGCTTTCTTCTGAGCGCAGTGGCCAGTGCAGTGCATCTACTGTAGAAGGCCACATTACAGTATCTTGTATAATATACACTGACTTTTAAGAATATTAAGCAGCTAAATCTAATCTGAATTTAGATTTAGTTTAACTTTTATCGGTTCTAAATCATTGTAAATAAGAATTTAAATAGTTTACATTATTTCTTAAGGCACAAAATCTACACAGTATTTAGAGCAAACACACGGAGATGTTTACACAAATATACAAACTAGCGATTAAAAAAAAAACGCTCACATTAGGAGAATCAAAACGAAAATAAAAAAATACGTTATAATTGATATTTATCTGTAACGGCGTAAAACACATGTGGTTATATCAGTGGGTTAACCACATGCGTTTCCCAACTTATTGCTACATCGATGCTTTCTGCGGCCGACACTGTTTTTTTTTTTATCCGCTGGCCGTTGATCGACGAAGCTACAAGTTGAAAATGCGTGTAGTCAAACTCATTAGTTTCTAGTGTTATATACTGACGCTTTCACAGTACCAAATCGATATAACATGTATACCCTTTTCTTAACTTCTACTCTCTGGTCGTATTTCTTCTGGCCGGTTTTGCTTCTGATCGTCTATCATCTATCTTGGTCTGGTATATCTTCTAAGGTCTGGTCTTCTATTGAGGACTTCGGGTCTGGTTTCTGTTGGGATTTCTCCTTATCCGAAGCCCTGTGTTATTGTTAGTTTTTAGGTAATAAACACAAGACTTCGATTTACGTTGATGTTACTTTATTTGTAAATCCCCAAACCAGACAATCTGCGCAGATGAGACTTACATGTTACTAGCTCGGCTTCTAACTTCTAACTGACTTAAAATTACTATATCCTTAAACCGGAAGACAGGGTCTTCCATGGCTTCCGGTTCTCACAATCCATCCTCACAAAGTAAAGTTAGAGTGAGGTCAAGCACTGTCACTCACTCTCAAGGCCATCAGCTGCACTAATCGCCATTACGATTTCTACAATAACTTATAAAAGCATTAGGGATCCAATAATTATGTAACAATGATTGTAATTACTTTTCAGTCATCCTGTTCCGAATATGTTGGCGGCATGTGCACTGAATAGGTAATTATGTAATTCTCGTGAAAGATACATCTCTATCTTTTAGCCAAAAAATATTGTAATCAAGTTCGTCTTATACACAAACAATTATGGTAGTAATCCGTCGATAGTTGAAATGCTATCACATATTACACGAGCTGGATTTTAATAATTGTGACTTTTCCTTCTAGTGAATTAATTTCCATTTACTCCTAAACAAATTTATTGAAAATTAGATGACAAAAAATTTTACCTGTGTTTAACTCTTTGTCTACAAATTTCCCCACGGCTGTACCAATTTTTTTAGTATTTTTTACCTGAATAATGGCATATTTCACTAACTATTTCACCTCAGAACTCATTGTATTCAAATAAAGTCATGTTATTATTATGTAATCTTGTAATATTGAGTGGAAACAAGGGACACTTGCGAGAGCCGTTCCGATGGTTTCACGTTTTAGGATCGCAGGTGGTGGGATAGCGCCGCAGTAAGCGGTTAAAGTAGACAATGAGTTAATAAAAATTACACGAGAAACGGAATCCCTAAACTACAAATGCAGCACACATTTAATTCTTGAGGAATTATTTTTGATGGACAGTGGAGGAGATCGTGAATATCTGGCTGCACGCCTATGAGTTTTGAGCCGCAATTTACCATATTTTTCTGTTTGTTTAGTGGGGTGGGGTGGGGTCTGTGGTCTAGTGGGTGTTAACACGTGTTGGACTGTGCGACATCGTAGTAGCGAGTAAAGCCAGTCATGCGCTATTACCTTCACTTTCGAACTAAAATACCATTGTTAAGTAATCTGACCGCCATCCTTGGCCAGTTGCAAAGAACCCAAAGTAAATAAGTAAGCAAGTCCCGAGTTATAGAATCCTTTGGTAAGTGAATAAGTCCTGTGATATAGAATCCTTCGGTAAGTGAATAAGTTCTGTGATATAGAATCCTATGGTCCGTCGTCCAAGAAGATCCAAGTAGTAATGCTTAGGTATGACCAGAAAAGGCCAGTATAAATAATAATATCAGCAGCAGAACTCCACAATGGTTGGTCAATAGGTTGGTCACATGATTATCGCCGAGTCTATAAATAAGAGTAGGCATCTAAGACACACCTTATATCTCAGAAAAGTCAACAGAAAGGTAAGAAACCCTCATCGACACAGCAATGGGATAAATCATACTAATGCTGTCTTCTAAAAGGATAGTTTGGCACTAAGTGACCCACAAAGGTTGATATGCCATTAATTTAAAATATGCTATTAGTTTATGAATTAACAAAAAAGTGAAAGGCCTGTGTTGGTTTTACTAGTGGATAAAGTAGATGTTTTATTTATTGTGCTCTTATCACTCCAGCTGCAGGTTAAATAGTACTAATACTGTTCTTTTACAATAATGACTTTGGCATTAAATGAACCAGTAAGATTGATATGCCAAAGAAACCAAACCAAATTTTTTTGTTTAAAATGTAATGCACATACCTAATCCGAATTTAGTCAAAGCCAGCTTGTGTGTGTTCATTATTTATCAGATGCATTTACGAAAATAGACCAGAATAGATTAATGAACTCATACAGTTATTAGCATATTTGTCATCCTAATCTTTAACACTGGGATTTTTTTCATCTGTTATTCATAGAGAAACGATGGTTTAAATACATTGAAAGAAAAAGAGAGTATGTTGAAAAATAAATGTGGCGAGAGAAACCACGAACGTAGTAGTTCGAAGCGTGCACGACTGTGTTTGGCATGCAGAATGAGATCAGAGGCGAGTGGGGAGATTGAACTCGCATTCTCCTGATCGTGAGTCGTGGCCTGGCACGTGGGAATTGCTAAACTATCCAGAGTGGCCCTCACAAACCGGGAGAACAGCTTGCAGTAGCATTTTGGCTGTGTCGACGAGTGGACGATAGACAAGATATTTTAATAGTGTTGGTGAGAAGAGTGAAGCATTGCTGGGAGAGTAAAAGCGTCGGACTTAACTGAGCCCCATCCCCCGAGAACATTCTTATTAGAATAAATTAATGTTCCATGCTACTACGACTGATGGGGGGGGGGGTGTAGAACACAAACACAACTCACCTCAAATGGTAGAAATAGTGTATTTTTTATTTCATCCGTTTAGTTTCTGTGGCATTGAAATCTTTGGAAATTAGCACCGGACACTATGTACAGGTTATCTTCTTCGTTCTAATAAGATCCAGCACTTCTCGTATCTTTGAATGGGTCATTCACCCGCCCACCACACGAGCCCGCGTCTCCTCGTGTCTCCATCCACCAAAAAAGAAAGCAAATCGCGAAACAGTTGTTTTTCTTTGGGTTCACAGAACACTCAACTCCCACGTATATGGGCGGTATCGTCTTGGAAACAGCACCACCATTCACTAGCTTATCAAGCTTTGTGATCTCGGAAAGTCCTTGTTAATTGTAGTTTTCAGTCCGGAATGCTAGATCAAATTTTTAACCCGGCGCACCGAAGCCATTTTCTGTTCTAATAACCATCATGCTACTGTCAATTTCTGTGCATATTAAAACAAAAATGCCGACCAATAACGATGATAGTGGGCAACAGCAGACGAAATGCAATAAAATAAATAATTAAAAACGAGCGAAGCTCGGGAGGCGGGATAATTTTTCATAAATTATAAATATAATTGGTAGAAAAATAATTATATTTCATTCCAAAGTTCATTGACTCCCATTTTTTCCCCCTTTTCCTCGTCTTACCTGTATGAAATCAAAATGGCGAATCGTGTTCGAGCTAAAACTCTGTAAGAAGTTATCGATATGTGTGTGCAAAAAGTTATAAGAATTTTTCTTACTAGATACTGGATTATCAAAAATAAAATCCAGTGTTTTACTGGAAGAAAATATACAGACGTTTATTAATATATTGTGAATGTGTCAAAGTGGATGTAAAAGAAAAAGCCATAACAAGTAAACTAAAGAGATGTTTTCATTACCAGCCAATATATGCATCCTCCGGGTGCAAGTATTTAAGTTTTAATGTAATAAAATATTATGTTAACTTAGGAAAGGCTAATGAACTAAATAAGATGCCGATAAAAAGATTTGAAACAGAGGGGGAAACAACTAAAACTTGCTTTTTCTTCACTCCGTCTTTCATTGCAAAATTTTCATGATTTAGCTATTTTAGTTAAAATTAGGAAGTAAATAATAGAATTACTGTTAATATTGCTAATGGATTTTTTTAAGATTTATTGAGAGATTTTTGCTCATATTCATTAAGATTAAACCAAACAATTAGAAATCAATAATATGAGCAGCATTTTATTAAAAATCAAATTTTTGATAATCAATATGCATTGCATATTACCTTCCCATTCACACTGCAAACGCCATTTTTTTTTATATATAAACTACAAATTGCATGTTATTAGTATGTAGATATGGTCAACAATATTAATAAATGTAAAACAATTTTATTAATTATGAGTTTAAATATGAATAAAATCATGGAGAATGTGATGTAAATAACTATGTGAATTGTGACTCGAATTAGTAATATTGTTTCCGGTTACAGACAGAAAAACACACAATCTCGATTATAATAAGATTTGTCCCGAATGGTTTTATATACGCCTTGATAATTTGTATTATTTAATTGTTTGGAATGTATGGCTATAATACATAATATTCCGTCGGTATGAATCTAACAATAAAGATGATTTTTCATTCTTTTAAGGTAATATCGTTTAAAATATTGTTATTTTATAATGATAATTTATAACGAAAGTCAAGGGTAATAATGATAATTGTTGTATAACAAAACGGAAACAAGAACAATGTTCTAATTACAGCTAAGTCTGCTTTGTTTTAATTGCTACTGGTGAACAAGTCCGAAGATCTGGAATTTGTAAAATATACTAGTAGGAACCTGTATATACCTGTGGACAGAGAACACGAGGTGAGTGGCGAACGTCAAGCCTGTCCGTATTCTCGAAGGAAGCGGGCTAGGCTTTGCCTGACATGTCGGACTGTAGAATCGAACCCGCTTCCTTCCAGAATGCAAACATTGTCAACCGAAGTCGAGAAGCTAACAGTCCCGGGAGTAAGCGCCAGGTGCCCGCATGATAGCTATGAGGATGTCCGGCGGTCGGGTTTGGCCTCTAGAATCTCGTCTGTGGGGCAACGAGACACCCGGATGTTGAGGGAGAAAATTAGTAGAAGTAGAAGTGGGGTGACGACAGGGAGTCCAGTGGAGATTTTGAGTATTACGACGACGGATTTTTCAGCTGCTGAGGAATTTGAGGTTCCTGAAGATTTTTCGAACCGATTTTTTTTTTTGCTGCACAAGGTTTTTTTTTTTTACGGCGACGACATTGTCGCCCTCCCCCTTTCAACAAGTCGAATACTTACATTTTTCCCTCTATTTTTTTCCATTGTAGAATACCACAGTATAATAAACTAATAAATTCAACGTTTGATATGTTTACCAAAGAGCTATTGTTAAATAATGCAGTGTGTCAAAAGTATAATAATCTTGATCTAACTCTCTTTCAATTTTTTCTTTCCTTCACGCTTTTCCTCTTTTCACTATGTTTCATTGAAACAGATTAGTGTTCTCACCCCCTCTCTCTATATATTTACCTCACTCTCTTTGTTTGTTTCTTTCTTTCTTATTACATTTTTCTGTAGCATTTCCTTCCCTTTCTTTATAATAAGAACCGAATCATCCCATATTTAGCTAAGGTGGCAACACTCATAAGAAATAAGAATTCGGCGGATAAGCACCAAAAGAGACTCAGGATTTACATTTTCCGTTTCATCCTGACCCACTTGGATCGTCTTATTTTTAACCAGAGGGTAGTACAAGATGATAACTGTCGTACAATAATAATTTCTAATAATAGAAATACGGGTAGTAATATTAAAAATATATACTTGATACTAGGGAACCTCGTGGTGGACCTCTTTGCACTGAGAAAACATAGCGTTAGTCTCGTTTGCTATGTCTGGCTGGTTTACGGCATGTCAACTCTTGTTGCTTTATTTTAGGCTGGGTTATTATTTTTTCTTTTACAATTACATTGTTCAGATAACAACTACTGAATATATATATATATATAATATATTATATATATATAATATAATATATATAACAAAAATAAATATATAAAGGTTTTACATATCTATTTATTAGGTGACAAAGGAAAATTCCAGCGACCATATTGGTTTCCATGCGAAGGCAATCATCAGGTGAAGAATGTCTCAGATGCAAGGAAAATCGAAAAACAAAAATTTCAAAAAATTTCAAGAACAATTCAATAGAACATAGGATGTGTATGATTGGATAAAATGATATGCGTATGTATGTGGTGGTAATTGGAACGTATGAGAGTCCTTTAGGACAGCATAAAGTTGTGTAAACGCGGAAGTAACTGGTTCACACACATAATAACAACCTTTATGCTTCCATAAACACTCTCATACAATTCAAATTACACTACAAAAAGAATCTGTATCATTATTATATATATATATATATATATATATATATATATATATATATATATATATATAATATACACATCCCGGACACGAGCAGAAGTGCGTCACAAGGTCAATTTCTTAAGCGGAATTTTAACAAGTGTGAATTCAGAGTTTTCCTCCTCTAAGAGCCTTATGGTCCTACTATTTTACACATAACTGGTGCGATAATAGATTGAATGCATTACTTTCCAATGGTATTAGTGCTATGTGAAATGTAAATAGCTTTGTCCAAGATTTGAACTCGGAAAGACGTGTCCATTTCCTACGATGATGACTATAAGACCACGCATCTTATTTGTGTTGTATAGCTTTGAGTAACTATTCCTAATATAAATCATTTTCCGTTAGCAATTATGTACTGACAAGTGGGCTTGGTCTAATACTAATAATTTCTAAACAGAGTGATTAAAAATGGAAAAAGTTACCAGAAAAAAAACGTATGACTTCTCGTGTTTGAATTGGAGAGAGATAGTTTTATTCCTCTCTCTCTGCTACTCTCTCTCTCTCTCTCTCCTCTCATCTCTCTCTTCTTCTCTCTCTCTCTCTCCTGTCATTTATCGCAAACGATTCAATATACACACACACGTAACCACACACCTAAAAAAATGCACAATGTTTCCTTTCGATATACAACACTTACACACCGTCCCACATATTCACAACCAATAAAAAAGGAATATTTGACGTCATATTTCAAACCGTCTCCTTTTTTCAAACAACTCAACATTTTTTTTAAAAGAACTGAATTAATGAGGACTACCACTCGCTTTTCCTCGCTATTCTGTGATAAAATTTCTTATTACCTTCCATATACCAACAAATGCCCTGAAGATGAATCTAATTAATAGATGAAAACTAATGCCAGCGGGTCGGCCAATAAACTCGCCACTTTACCCATTTAAACTGTGTTTTTTTCATTTTTCTTGTATATACACATACCGTCGGAATTCACTTCCTTTCTTTCACACAACACACCACACACACACACACCATATATATATATATATATATATATATATATATATATATATATATATATATATAATTATATATACCAGCAGCCGGGAACGAGTAAGAATATGATAAAAGATCAATTTCTTAAGCGGAGTTTAAACACGGTTACCTAGGCAGTATTAATGAGCCTAGGTTTGCCCTACTATTTTTTACCCAGAGAAGTTAGATGCATACCTTTCCCAAGTGTCATTACGCACTATGTGAAATCAAACACCTTGTTAAGGATTTGAAAATGGGTCGACGAGTCCATTTCCAACTCTTAACCATTATATCACCGCGGCCTCCTCTCACATAAGCCGTTACATTTAAAAAACATAACTAAAAAAAATATGAAGCGCAAGTTTAATTATTCCATAAACTATTAGCGATTTACCATCCGACAAGAACAAATAGCATAATTACTATAATAATAGTCCCTGCTATGAATTTTATATACTTATAACTATAGACAGATGCCAATAGAATTCTGTGAGAAATTGTTATTCTGCGTTTTGCACATCACTCGAAATTAATCTATCTATGAGGTATGTAAAGTTTTTTTGTTCGCCTAATGTTATTAGTGTTTTGGTTGAGATTTTTTATTAAGTGCTAGCTGAAAGGAGATATATCAAAGAGAGAAAGAAAAACAAACAGCAGTGTCATGCTCCAATGAATTTACCACGTAATCATCTGCATTTTTTCTGGCTGTATCCATTGGTCCTCATGAATATTATTCTTTTTAGAATCATTAGGTTTTGAGGATATATATTGAGAAGAACAAAGAAACCTAGTCCAAGGATTTAAGTAACTTTCAGACTACACTAACTCTCTAATCCGGCTATGGTTAAACTATCGCACTCGCTCGGTACAGGTCAAAGAAGTGCGGACTCAGGGAGCAAATGGTGACTCCTGAGAAAGAGGGTGCTCACACGCACTATACTATTCTAGCAAACCTAGCTAATAACCTGTGAGACCATATTCCACCATTACACAGACTAAGAGGTATCTCTGACCGTCATTACCAATATTGAGACACATGTCTATGCATGAACTGCGACTCAGTTCTACATATAGAGCTTCACAGATCGCACCGTTAAACTCAGCTCAAGATACGCATATAGAATTAAAAACAGAGGTATTACGAGGTATTGCCTGCTGCCTATATATTATTAAGGGCAATAGTGAGTGTAATGTAGGTGGGGCAGTTATGAATCAAAAAATATAAACAAATAAAAGAGCTATGCTAGGGGGCTTTTTGACGTGGCGCAGCTGATTGAATTCGGAGGGCCTCTCCGACCGCCCGTTCTAGCACAAGATAGGGCCAAAGTGGAGTATTGCGTCCAATAAACTGCGCATCCACCTGGCTCTATCCTTAAGCAACACGGGTCGCCACCCACGGTCACACGTGGCCCCATTGGGGGAGTCTTACCCCTCTGCAGAGTGCAATCGGTGCATTCTACGCCCCAGCCGACAGGCCGCAATATTTTTTTTTATTAAAAATTCAAGCTGCTTATAAAACAAAGTATGAGAAAGTAAATTCATTACCGAAGAAAAATCTCAACTTTAATGATAGTATTCTGGCCTATGACGTTAAACCTGTATCTAAGTGGTTAGGTTCTAGGTCTGGATTTGTTTGGTTTGGTTTGTTCTTGGTTTTACGGCAATATCAACCTCAGTGGGTTCATTTATGCTGACAAAGATTTGAAATAAATTCGTTAATTAATGGATACTGATTTTTTTTATAAAACACATTTCTCATATTTAACTCAATAGAGGGAAACCCACAGGTAGCCCCCACTGCCGAGTCAGAGTGGAACCTGGGAGCACTGGTGATTGAAGGAGTGGCTCTACATTTCGCAGACATCCGGAACTGGTACCGATCAACAGCAGTTAGAGTTTAACGCCATACGCCAGGACATGAAGACTATCAGCCACCGTCTTCTAGCATCCATATGATAAAAAGGGTTGGGGCTTACTATCGGGGCAACAGAGGACAATCTCTATGTCTAGAGCCCTAAGGGATTGGTAAAGTACCCATTTATTGCCATTACGCTCAGGTCTAGTCTGACCCGGAGATATAGTAACTGTTAGGGTTCCATCTATGGGTTAAATAGATAAAAAATGAGTTGCAAATGTGTTTGAAAATATTGAATACTTAACACGAATGAATAAAATAAAAACTTAGGGGTTTACATGCAGTAAACCCAGACCTAAGCCGTAATCTATATTTTATTTGATCACTTTGATCTCTTTCAAAGTAATTAATTTGAAGAATCCACTCACTGACTGTTTCTGACATAGAAGGAAATAAAACAGGAAGTCTTCAACATGACTTCTGGCTTCAAATTGTTTTGTCAACTACCTGTTGCATTTCTCAAAGACTTTCTTACATAACATATAGGCCATAGCCTAACTCAATTTTTTTTAGGAAGTAGAATTAAGAAATTTAAAATTAATGGTTAACTGGAACAAAGCACATTGATATTAAAATTCATAGAGTTTTGGTTGGAAACAATATTGAACCCAAGTTCATCCGAAGCAAATCTTAGAATTGAATTAGAGAATCAACGAGATCGGATGAGGTTTTGTCATAAATACAAGTTGGTGAGAGCTGAGGCCAGCAACAAATCGGAGCCAGACGTATCTGCATTCTCCCGCAACGCACGTTAATGATGGGGAATCGAGAAAAAATTGTGTGTGCACAAAAAATAATCTCCGTGTTTAATAATTAACCAGAAAAGAAAATGGAACTAGAACGCCGAGGGACCCCCAGTGTAGCATAATGGCGCGCCCTACCCTGGGAAACACCATATTTGTGGCCTTTGTGCCAGAAAACAAAAAACAAGAAAGAGGGAAAACCTTAAATAGGATGTAGCATGATTCTCAGTCGCTTACGGGAGTGGGTAAGCAAGAGACAATTAATTGCGTTAAACCGACCCATAAAGCGGCATTTTGGTCGTTAGAAGGTTAAATGGATAAACGGAAATGAATCTGACGTCATTTTCCAGGTAAGTCCCACTGCCCAATTGTATAACGAGAATTTTTTTTTTTTTTTTTTTTTTTTTGCCTTTTTGCTCTTCAAAGAATATTGGAAACAACTTGTAATAGTTGTGCCAGAAAAGATTGAAGTGTCCTAAAGAAAATATTAATAATAAAATGAATAAAAAAAAATAACAAAAGCTAAAAACAACAATTTTTTTTGTTTTTTTATTAAATTATGGCTGTTTTTATCGATCGCAGGCCGTTTTAACATGAACTTTTGATGTTATTTCCTTGCAGCACGAATTTTCTTTGGACATTGCAAGTCACGTTTTGACTTAAGAAAAGGAAAAATTTTTAAACGCATTTGTCCTGACAAGCTAATGCAAGAAAAAAAATGTGTTATTTATTTAATTTTGCATTTGTGAAGCATATCGCTTATTATGTGAAAAAACGGTTTTCTGTCTTTATAAATATTGTAATTCCGCGTTGCAACTTTAAAATTACGAGTAGATGACCAGTAAAATGGTAAGTGACTGAAACAGTTAATTTATTCACAATCTAGCAATAATTGACACCTTACTGTCGCCGATCCCATAGACGGCATCTTCACTAGTTGCTGGTTGGTGGCTAACGGCATAGACCAAGTATTTAATACTTGTCTATTTGTTCCTGTTTTCCCATGTTTATTTATGGATCTCATTTTTAGACATATTCTGGTTTTTGTATATACAATATGGTCTCATGGTCACATTTTATTCGGCACAAGGATAACAGCTCTTTTTCTTTTTCTTATAATTTAACACTGTATGGTTGCTTACGTCTATCACAAATCCATTGAAGTAAGAATAAGCAATCTATGGCTGTACACTGCTGGTGAAGAAAATGACTAGCTACAAATGATGTTTCCCCCTGCTGATATCATACGCCACAGACACACCAGTTTTTAACTGACCCCAAAAAGCCTACAATCAAATCATTTCCGTGCGGATTTTGAATGCCAGGCAGAAGATTTGTCAGAAGGGATGATCGATAGGGAAACGGGTGGTTAAGAAAGCATTGGGAAAAAACCGCGTGGGGGGGGGGGGGGGCTGTCAGCTTGACATGAAGATTGAATAACTGTCTGTCCACTGGATAGGATTATGTAAGTGGTTTTTTTGTCTCTCAAAAGTCTCTAGGAAAGATTTTGGTTTGAAGGATATAAGCATTTATTAGTATAGGCCCGAATGCCAAATTACTTTACCACCCAGCCATTCATGTTTTCGTATTCATTTTTCCTGTTAGTTTACTGTATTTGCTTATTATGTGATTAATTAATTTCTTACTCATCACCACATTAATCAATTTTTAATGAGATATTATTAGTTTTCTTATTATATTAAATTAGTAGACTAGTTTTACAAATGACCAAAGTAGTAATATCTTATCTATAGAAAGCTATGTCTATAATACGTAAAGGGAAAAGCTTAGCTGCCATAAACAGGTTATCGACATATGGAAATCTGATCTCTGATAAGATAAAGTGAGAATTCTTCCTAACTTGCAGCCGGTACAAGTCACGCACTGAGGTCGCAAAGAAAATTACTGCTCCCTTTTATTATAGATGTAGCCAGCGTCTCTCTGAACAGGTTATCTAAAACAGTAAGACATGAATTGGTATATTAGTAATGCGAATTAATAATCATGGCCAACGCCTAATTAACGAATACAAGTCGTTCCAATTCATTCTTCGTTTTACTGACTGATCTGCTTTTTTCTTTAAAAATCCAGCTCTAGCATATGCAGTGTAAAACAATAAGCCTGTGTAGAAATTTAAGAATACAGGTATTTTCTGAATCTACAGGGCTTTGTTCGTTCACTGAGCTTAGTGCTTCTTCTGATGGAACAGTTCAGTCATGAAGCGGGAGGTGAACTTGAAATTCTACTCAGTTTCTTTTTTTATGTTTTCATGAGACACACGTGTCTACCAATATGGCTATTTCCTGCTAGGCGTTAATGGTTAACTTGGGCTGAATAAAAGACGTCTGAAAATACCCAAATCTTTATGTTTCGTTATTAAAAGACAACAAACAAATCAGAAGCTCCAAATAGAACAGAGCAAGAAACGGAAATTTATTCAAACGAAAACAGAAGAAGAAGCAACCCGACCCAGCATAGGAGCAGATAATTACAATGAGATAAGATTTGAAGACGTATGTGGGTTATATAACAACAGAATCTCCATGTTTGACCCCTTGATGCCGGGTCAATATCCGTGCAACCAGGTTTTCTTGTGGGTGGCTGACAACACTACAATTAAAACTGTCTTTAGAATTTGGAATGGAGAAGGATAGCAGCCAAACTCAGGAAAAATACAAAACTTTATTTTTCCAAGAAATTCCTAAAATCATTGAAAGACCTGTAATAAAATCGCTGAAATATATTCACACTGCAGTTTTTTTTTTTTTCACTACCGAAAGAATAATAAGTTCCTGACTGCTTCGTCTGTCATAATCTAGGTGATGTTCCATACAGGCCCCAATGCCTGGAGTAATGGTTATCAAGCTAGAAATCAAACTATAACTATTGAATCGAGTCTACACTAGATATCCAATATATCCGATATTGTACCTTAATAAACAAAAGGTAGTAAATAACTACTTGACATGCTTGGTAATTTGGGGGTTGATGAGGCCAGTTAGTCCCCGGTTGCTTTTTTTTTTTGATTTGGAAAAAAAAAAAAAATAAATTTTTTTTTTTTAATTTTTCAACAAAATCGAAAAAAAAAACAACTGATACAACGTTCTATTAGACGTTATTTAACCCCCTGCCACTGACATGAAGTGACAAAAGGTCAATTTTTTTAAAACGAGTCGCTTCCCTGCAATAACGGCACAGCTGAGGGCAGGCTAAAAGTTGCAATGATCTATGAGGAATCAGGCAATTAACCTGACCCATGCATTTAAACGGAGTGACAAGGTGGTTGCATGGGATGTGGTGGCTTGAATCCAGCACAAAAAGACACACGCACACACACATGTGCATATGTATATGTATATGTATGTATGTACATGTGTGTATGTGAGTGCAAATTTAAATAGGAAAACTAAAATCCAGACATATTGGCTATTATAATATCTATTTCAACTAGATTTCTCTTGTCTTTATTTATTTATCTATTGAAGTTGAAATAGATATCAATAATGCCAATATGGACTTGATTTCAAGGT
>CM042141.1:70959715-71040375 GCA_023376005.1 Doryteuthis pealeii | reverse complement strand
TATATATATATTTTATAACTATGCTTTATTTACTTTTGGCACCCAAGGCTTTTGATCCCTTTAACTCTTCCTCTATGTCTCTATTTTATAATAACTGTCCCTTAAGTTCAAAACCTGTCTGATACATTACTTCTTTGTATTTATTTGAATACTATTTTTTACTCTTTCACCATATTAATCATATACACCATAATATATATATATATATATACAGAGACAGACAGACAGACAGACAGACAGAGACAGACAGACAGACAGACAGAAGACAGACAGATACCCGCTAAGACAGACTGAAACGGTGTAATGTATGTGTGTGACTGTGTGTTGTGTATGTATGTATGTATGTGTGTGTGTGTGTGTGAGAGAGAGAGGAGAGAGAGAGAAGAGAATCGGAGAGAGAGAGAGAGAGAGAGAGAGAGCGGAGAGAGATAGAGAATCAGGAGACAGGTGATAGACAAAGCATAAACAAAGAATCAGTAACTGTCAGGTCCCTTGCCAAAAATCAGCTTAGGACTACACACATCACACACGATATCAACACACAAGAAACACACACGACCACACACACACAACAAAACACACACATGCACAACATAATATACTATTATATATATTATATATTATCACTGATAGTGAGCAGCTAATTTAATTGCTAAATATTGCACGACCACACACAAACACACACACACAAATATATATAATTATATAATATATTATATATAGAGAGAGAGAGAGAGAGAGAGAGACAGACCAAGACAGACAGACAGAGAGACAGAGAGACAGAGACAGAGAGAGAAGGAGAGGGGGGAGGTGTGGCATTAGTGGTGGACTAGTAATTTAAAATGGGAGCGTATAATTTAAATAAGCGTAAACATAAACTTTTTGAGGCGCCTTTCGTCCGACACATTTTTAAGAAACATCAGAAGTAAAAGGTAAGTGATTTTGGCAGCTTTAAAATAACTAAAAAAAAAATAGGTGTATTAAAAAAAAGTAAAAAAAGAAATGATAGAAAGAGAATCAATTAATTGCTCAATTCTCTTCCTTTGTCCCTCGCATATTTTATTAGATGATTACATTGTCAGCATCTTTTTCTTAACGTATCAAGTCGTGCTGTTAGCATGTATTCCCATAATTCTTATCTCGCTACAACATCCTTGGGGGGCCAACGTTTTCTAAGTCTGTCCCACGCGGCACCCACAATCCGTGTAGAGTTGAATTAAGTAAAATCTTTGTTCTTCCGGCCTACACTGAATGTGCATATGGTTGAATTATTTATGATATAAGGCATGGGCCAAATGGTTACTCCCTAATATAGACTCGTTGACTACCACGTGACCTGGGGTAGATTTCTTATTGTCGCATATCACTGGCACTGCTCTGCTCGCTTCTCGCTGTATTAATAGAGCCACAATTCTGAGCTTATTCATTGACATTTGGATTCTCTTGGACGTAGGACTTACAAAGAACTACCGGATTCTTATTGGCTGTGCTTAAATTACTTATTACACCTGGAACCTCAGTGATAGGTCCGTACCCAGATACTTACATTAGCCATAGTGCAGGTGCTAAAGAGAACGTCACTCATCGGAGTTCGTCCTTGCTTCTCCAGAATGTTTTATTTGTCTCCTCCTCATTGGTAGGTTAATACGAGACAGGTTGACTTTATAGTCCGTTTTCTTAGTGGCGATGATCTGCTTCCAAGATTTGTTCACGACAGCTCTTAGCGTCCTTGTGTAGCGACCGTCTACATTTTTCTCTAAGCGTTTCGTTAGGGTCTAAGTTGCACTGATACGGCTATGATTTGAAATAATTATTCTTCATCCTATCAGTGGGATCAGAAGCCCAATATGATGGATAATCTACATAGAGCCGCCCGTGTCTGAACTGTAATTTATGAGTTAGCTCCCTTCTGCTTGCATAGACGTGGCCACTGCAGAATAACACATTCAGCTTCAAGAAACGTACTGTTTTAATTGTGTTTTTGTTTTTGTCCGTGTCTTATACATGACAGAAGAGCACTTGTCTGAATAGTATTCACTGCAAGTATTTAAGCTCATCACGACATTGACAAACTCAATGCCCTGTGAATGTCTGAATTGGTATCTTTGTGTATGTTTATATGGATATAGCAAATATTAACCACCCTCCGGTGCTAGTATTTAAGTTTAAATGCAAAATTATTTGTGGATTATAATTAAAAAGACTAATTAAACTAAATAGATGCAGATAAAGATTTGAAACAAGGGAATATAATTAAAAAATAGAACTGAAATTTTACTCTTCTTCACACTCCCATCTTTCATTGCTAAATTTTCCTAATTTAACTATTTAGTTAAAATAGGAAGTAAGGAATAAAATGACAGTTATTTCTTCTTGTTAATGGATTCCTTTTGAGATTTATTGAAGAGATTTTTGCTCATATACATTAAGATAAAACCAAACTATCAGAAATCAATAATACCAAGCACATATTTATTAGAATCAAATTTTTAATATCAATATGCAAATTATTTTGTAGTATATATAAATACAATTGCATGTTATTAGTATGTACATATGGTCAATAGTATTAATAATGTAAAATAATTATATTGATAATTGAGGCGTAAATTTAAATAAAAATCATTGTGAATTTTATGTAAATAACTAAGGGAATTGTGACTTGAGTAGTAATATAGTTTCGGTTACAGACAGAAAAACACACAATTTCCATTATAATAAGATGGTTGGGTACTTGTTGCACGACTCTAACCTCTAATACATGGATTGTTCGTCTCATCTAATCAGCTTAGCACTGACACTTGAACTGATAAACAAGTAGAATCTTCAACAAGATAAGGGCGAAATCCTTATTAAAAGAGACGTGTTACATTATTAGTACCGTAAATCACATGTACCATAGTAGAATTACAGCAACATGATACAGTCAATGAGACATATATTATGCAGTTTATCATTGATTGTAGCGTCGAAGTTCGAATGTTTTGGTTTATATAGAAACCTTCTTCAGAACAATATGAAACAAGTAAAAGAAAAAATATTTTTGTTGTTAAAAAGATGATATATTTTTTTGAATGAGTTGAGTTTGGAAAAAAGCTTTTTTGCATATTTTCCAAACTCAAGTCATTCAAAAAACATGCATCATCTTTTTAAACAAAAAAATCTTTTTTTTCCATTACTTGTTAATATTGTCCCGAAAAGAGGTTCAATATAAACCGAAACGTTCGATCGACGACACTACGATCAATAACAACTGCTATTCATTGTAACATCCCCGGGTCTGTCTACATTTCTCCCACATATCGCGAAATTGATTTCCTGATTTACTCCCATATATATATATATATATATATATATATATATATTATATATATATATTATATAAACCCTAACTAAGCGACTAGAGAATAAACTAGATGGGAGCTGCACAATAATGCTGCGAGTCATCCTGGATAAGACGTGGAAACAGCACCCACGAGAAAACAGCTGTACGGTCTCCTGCCACATATCCCCCAAACCATCTGAGTAAAACGGACCAAGACACGCGGGACACTGCTGGAGAAGCAAAGGACGAACTCATAAGCGACGTCCTCCAGTGGAAGCCAGCAATGAACACGCCAGTGTGGGCTGACCAGCAAAGACGTACATTGATCAGCTCTGTTTGGATACAGAATACTGCACAGAGGACCTCCCGAGAATGATGAAGCGATAGGGATGGATGGAGAGAGATTGTCAATGGATATCCGCGCTGACACGTGACATGATGATGATGAATATATATATATATATATTATGAAAAGCTAGCATTTCTTCTTTTATTTGTAGTGATTCTGTCGTAATCTATATGAATTAAGTGTAGTGTATTTACGCTTTGTTTCGTTTACTTTATTCCCTTATTATCAGCATAGCTTTCCATCACGTACTCAATTATTTTGTTTGAGTGAAATATTCCACCAATCGTTTTTCCCTCTTTAAATCTGTCGCATGTATCGATCCAAAATCTATCGCTTGGGGATTTTAATTAAGAAGCTTCGAGTTATTTTTCGCGTGAATTTTGGAAAGCATTTCAAGAATCCGTCGTTTGAATAAATTATGCACAGCGATTACTATATTCCTAAAGAGTGCTGGCACCAGTGTCTGATAAAGTCTCTGGAGACCGACAGAGAGGAATTCGACTCAAATTTCCACGGAATTCTTATGACTCACATAATGAGGTTAGCTGAATAATTTTTTAATTTTCAATGAATCTCGAATATCTAATTTTTTAAAAAGAATTTTCAATACCATACACAATATCTTAGAAATGAGGGATACATTTATTACAGGACTAGCAAATATATGCACCCTCCGGGTGCAAGTATCTAAGTTTTAATATAATAAAAATATCATATTAAATTAGAAAAGGCTAATTGAACTGAATAAGAATGTAGATAAAAGAATTTTGAACAGAGGGGGTATGATTGAAAAATAGAACAACTTTGAAACTACCTCTTCCATCATTTTCCGTTACTACTCCCTTCTTTCATTGGTAAATTTTCCTAATTAAACTGTTTAGTTAAAATGGAAGTAAAGAATAATATTAGTTATTTCTTCTTGTTAAGGAATTTCTTTTAAGATTTATTGAAGAATATTTTTGCTCATATTCATTAAGATAAACCAAACAATTAGAAATCAATAATACTAAGCATATATTTATTAAAATCAATTTTTTAAGATCAATGTGCAAATTAGCCTTCCCATTCATACTGTAAACCTCTATTTTGTTATATATATAAATACAATTGTATGTTATTAGTATGTGGATATTACCAAAGTATTAATAATGTAAAACAATTTTTTATTAATAATTGAGGTTTAGATAAAAATAAAATGTAGAATGTGACGTAAATAACTAAGGGAATTGTGACTTGAGTAGTAATATAGTTTCGGTTACAGACACAAAAAACCCACAATCTCCATTGTAATAAGATATTCTGCCACACAACACAATTTATTTGTGAAATTGATATAATGATTTTTGGTTTGTTTTGTTTTACGGCATATCAACCTCAGTGGTCATTTAATGCCGATAAGTTTTGAAATAAATCAATTCTTAATGGATAATACAATCTTTTTATAAATACATTTTTCTATCTAACCCATAGATGGGACCCTAACAGGTACTACCACTCCGGGTCAGAGTGGACCAGGAAGCAATGGTGATGAAGGGGTGCTCCACATTCCCCAAACCTCCAAAACTTGAACCTCGCCATCAGATAGAGTTTACCGTCATTCCCAGGACATGTAGACCTGCAGCCACCGCCTTCTAGCACCCATATGATAAAAAGAGGTTGGGGCTTGCCATAAGGGCAATAGGGTTGGGAAAATCATATAGGTGCTAGGGCTTGACGTGACCAGCCGATTGATCGGAGGGGGCCTCTCCGACCGCCCGTCTAGCCCAAGAGATAATGAGGATAACACACACACACACACACAAACACACACACACACACACACACACACACACACACACCACATATATATATATATATATATATATATATATATATATATATATCAATCCCCACGTATGCTTTCTCAAATAGATAGCTGAAAATTGTATGAAATATATATTTAACTACTGTAAATAAAAGAATGTGCTAAAGAAATTAAATGTACTTACAGCTAAAGGCCGTATAGTATGTAGAACGGGAAAAAGTTTATTTTCACACCGATATATATATATATATATATATATATATATATATATATATATATATATATAATATTATATATATATTGAGGATATGTGCTTAATTGAAGTCGTACCTAATTTTGAAAATTAATTAGTTAATAATTAATGCATTTAGGCGGGCATATATGTTCAAATGTAAGACTCAACAAATCGAAAAAATGTCAATCCCTGAATGTACATTTCGACCTATTAGGTCTCATCAGCAAGATTATAGTCATGGGAGACTGCTCCGTGTGAGACTCGAAACCTCGACTGCCAAGCTGAGAAGCGGGGACTCTAACCATTGCACTAGCTGACCATTCCCAGATTCTTCGTTTGTTTTGAACTTATTTATATACCACATTTTATTGACTTGCTACACGACAGTATGAGAGTAAGTAAACAAACAATGGGTTTATTTGATATGGCTTTTTAGCCGACAATTTTTGGAGGATATGTGCTTAATTGAAGTCATACCAAATTTTGAAAATTAATTAGTTAATAATTAATCAATTTAGGCGGGCATATGTGTTCAGACGAGGTTTCGAGTCACACACAGAGTCACACTCCTATAAAATAAAGTTTCATTTAAAATTTTGTTTTGTTACTCATTGTGTTTTTATCATTTGTGAATTTCAAAAGCTTTTATTGAGCTCGTTATATAAAGTATTTTGCCTGTTGCAGTTGTATATAAAGGATTTTCTATGTAATTGAGTTATTTGAAAAAATTGGGCCGAGAATTTATATGTTGTTTAATTAGTTATAACTTATTACATAGTATTTATTAAGTATGCCTTAATTATACTTACATTCTATATTTTTTTTAACGAATTTCTTAAATATAAACAAAGACGTTATATTTTAATCTAAAAAGTGACGCCAGTCTAGTTGGAAATAGAACATGATTAATACTAAAGTGTGCACTTTTTCCAGATGAAACATTATATATATATATTATATATATATATATATATATATATATATATATATATAGTAAATAAGCAAACATTCCAAAATTATGCAAACCTTCTTTTACTCAAGCTAGTGCTCAAATACTCTCCTCCACAGCAGGATAAAAGCTAAAAGAAATTTATATCTCACCTCTTTATGATGGATTCATAACTAAAGGTTTCGTGTATTAAGAATGCTATCATCAAATAAGATTGGTTTGAATGGACAGAGAAAATAATTATTAAATACTGATTATTCTCTGGTCAATGTACTTAATAACTGAATTGTGTGGGATCGGAAGTAAAAAGAGGAAGAGAAGGAAATATACTTTCCCTATTTACAAAGTAATACAAAAGCTAATAAATAATTGGTCCGAGGATAAGGAGTTAGCTATCTACTAGCTGGACTATATGAAAAATGGAGGAGTATTACTAATTTGGTATCTGCTATAACTAGTTAAAAAGAGTTAACATGTCAATGAATAGTTTTTAAAAAAGAAGAAATATTTTTTACGATATTTTTATTTTTAGATTTTACTAATTAAAAAAAAAAGATACATTGGCTTTTTAATTTAAGCAGTGGATGGCCTGAATGGGAATATTTGATTGAAAGCAGATTTGAGGTTTTTGTAGATGAGGAGTATGAGAGATTAACAGTTGACGGAGAAGATTTTGAAGAATTTTACGGAGAAAATTTTGAAAGAAGAAACAGGTAATTTTGAGACTGTTTGGAAAAAAAGACCGAGTTATTTTGTAGAATTATTAGGAATTTAGTTTTCTCTCCCTGGAATGAAGAGACCGTTTCTCTGAAGTTTAAAGCTTGCTTATTTGTCTTCTATATGTGTTTAAAATAGAGTCGTCTGTCGTAATAAATTGAGGACTTAGATTTACCTCTCAAGAGAAGGAAATAAATCATTTAATTATTTTTTGAAATTAAGTGTTCTAATTTTTTTAAATTTGATACATTTTTAACTACATTTTTCCAAATTCATTTAGTATTTTCTGGGTTATTATATGTTTTGAATGAAGAGCGGTTGTGCTGACATTTTATTACCAATTGTGGCTACGATGGCTGCATGATGAAAATATGTTTTTAAACTGAAGTTGAAGCTGAAACACCTCCTGACAGTATTAATAATTAAAATATATGCAAATAAATGCATAAAACAACTTCAGAACAACGAGCGAAGGTTGACTAATAATATATTGAATAGTTAATCATATTCTAAATTTAATAGAAAAAAAAAGAATTTATAGCGACATTTGCATAGTAATTCAGTCTTTTCCTAACAAATTTTCACCCCGGCGTACCAAATTATTCCATTCAACTGGTTCCCTATTGAAAAATGATCAAGTACAAGTGTCAGGTTTGGTTCACAGACAAAAAAAGATGACAGCGATGTTCACGTAGTGATTTTATAGTGTAAACAAGTAGCACGTGTGAGAGTCACTAACAGTGGACATTTCAAACATAGTATTGATAAGAGTTAAATTATTGAAACAAAACTTGCTTGTTATTTTTAAATAGCGTTTAAACTTTCGCAAATATTCCGTATACGCTACTGCTAAATCATGTTGATATTTACTTCACAAATATTCTTAACATTGAAATATTAATTGGAAAGAAAGAAAGAAAGATTACGTGAGTTCTTTTTATTGATCAAGCTATCACGTTTAGTATTTGAAAGTTTCTCCTTTCGAATGAGATTTTTACAGCAAATCAGCTGAACTATACTTTAACCATGTGTTCTTCCAAACGTCTAGCAACTTATGGATAATTAATTGTTGTGCCTGTTGTACTGAGTTTTTCAGATAGTCCCAAGCATTCACAAAGGGATGACTTACCTAGCCAGTCACTAAATAGAATATCATAATGTATCATCGTAGAAGGACAAGAAGTTAAAGGAGATGGAGAAAAAGATGAAAGAGTAGTAGAAATCCAACACAAATACGGTTGGGGAAGGAAAAGAAAAGAAAAGAAAAGAGGAAAGGTAGGTTTGGTTTGTTGGTTAGTTTGTTTAATGGCATATCAACCCTTGTGGGCTAATTACATTCAAATCTTTTCTATTTCCTATGTATGATTTTAAGCGAATAATCTGATAATTTGTTCGGTTTGATTTTTTAAATCTGGTAGAAATAATTTTCATGAACATAATGTGTATTATTGTTACATAGTTAGTAGATCCCTAATACTTTTATAAGGTATTGTAGAAATCATAATGGCGATTAGTACAGCTGATGGCCTGGAGGGTGAGTGACGGCGCTTGACATCGATCTCACCTTGCGTTCTGGGGATGAATCGTGAGAACCGGAACCCCATAGAAGGCCCTCTTCTGGTTTAAGGAGTAAGCAACTCAGTCAGTTAGAAGTTAGAAATCGAGCTAGCAACATGTAAGTCTGACTGCGCAGAATGTCTGGTTGGGGATTTATAAATAAAGTAACATTAACATAAATCGAAGTCTTGTGTTTATTACCAAAAACTAACAATGACACAGGGCTTCTGATAAGGAGTGATCCCCAACAGAAACCAGACCCGAAGTCCCCAAGAAACACCACGACAAGACCAGACCAAGATGTTAGATGATAGACGATCAGAAGCAAAGCCGGCCAGAAGAAGATACGACCAGAGTAAGAAGTAAGAAAGGTATATAACGTTATATAGATTTGTACGGTGAAAACCCCAGTATATATAACATTATGTCCTTAGATATTGAAATTAATAAAGTGGTTGAACATCAGCCGCTACATTCAAGCACCATTACGAAAAAAAGGATTGAGTTTTTGCAATAAGAATAATTTGAAGAATACGATCGGGATAATCATATAGGCTTTGACGTGACGATTTGATTAGTCCAAGTGAGGGTCAAGCGGGAATGCTGCATTTCGTATACGCGTCACAGACCGCTCAGCCAACATGATACTGTCCTCATGTATTACGAGTTGCCACACACAGCTAACAGGTGTCCTTATTGGATTGGGCGGGGTCTTACCCCTCTGTAGAAAATAGAAAACATTTTTTCAAATAGAAAAATAAATAGAAATAGATTAAATGATAGATTACTATATTTTATATGATATATATTTATTTTAAGCCAAGATGTTAGGGAATAGCATTCATTGTGCATTTATATTTACCGTATTTGATAGCATATAAGACGCACGGGCATATAAGACGCACGAGCATATAAGACGCACCTCCATTTCAGCAGGTCAGATTCAGGAAAAAGTGTTTAGTGTATTTAAGCATATATTGTTGAAAACAGTCTAGCTGAGCATTACACAAGCAGAAACATAGCTGTATAAAAGCAATTTGGCAGTACAGGCAAGCAATAGGCATCTCAATAGCAGGAAATTTTGGAAAAAAAGTGCGTCCTATATGCCGTCAAATACGGTACATGTTTTTTAGTGTTTATTTTTGTACACCGTTATATGATATAGAATAATCCTATATATTAAAAAAAGATATTGCATCCATATGTATTCGATCCATGGATGGGAGCTTCATAAGTACTACCACTTCGACCGATAGTATTCCTGGGACTAAAATTAAAGAAGGGGTACTCCACACTCAATAATGTGCCAGAACAGGAAACTCACCACCAAATGCAGTTTAGTGTCATACTCAGGCCACCCCTTTTTAAGGGGATTCTTAACGCTCTGCATGGTGATAGAGTTTGAAATATAAGATGAAAGGCAGACGAAGACAAAATATAGCAGTTATAATAGGGCAAATTGTAGTAGTAGCACCAACCTCTCGACAAGAGTAGAATGCGACACTAGGTCAATTTCTTAAGAAGAGTTTATCATGTGTGAAGTAAGAGTTTTAGTTCTTTTAGATTGGTTTCTTAACCAAGGTTAAAGAACCAAGTTTGTCCTACTATTTACCCCTTGCTGGAGGGAGAATAGTTGAATGTATATCGTTCCGAAGGGTATTAGCACTATGTGAAATAAAACCAGCCTCGTCCAGAATTTGAACTCTGGTCGCCAAGTCTATTTCCTTCGACGATAACCATTACACGTCACGCCTCCATGCAGAATAGTTATAGAGATAATTAGTGAAGGTAAAGCGGAAGGAGAATGAGGAGGAGAGAGAGGAGTAAGAAGCAAAAAAGAAAGAAAGAAAGAAAGAAAGAAAGAAAGAGGAAAAGAAATAAAAATAGAATATTTAAATATCTACTCTTACAATAAATAAACAAGCAAATACACAGATTGATACAATTTAATTTTTTGCGTTAAAGTGTAATCAGAAATTTAATTATTTGCCTACTCACAACGGCTCTCACACTACTGTGATCCTACCATAAGCAGTTGAAAGCGGTTCTTATTATAATTGAGCAGAAGGATTCACCTTACAGTAATTATAGAACTTTCTTTTTAATAGAATGAGTTCTGCGGTAAATAGATAGTGAACTTTGAAATATCCCATCATACAGTTAATAAATACCAAGAAAATTTGGTAAAGCTGTGAGGGAAATTTGGCTGGCAAAGAGTTAAGAAAATGAGAAAATCGTAAGATATTAATAAATGAAAAATTGAATTATGAATCAGGATGGGACAAAACAAAACAAAACAAAAGAATTCTCAAAAATCAATTTGAAATGAATTTAAAGGGGAACTATTTTTTTAAAATGTAATAAAGTGATGGAAATGAAATGTTTTATAACATCGATTCTTTATTCCAGGTTTCTCTCATTTCAATCAAAGTCAACGACAAACAGACAGACAGACACAAAAATGGACGACACTTAGAAATAAAATAAAGATAAACAAAAATATCGGTTTGCAAACTCGCATTAAAACAGTAAAACCTGTCAAAATACCTGCTCACTTATAAACCCATCATGGGACTAAAAACTAATAAAAAATCCTTCATCTATTGTTGAAATGAAAGCAATAAAAAATACTAAAAGCAACGGTTTTAATATCATTTGCAAGATAGCAATATCACTCGTCGGTATTGTAGTACTTAAATCCTGCGATAAATTCTCTTCCTCGTTAATTTCTTGGCTATTGTTACTAGTTCTCACTAATTTCTTGGTCGACTATTATGAATCTGTTAAAGAATCATCTAGTAGAAAGAAAAATATAACGTAATTATTATTGTATACCTGGAAATCATGTGTTGACAAACAACATTTGGTTGAGTATTTCGTTTCCTCGCACGGTGTAGATATAAGAAAGATTCACGACGAACAGATAACAAGGATATTTTATAGCTAAAGTAAAATTAATATAGGATAATACAAACAGGAGAGGAGTTACAAAGAAAAGCTTATACACCATTGTATAAGGGAAATGTCCCAGCTGGAAAATATTCTTTCAGTAAATAAAAGTCTTGAGGTTGCTGGTAAATGAGGAAAATATAAACACTTAAATTTTCAGTATGTTCCCAATATCAACCAAAAGACCAGACTTATCATTAATTAAAAAGAATAAAATAATCTCGTGTATTTTGCCGTTCAAGCGGTCCATAGAGCTAACGAAGTGAACGAAAGAAAAAAGAAAGAAGATATACAAATACTTGGAACTTGCCAGAAAACTGAAAAGGTTGGAACCTGAAAGTAAGAGTGATAGCAAACATAGTTGGGTCCTTGGAAGGGTCCCCAAGAACCTTGCAAAGAAACTTAGGGCATTAGTGATTAAAGGAAGAATTGAAAGTATCCAGACCCCAGCAATAATAAAAATTAGCTAAAATACTCAGAAGAATCCTGGAGACCTAGGGAGTCATGCTGTCACTCAGACTCCAGTGAAAGTCCACCAATTAAAATTGGCGTGAAAAACTTGGAATCAAAATATACTAATTAACATCATGTCTGGGCACTCTTATATGGTTACAAGTATTACCTATCTCATTCGACTCGGTCTCTTCATATCTATATGTCTAGACCACAAGAGTGTTGAAATCAGGTAGAATACTTAGAAGAGTCCTGGAGACCTGAGGAAACTTGCTGTCACTCTGACTCTAGTGAAAATACACCATTTTAAACTGTTGTGAAAGAATCTCAAGGGGTGAAATAATAATAATAATAATAATAATAATAATAATAATAATAATAATAATAATAATAATAATAATAATAATAACCTGGACCTTGCCAGAGAACTGAAAAAGTTATGGAATATGAAAGTCAAAGTGATACTAATTGTAGTTGGTGCACATGGAACGGTCCCAAAGGGATTGGAAAATCTGGACATCAGAGGAAAGATTGAGACCATCCAGAATACTGCACTGCTGCAATCTGTCAGAATAATCAGAAGAGTCCTGGAGACCTGAGGAGACTTGCTGTTACTCAGACTCCAGTGAAAGACCATAAGCTAACGCTGATGTGAAAACTCAAAAGGTGTGAATAATGATAATAAATGGGTCATGAAATGCTGTGTGTTCAAAGCCACCCTTTCCCGTAGACTGGAGACTTTAAACTGGTGCGTGTCATGTTTGCGAAAGCTGGGGTGTCTGAGAGAATAGTACTTTGGCCTTTTCACTTTTATAAGGCTGCTGTCTACACCACCTAGTGACTACTGACAGACATGGGTGGTAAGTACCTTATATGTGCACACTTAGTTGAGTAATCTAATCCCAACATATGTATAACTTGCATCCCTAACTTTGGACTACGGAATCATTGAAAAAAGTATTGTAATGTAATTGGATGCTGACTATGCAGATGTTTCAAAACCTGAAAGAAATATGATATCCGAGGATATCCGAGGTTAAAACAGGTGACCCTGGCAATCCGAGGGAAATAATTAAATTTCCATTACTGGCTAGTTGTAAACAAAGACATGGGATAAATAAAAGTTTAATTGTATAAATAAGTCCGCCAAAAAAGAGACTCAATGGCGATTGAATACATCAATTTCTTTGATCTGACTCGCTAGATGTTTTAGGGGTAATCGCGATACTGAGCACGTGTTCGGGGGTTCCAGAATCTGGAATAACTTTATAGAAGGTTATCGAATTTTCTAAACGGAAAAGTATTTAAGCACCTGGCCTGAGAAGTCTGAGTTAGTTGAGACTGGGGAGTCGAACTAAGAGGGCCGGAATGAGGCGCTGGTACATATAGACTCAAGGTGGGATTTTGGACTTATCAGCTGGCCGAATTAAGTTAATTGTAGCTGAAGACAGTAGGTTGATTAAGCCGAACCTAACGAAAGATACAATAAGATTCCCCTTCTCTCTCTCTCTCTCTCTCTCTCTCTCTCTCTCTCTCTCTCTCTCTCTCTCAAAAAAAAAAAAAAAAAAAAAAAAACAGTCGATATAATAAATTCGTTGATAAACAAAGAAGTCCATGTTTTACTACGTGTTCTCACTACGAAAATGTTGTGAATGAATGTGACGGTCCAGTTATTAGATGTAAACAAACAGTAGTTTAGCGCAAGCCAACGCAAAAGCCAAACAGAAAGATAACGTTTACTTAAATTAATTGACCGTGACGATGACGCGTGCCCCCTGACGCCGCCGTCCTTTCTTCTCTGCCTACCGCAACTGAATATCGCCCGAACACTGTAGTCGGCATCGCTGCCTCCTAAGAGAACAGAGGAAGAAGTTCCCTCCTTGTATACATCTGCGTTACGTATTGCCTTCTTCTGAGCGCAGTGGCTTGTGCAGTGCAGCTACTGTAGAGGGCCACATTACAGTATCTTGTATAATATACACTGACTTTTAAGAATATAAATCAGCTAAATCTAATCTGAATTTAGATTTAGTTTAACTTTTATCGGTTCTAAATGATTGTGAATAAGAATTTATATAGTTTACATTATTTCTTAAGGCACAAAATCTACACAGTATTTAGAGCAAACACACGGAGATGTTTACACAAATATACAAACTAGCGATAAAAAAAAACAACGCTCATATTAGGAGAAACAAAACGAAAATAAAAAATATGTTACAATTGATATTTATCTGTAACGGCGTAAAACACATGTGGTTATATCAGTGGGTTAACCACATGCGTTTCCCAACTTATTGCTACATCGATGCTTTCTGCGGCCACGCTGTTTTTTTTTAATCCGCTGGACGTTGATCGACGAAGCTACAAGTTGAAAATGCGTGTAGTGAACTCATTAGTTTCATAGTGTTATATACTGACGCTTTCACAGTACCAAATCGATATAACATTGTATACCCTTTTCTTACTTCTTACTTCTGGTCGTATTTCCTTCTGGCCGGTTTTGCTTCTGATCGACTATCATCTATCTTAGTCTGGTATATCTTCTAAGGTCTGGTCTTCTATTGAGGACTTCGGGTCTGGTTTCTGTTGGGATTTCTCCTTATCCGAAGCCCTGTGTTATTGTTAGTTTTTTAGGTAATAAACACAGGACTTCGATTTATGTTGATGTTACTTTATTTGTAAATCCCCAAACCAGACAAGCTGCGCAGATGAGACTTACATGTTACTAGCTCGGCTTCTAACTCCTAACTGACTTAAAATTACTATATACTTAAACCGGAAGACAGGGTCTTCCATGGCTTCCGGTTCTCATGATCCATCCCCGCAAAGCAAGGTGAGAGTGAGGTCAAGCACTGTCACTCACTCTCAAGGCCATCAGCTGCACTAATCGCCATTACGATTTCTACAATACCTTATAAAAGCATTAGGGATCCAATAATTATGTAACAATAGATGTAATTTACTTTCAGTCATGCTGTTCCGAATATGTTGCGGCATGTGCCCCGAAAGTAGGTAATTATGTAATTCTCGTGAAAGATACATCTCTATCTTTTAAGCCAAAAAATATTGTAATCAAGTTCGTCTTATACACAAACAATTATGGTAGTATCCGTCGATAGTTGAAATGCTATCATATATTACACGAGCTGGATTTTAATAATGTGACTTTTCCTTCTATGAAATTTAATTTCCATTTACTCCTAAACAAATTTATTGAAAATTAGATGACAATAAATTTACCTGTGTTTAACTCTTTGTCTACAAATTTTCCCCACGGCTGTACCAAATTTTCTTAGTATTTTTTACCTGAATAATGGCATATTTCACTAACTATTCACCTCAGAACTCATTGTATTCAAATAAAGTTATGTTATTATTATTGTAATCTTGTAATATTGAGTGGAAACAAGGGACACTTGCGAGAGCCGTTCCGAGTGGTTCACGTTAGGATCGCAGTGGTGGGATAGACACAGTAAGCGGTTAAAGTAGACAAAGAGTTAATAAAAATTACACGAGAAACGGATCCCTAAACTAAAAATGCAAGCACACATTTAATTCTTGAATTATTTTTTGATGGACAGTGAGGAGATCGTGAATATCTGGCTGCACGCCTATGAGTTTGAGCCGCAATTTACCATATTTTCTGTTTTTAGTGGGGGGGGGGGGGACTCCGTGGTCTAGTGGTTAACGTGTTGGACTGCGACATCGTAGTAAGCGAATAAACTCCAGTCATGCTATTACCTTCACTTTCGAACTAATACCATTGGGAAAGGTAAGAAACCCTCATCGACCCAGCAATGGAATAAATCGTACTACTGCTGTTCTTATACAAGGATAGTTTGGCACTAAGTGACCCACAAAGGTTGATATGCTATTAATTTATGAATTAACAAATAAGTGAAAGGCTTGTGGTGTTGGTTTTACTAGTGAATAAAGTAGATGTTTTATTTATTATGCCCTTCTCACTCCAGCTGCGGGTTAAATAGTACTAATACTGTTCTTTTACAATAATGACTTTGGCATTAAATGAACCAGGAAGATTGATATGCCAAAGAAACCAAAGCAAATTTTTTTTGTTTAAAATGTAATGCACATACCTAATCCGAATTCAGTCAAAACCAGCTTGTGTGTTTCATTATTTATCAGATGCATTTACGAAAATAGACCAGAATAGATTAATGAACTCATACAGTTATTAGCATATTTTTCGTCCTAATCTTTCTCACTGGGATTTTTATCTGTTATTCATGGAGAAACGATGGTTTAAATACATTGAAAGAAAAAGAGAGTATGTTGAAAAATAAATGTGGCGAGAGAAACCACGAACGTAGTAGTTCGAAGCGTGCACGACTGTGTTTGGCATGCAGAATGAGATCAGAGGCGAGTGGGGAGATTGAACTCGCATTCTCCTGATCGTGAGTCGTGGCCTGACACATGGGAATTGCTAAACTATCCAGAGTGGCCCGGATGGGAAGGATTGACGCGTGCTGATTAGTGTCGCCCGTGCTGCACGGACAGGTGAGAGTAAGGAGTCCGGATGAACACTGTAATTGTGTATGTATTTCCTAGCCCTCACAAACCGAGAGAAAAGCTTGCAGTAGCATTTTGGCTGTGACGACGAGTGGACGAGAGGGAAGATATTTTGTTAGTGTTGGTGAGAAGAGTGCAGCATTGCTGGGAGAGTAAAAGCGTCGGACTTAACTGAGCCCCCCCCCCTCAGAGAACATTCTTATTAGAATAAATTAATGTTCCATGCTACTAGGACTGATGGGGGGTGTAGAACACAAACACAACTCACCTCAAATGCTATAAATAGTGTTTTTTATTGCATCCGTTTAGTTTCTGAGGCATTGAAATCTATGGAAATTAGCACCGGACACAATATACAGGTTATCTTCTTCGTTCTAATAAGATCCAGCACTTCTCGTATCTTTGAATGGGTCATTCAACCGCCCACCACTCGAGCCCGTGTCTCCTTGTGTCTCCATCCACCAAAAAAGAAAACAAATCGCGAAAAAGTTGTTTTTATTTGGGTTCACAGAACAGTCAACCCCCACGTATATGGGCGGTATCGTCTTGGTAACACCGCAACCATTCACTAGCTTATCAAGCTTTGTGATTTCGGAAAGTCCTTGTTAACTGCAGTTTTCAGTCCGGAATGCTAGATCAAATTTTAAACCCGGCGCACCGAAGCCATTTTCTGTTCTAATAACCATCATGCTACTATCAATTTCTGTGCTTATTAAAACAAAAATGCCGACCAATAACGATGATAGTGGGCAATAGCAGACGAAATGCAATAAAATAAATAATTAAAAACGAGCGAAGCGCGGGAGGCGGGATAATTTTTCATAATTATAAAATATAGTTAGAAGAAAAATAATTATATTTCATTCCAAAGTTCATTGACTCCCTATTTTTTCCCTTTTCCTCGTCTTACCTGTATGAAATCAAAATGGCGAATCGTGTTCGAGCTAAAACTCTGTAAGAAGTTATCGATATGTGTGTGCAAAAGTTATAAGATTTTTTCTTACTAGATACTGGATTATCAAATAAAATCCGGTGTTTTACTGGAAGAAAATATACAGACGTTTATTAATATATTGTGAATGTTTCAAAGTGGATGTAAAGGAAAAGCCATAACAAAGTAAACTAAAAGAGATGTTTCATTACTAGCCAATATATGTATCCTCCGGGTGCAAGTATTTAAGTTTTAATGTAATAAAATATTATGTTAACTTAGAAAGGCTAATGAAACTAAATAAGATGCCGATAAAAAGATTTGAAACAGAGGGGGAACAACTAAAACTTGCTTTTTCTTCACTCCCGTCTTTCATTGCAAAATTTTCATAATTTAGCTATTTAGTTAAATTAGGAAGTAAAGAATAGAATTACTGTTAATATTGCTAATGGATTTCTTTTAAGATTTATCTCCGAGATTTTTGCCCATATTCATTAAGATTAAACCAAACAATTAGAAATCAATAATACTGAGCACATATTTATTAAAATCAAATTTTTGATATCAATATGCATTGCATATTAACCTTCCCATTCACACTGCAAACGCCATTTTTGTATATATAAATACAATTGCATGTTATTAGTATGTAGATATGGTCAACAATATTGATAATGTAAAACAATTTTATTAATTATTGAGTTTTAAATATGAATAAAATCATGGAGAATGTGATGTAAATAACTATATGAATTGTGACTCGATTAGTAATATAGTTTCGGTTACAGACAGAAAAACACACAATCTCCATTATAATAAGATTTGTCCGAATGGTTTTATATACGCCTTGATAATTTGTATTATTTAGATTGTTTGGAATGTATTGCTATATGCATAATATTTCGGTCGGTATGAATCTAACAATAAAGATGATTTTTCATTCTTTTAAGGTAATATCGTTTAAAAGTATTGTTATTTTATAATGATAATTTATAACGAAAGTCAAGGGTAATATGATAATTGTTAGTATAACAAAAAATGGAAACAAGAACAATGTTCTAATTACAGCTAAGTCTGCTTTTGTTTAATTGCTACTGGTGAACAAGTGTCGAGATCTGGAATTTGTAAATATACTAGTAGAACCTGTATATATCTGTGACAGAGAACACGAGGTGAGTGGCGAACGTCAAGGCCTGCCGTATTCTCGAAGGAAGCGGGCTAGGCTTTGCCTGACATGTCGGACTGTAGAATCGAACCTGCTTCCTTCAGAATGCAAACATTGTCACCGAAGTCGAGAAGCTATAGTTCCGGATGTAAGCGCCAGGTGCCCGGATGATAGCTGTGAGGATTCTGGCGGTCGGGTGTGTGTGGGGCACAGACACCCGGATGTTGGGGGAGAAATTAATATAAGTAGAAGTGGGATGACAACAGGAGTCAGTGGTGATTTTGAGTTTACGACGACGGATTTTTCAGCTGCTGAGGATTTTGAGTTCCTGAAGATTTTTACGACCGATTTTTTTTTTTTTGCTGCTAAAGATTTATTTTTACGGCGACGACATTGTCACCCCCGCCCCTTCAACAAGTTGAATACTTATTTTTCCCCTCTATTTTTTTCCATTCTAGAATACCACAGTATAATAATCTAATAAATTCAACGTTTGATATGTTTACCTAAGAGCTATTGTTAAATAATGCAGTGTGTCAAAATTATAATAATCTTGATTTAACTCTCTCTCAATTTTTTCTTTTCTTCACTCTATTCCTCTTTTCACTATGTTTGATTTAAACAGATTAGCGTTCTCACCTTCTCTCTATATATATTTACCTCACTCTCTTTGTTTGTTTGTTTGTTTCTTATTACATTTTTCTGTAGCATTTCCTACCCTTTCTTTATAATAAAAACCGAATCGTCCCATATTTAGCTAAGGTTGCAACACTCATAAGAAAAAAGAAATCGGCGGATAAGCACCACAAGATACTCAGGATTTACATTTTCCGTTTCATCATGACCCACTTGGATCGTCTTATTTTTAACCAGAGGGTGGTACAAGATGATAACTGTCGTACAATAAAGAAATACGGGTAGTAATATAGTAAATATATACTTGATACTAGGGAACCCCGTGGTGGACCTCTTTGCACTGAGAAAACATAGCGTTAGTCTCGTTTGCTATGTTTGGCTGGTTTACGGCATGTCAACTCTTGTTGCTTTATTTTAGGCTGAATTATTATTTTTTCTTTTACAATTACATGGTTCAGATAACAACTACTGAATATATATATATATATATATATATATAATATATATATATATATATATATATATAATGAAATAAATATATAAAGGTTTTTCATATCTATTTATTAGGTGACAAAGGAACATTCACGACCATATTGGTTTCATGCGAGACAATCATCAGGTGAAGATGTTTCAAATGCAAGGAAAATCAAAAAAAATTTCGAAAAAATTCAGAAAATTCAATAGACATAGGATGTGTATGATTGGATAAAATGATGTGCGTATATACGTGGTGGTAATTTGAATGTATGAGAGTGTTTATGGACAGCATAAAGGTTGTGTACGTGAGGTAACTGGTCACACACATAATAACAACCTTTATGCTGTCCATAAACACTCTCATGTCTTATTACATTCCATATACCAACAAATGCCCTGAAGATGATCTAATTAATAGATCGAAACACTGCAACGTCGGCCAATAAACTCGCCACTTTACCCATTTAAACCTGTGTTTTTTTCATTTTTCTTGATATACTACATACCGTCGGATTCACTTCCTTTCTTCACACACACACACACACACACACACACACACACACACACATATATATATATATATATATATATATATAAGAGATTTATCCAAAACTTGGTAGTAAGGGATGATTCTATATGTGATTTCTAAGATCCACTATACTAATATTGATGATCCAGTATGTATAAATACAGTGAATCATTAAATCACTAAAGAGAGCTCAATGTAAAATAACCTTTTAGATTATATACAGAGCAATATTTATCAATAAAGGAAGGAAGAACTCAATACAGTAATCCCATAATAAATTTATTTCGACGAAAATTGGGGCCCATATAAATCTAATAATATAAGAGCTGAATATATATAAATTCAAACAAAAATAAAAATAATAAAAAATAATTTTAAAAAATTATATATATTTTTAACAGTGTGGGATTGTAACCATAGAAACAGGAAGTGAATGAAAAAAAGAGATACATCTCAAAGTTGATTTCTATGGTGTCCAGACAGACAAAAAGGTGACATGACAGAAAAAACAGAGTAGTATATTAAAATATAAATAGACAAGTAAAATAAAAAGATTTTAAATTTAAACATTAGAGTATAATGATGTATAATAGAAAATACTAGTTAAGATATAAATAATAAAATAAATAAATAGAAGATAATAAAATTAAAAAATAATAAATAATAGAAAATAAAAATCAATTAAAAATAATACTAATAAAAAAATAATGTATATACCAACCAGCCGGAGAACGAGTAGGATATGATAAAAGATCAATTTCTTAAGCGGAGTTTAAACAGGTTCGAATTTAGAGTTTTCCTTCTCATAGACTGCTTACCTAGGCAGTATTAATGAGCCCAGTCTGCCCTACTATTTACCCAGAGAAGTTAGATGCATACCTTTCCCAAGTGTATTACCGCTATGTGAAATGCAAAAACCTCGTTCAGGATTTAAAATCGGGTCGATGAGTCCATTTCCAACTACTTGAACCATTATATCACGCGCCTCTCTCACATAAGCCGTAACATTTAAAACATAACTAAAAAATATGAAGCGCAAGTTAATTATTCATAACTATTACCGATTTACCGAAGAAAAAGTAATTACTAATAATGTCCTGCTGTTTAATTATTTTATGTGCCAAATTTGGAAAATATCTTGTTGAATACATTAATGAATAAATGTGCCAAAATATGTCTGTTAATTTTAAAGTGCAGCTGAAAGTGAAAAACAAAGAGAGAAAGAAAACAAAACAGTTGCTCCAATGAATTTACAGATCTCTGCTCTGTTCCATGGCCAATATTTTTTAGTTTGGTTTGTTTTGTTTTACGGCATATCAACCTCAGTGGGTCATTTAATGCCGATAAAGTTTTGAAATAAATACATTCTTAATGGATAATACAATTGTTTATAAACTTATGTTTTTCTATTTAACCCATAGATGGGACCCTAACAGGTACTACCACTCCGGGTCAGAGTGGACCAGGGAGCAATGGTGATGAATGGGTGCTCCACATTCCCCAAACCTCCAAAACTGGAACCTCACCATCAGATTGAGTTTAACGTCATTCCCAGGACATGTAGACCCGCAGCCACCGCCTTCTAGCACCCATATGATAAGAAGGGGTTGGGGCTTGCCATAAGGGCAATAGGGTTGGGAAAATCATATAGGTGCTAGGGCTTGACGTGACCAGCTGATTGATCGGAGGGGGCCTCTCCGATCGCCCGTCTAGCCCAAGATAGGGCCAAAGTAGAGTATTGCATGTCATAAACTGCTCATCAACTGTGGCTCTATCCTTAAGCATCACGGGTCGCCACCCACGGCCAACATGTGGCCCCATTGGGGGAGTCTTACCCCTCTGCAGAGGTGCAATCGGTGCATTCTAACGCCCCAGTCGACAGGGCGGCAATATTTTTTATTAAAATATTCAGGCTGCTATACAAAGTAATGAGAAGTATCATACCGAAGAAAAATCTCAACTTAATGAATAGTATCCTGGCTATGACGTTAGACTGCATCTAGTGGTTAGGTTCTAGGTCTGGATTTGTTTGGTTTGGTTTGTTTTGTTTTACGGCATATCAACATCAGTGGGTCATTTAATGCTGACAAAGATTTGAAATAAATTCGTTCTTAATGTATACTGATTTTTTTATAAACACATTTCTCTATTTAACTCATAGAGGGAACCCCAACAGGTACCCCCACTCCGAGTCAGAGTGGACCTGGGAGCAATGGTGATGAAGGGGTAGTCTACATTGCCAGCGTCTTCTAGCACCCATACGATAAAAAGGGTTGGGGCTTGCTATAAGGACAACGGAGTTAGGACACTCTTGTTGGCGTTTTTTCATATAAGGCGTGTGTTAAATGCCCACTCTTATTTATAGACTCGGCGATCATCATATGACCATAATCTTGGCCAATCACTGGCAGTACTCTGCTGCTGATATTGTTATTTATACTGGCTGTTCTGGTCATACCTACGCATATTGCTGTGAACCTTCGTGGACGACGGAACATAGGATTTATATCACTGGACCTTTGACACTACGTAGGATTCCATAAATCAGGACTTATTCACTTACCAAAGGATTCTATAGCTCAGGACTTACTTACTTACTTTAAGTCCTTTTCAACTGGCCAAGGATGGCGGTCAGAAATCTTTAGGTCTGGAGCCCTAGGGATTCTAGAGTACTCATTAATTGCCATTACGCTCAGGTCTAGTCTGACCCGGAGATATAGTAACTGTTAGGGTTCCATCTATGGGTTAAATAGATAAAAAATGAGTTGCAAATGTGTTTGAAAATATTGAATACTTAACACGAATGAATAAAATAAAAACTTAGGGGTTTACATCCAGTAAACCCAACCAACCGTAATCAATATTTTATTTTATCAACTTTATCTCTTTCAAGCTAATTAATTTGAGAATTCACTCACTGACGTTCTGACGTAAGGAAACAAAACAGGAAGTCTTCAACTGACTCTGGCTTCAATTTGTTTGTCACTACCTGTTGCATATTCTCAAGGCTTTCTTACATAATGAATAGGCATAGCCTATCAATTTTTAGGAAGTAGGTTAAGAATTTAAAATTAATGGTTAAACTGGAACAACACAGTGGTATTAAATTCATATAGTTTTGGTTGGAAACAATATTGAACCCAAGTTCATCCGAAGCAAATCTGAGATTGATTTAGAGAATCACAAGATCGGATGAGTTTTGTTATAATACAAGTTGGTGAGAGCTGAGGCCAACAATCGGAGCCAGACGTATGCTGTATAGCTTCTGCTGATTCTCCCGCACGCACGTTAATGATGGGGAATCGGAGAAAAAATTGTGTGTGCACAAAAAATATATCCGTGTTTAATAATTAACCATAAAAGAAAATGGAACCCAGAACCCGAGGGACCCCCACTGTAGCATAATGGCGCACCCTACCGGGAACACCATATTTGTGGCCTTGTGCCAGACACAGAGAAACCTTAATAGGATGTAGCATGATTCTCAGACCTTACGGGAGTGGGCAAGCAAGAGGACAATGTAATTGCGTTAAACCGACCCATAAAGCGGCATTTGGTCGTTAGAAGGTTAAAATGGTAACGGAAATGATCTGACGTCATTTTCCAAGTATGTCCACACTCACAATTGTATAACGAGATTTATTTTTTTATGTTTTTTTTTTTTTTTTTTGGTATTTTTGCCTTTTGCTCTTCAAGAATATGGAAACAACTTGTAAAGTTGTCAGAAAAGATTGAAGTGTCCTAAGAAAATATTAATAATAAATGAATAAAAAAAAATAGAAAGCTAAAAACAACATTTTATTTTTTTTTTATTAAATTATGGCTGTTTTATCGATCGGCCGTTTTAACATGACTTTGATGTTATTTCCTTGCAGCACGAAATTTTCTTTGGACATGCAAGTCACGTTTGACTTTAAGAAAAGAAAATTTTTTAAACGCATTTGTCCTGACAAGCTAACTGCACAAAAAAAACTGATGGTTTATTTATTTAATTTTGCATTTGGAACATATCGCTTATTATGTGAAAAACGTTTTCTGTCTTTATAAATATTGTAATTCCGCGTTGAACTTTAAAATTACGAGTAGATGACCAGTAAACTGATAAGTGACTGAAACAGTTATTTTATTCACAATCTAGCAATAATTGACACCTTACTGTCGCCGAACTCATAGACCATCTTCATTAGTGCTGGTTGGTGGTTACTAGCATAGACCAAGTATTTAATACTTGTCTATTTGTCCTGTTTCCCATGTTTATTTTATGGATCTCATTTTTAGGACATATCCTGGTTTTTGTATATACAATATGGTCTCATGGTCACATTTTATTCCACAAGATAACAAGCTCTTTTTCTTTTTTCTTATAATTTAACACTGTATGGTTGCTTACGTCCTATCACACAAATCATTGAAGTAAGACAAGCAATCTATGCTGTACACTGCTGGTGAAGAAATGACTAGCTTACAAATGATGTTCCCCTGCTGAAATCTACCCACAGACACACCAGTTTAACTGACCACAAAAAGCCTACATCAATCATTTCCGTGCGGATTTTGAATGCCAGGCAGAAGATTTGTCAGAAGGAATGATCGATAGGGACGGGTGGTAAGAAAGCATCATGGGAAACAGTGCTGTCAGCTTGACAGGAAGATGATAACGTCTTGTCCACTGGATAGGATTATGTCAGTGTTTTTTTGTCTCTCAAAGTCTCTAGGACAGATTTTGGTTTGAGTATATAGCATTTATTAGTATAGCCGAATGCCAAATTACCTTTCCCACCCAGCCATTCATGTTCTCGTATTAATTTTTCTGTTAGTTTACTGCATTTGCTTATTATGTGATTAATTATTTCTTCTCCATCACCACATTATCAATTTTTCATTTGATATAATTAGTTCTTATTATATTAAATTAGTATACTAGTTTACATACCAAAGTAGTAATATCTTATCTACAGAAAGCTATGTCTATATACGTAAGGAAAAGCTTAGGCTGCCATAGACAGGTTATCGATCATATGGAAATCTGATCTCTGATAAGATAAAGTGAGAATTCTTCCTAACTGCAGCCGGTAAAAGTCACACACACGGTCCCAGAAAAGTACTACTCTCTTGTAGTAATTTGTTAATTACTAGAACTGTCAGTTAAGAAAAAAAAACGAAAGCTTTGTCGGGTTAATTAGTCTCGTGAATGCCTTAAACAATTAGCTTTCAATTCATTACTGCTTAGTTAGGGTTTAACAAGTTTATTCAATCTCGTTCTCACAACTCCTGAAATATTAGATCACTTGAAGAGATTTATAGGTACCATATAACCTAGTACTATCTGCCATATGATCAGAGACCGGACCTGCACTCCTTATTCAATCTCATACTGGTGACTCCCCAAATAAAGTATTGGACTACTTGAAGAGCATTACTGGTACCATATAACCTAGTACTATCTGCCATATGATCAGAGACCAGACCTACTCTCCTTATTCAACCTCATACTAGGTATCTAAAACAGTAAGACATGAATTGGTATATTAGTAATCGAATTACTAAATCATGGCCAACGCCTAATTAACGAAATACAAGTCGTTCCAATTCATCCTTGGTTTACTGACTGACCACTTTTCTTAAAAATCCCAGCTCTAGCATGTGACAGTGTAACAATAAGCCTGTGTAGAAATTTAAGAATAACGGTAATTCTGAATCACAGGGCTTTGTTCGTTCACTGAGCTTAGTGCTGTCTTCTGATTGGACAGTTCAGTCATGAAAGCGGGAGGTGAACTTATAATTTACTCAGTTCTTTTTTTATGTTTTCAATGAGACACACGTGTCTCCAATATGGCTATTTCTTCTAGGCGTCATGGTTAACTTGGGCTGAATAAAAGACGTCTGAAAATACCCAAATCTTTATGTTCGTTATTAAAAGCACAACTAACAAATCAGAAGCTCCAAATAGAACAGAGCAGAGAAACGGGAATTTATTCCAAACGAAAACAGAGAAGAAGCAACCCGACCCAGCATAGGAGCAGATAATTACAATGAGATAAGATATTGAAAAGACGTAGTGGGTTATATAACAACAGAATCTCCCATGTTTGACCCCTTGATGCCGGTCACATATCCGTGCACCAGGTTTTCTTGTGGTGGCTGACAACCACTATATTAAATCTGTCTTTAGAATATGGATGGGGAAGATAGCAGCCAAACTCAGGAAAAATACAAAACTTTATTTCCAGATTCTAAAATCATTGAAAGACCTGGTAATAAAATCGCTGAAATATATTCACCTGCGTTTTTTTTTTTTTTTTCACTACCGAAAGAATAATAATTCCTGGACTGCTTCGTCTGTCATGATCTAGGTGATGTTCCATACAGGCCCATGCCTGGAGTAATGGTTATCAAGCTAGAATATCAAACTATAACTATTGAATTCGAGTCTCACTAGATATCCAATATATCCGATATTGTACCTTAATTAAACAAAAGGTAGTAAATAACTACTTGCCATGCTTGGTAATGGGAGTTGATGAGGCCAGTTAGTCCCCGGTTGCTTTTTTGATTTGAAAATAATTTTAATTTCACAAGTCGACACCTGAGTACACGTTCTATAGACGTTATTTAACCCTGCCACTGACATGAAGTGACAAAAGGTCAATTTTTAAACCGAGTCGCTTCCCTGCAATAACGCACAGCTGAGGGCACGGCTGAAAGTTCAATGATCTATGTAGGAATCAGGCAATGAACCTGACCCATGCAATTTAAACGAGTGACAGGTGTTGCGTTGGGATGTGTGGCTGAATCCACACAAAAGAACACGCACACGCACATGTGCATATGTATATGTATATGTATGTATGTACATGTGTGTATGTGAGTGCAAATTTAAAATAGGAAAAACTAAAAATCCAGACATATTGGCTATTATAATATCTATTTCAACTAGATTTCTCTTGTCTTTATTTATTTATTATTGAGTTGAAATAGATATCAATAAATGCCAATATGACTTGATTTCAAGTTTTGCAAATTGTCAAATTATGTTGTGTTGAGCTCTCCAGTGGTCTATGAAAAAATCCTTCTAATATCTCTATATGAAATAAAATAAAATCATAATATATATATATATATATATATGAGAGTACGTAAATAAACAATGTGTTTATTTGATATGGCTTTTAGCCGACAATTTGGAGGATATGCGCTTAATTGAAGTCATACCTCATTTTTGAAAATAATTAGTTAATAATTAATGAATTTAGGCGGCATATATGTTCAAATGTAAGGCTAAACAAATCGAGAAAATGTCAATCGTGAATATACATTTTGACCTATTATGTCTCATCAGCAAGGTTATATACATGAGAGACTGCTCCGTGTTTAACTTGAAACCTCGACTGCCAAGCTGACAGGCGGAGATTCTAACCACTACACCAGCTGACCAATCCCAGATTCTTCGTCTCTTTTGAACTTATTTGTATTCCTCTTTTTATTGACTTGCTACACGACAGTATGGGAGTACGTAAATAAACCACATATCCTCCATATATATAATATATATATATATATATATATATATATATATATATATATATTTGGGAATAAAAAGGCCTTAAATACCATGGATATCGTGGTTATGGACCATTTCCACTCGCGAGTATGTTCACGAGCTTCTTCAGACCACTGACCAAGAAGCTCGTGAACATACTCGCGAGTGGAAATGGTCCATAACCACGATACCCATGGTATTTAAGGCCTTTTTATTCCCAAATAAATTTGCTCTGTTTACAATAATTAAACATTGAGCTCTAATACGGAACCTGAACTCTACAACAAACTACGGGTAGAGAATTAGGACCCACCTAGAATCACCTTGTACCAAGAAACTTGGTACCGCACCAAAGTATATATATATATATATATATTATATATATATATATATATATATATATATACGTGCGTGTGTATGTGTGTGTGTTTTCTGTTTGTTTGTTTGTTTGTCTATTGTGTGTAACAGGTTTGATCCAAAAATGATCAAGATTGAATATGATATTTTATATTTTTACATATAATCTAAAATATAAATGGCGCCGATTTGTTCAGCTGCGTAACATATAAAACGAAAACGTGTTCGGAATATAATCTACATCGATGCTCAGACAAGTCAGTGCGAAAATTTAAATTCTTTTTTCACTCAGTCTCGATATTTTCTGAATGAAATGTGTTCGGCAAAACTCATGACTGTGTAAGAGCAGCATCATCCAATCTCATCAGTACTGTTCTACGTTTTCTCATGTCCAAAACGATATATAAATCCAGTGATACGATTCGATTCGAGCAGGATTTATCAACGAAGGCTATTTTGCCACTCTGAAACCATGAAATTGGGAGTGGGGTACAAGGACACATTTGAAAAATAGGGGGCCACAGGGGCCAAGAGGGGGCCACAGAAAATTTAGGACCCACAAAATATATGCATGGACTATTTTGTAATTAATAATTATTATTCAAAATAAAATTTAGCTAATATGTTAAATAAATCTGGTCTACTTTGTTAACAAATAAAATTGTTTTATATCTGAATTATTGAATAATATTTATTTCTAATAAATTATTTTATGCATTTTTCAATAAATGTCTCAATGAACCTTTTTTAACAATTACTTTTTTTTCAATAATAGAATTAGAAAACTTTTTTAACAATGAATTTAAAACACATCAAAGATTATTTAAGAATTCAGATTAAAACGAGCAAGTTTATTTTCCCAAAAATCAAAAAAAAAAAGTTCAGAAATATTGACCCAGAGGATATAACATAAAAAGAGGTTTCAGAGGTGCTTCGACCAATGAAAATGTTGCTGGTATAAGTTTGCTGGAGGCCAAGGAGATTCGTTATGGAGAATATTAAAGTTCCATTCACTCTATAGTTCTTTCTTGGTAAATTGACCTTAGTTTTTTATTGTTTTTTTTTAACCACATCTCATAAATAATAAGAAATACTGTTATTGTTTTTAGTCTATCTGATATTATCGACTAGCTCTAATGTAGAAGTATTCAGAAGATCAGAATTTGTGGTCTGTGGTCAGATATCAGGAACTGGCTGAAATGTTACTTTTCAGGAGTCCGGAGTTTTGTACCGGAGAAGATAAAGCGGATTAGAGATTGTGTCTGAAAGTTACTTAAATCCTTGGATAGTCTTTGTTCTTTTAATTCCTATTGATTGTAAAAGTATTCAAGAAATACCAGAAAAATATTGTGCACCGTATAACCCGAAAAAAAACCTCAAACAAACAACAAAACACAACTCAGAAGTTATTCAGAGGAAACAAAACATTTACGATTCATTATTCTGTGGTAATTTTTAGGTATGTTTTGTAGGTGTATTTTAGGTATATTATTTCAAAAGATGTTTCTTGTCTATGGTTTGTTCTATATAACACGACATTCTGGCCGTATAGATTTTGGTCTTTTTCAGCAATCTATTATGTCCATAAACAAAATTCGATTCTACAATACGGAAATCACCAATGGATATTATTTACCAATAACATTTCTGAAGACGTATTTCTTAGACATTTGAGTAAAATGTAAAAGGAAATAAGATTTTTTTCACGATAGTATTTTACAATTTAAGAACGTAATTTTTAACTCTCTTAAGATAAAGATTTTTTTTTTAAACTTAGAGGAATGGGAATACTATATATTGAAACCTAAGCAGCTCGGCGGATGGTTACGGTATATTACTATTCAACCAAACCGAACCACAATAAAACTTGTAGATCCGAGTGATCGAAATTCACATGTAAAATACTGAATGTTTTCTGGGAAGGATGTAAAAATATAATGAAGATTTTCATAAATCTATTCAATAAAGATGAATAATTTGATCAGAAATTGTTTACCAATCATTATTATTAGTTACTTCGAGCTATTTAATTCCTTGTAATACTATGAATCATATGTTACATAATTATTAGTACCTAATATTTATGTGCAATAGTGTAGAAATCAAAATGGCTGTTATAAGCTGCTGCCCACGGCCTTGAAGGTTGAATGACAAGGCTTGACCTCAGTCCTAACCTTCCGGTGGATACCGTGAGAATCGGTGGAGAAGACCCTCTTCCAGTTTAGATTAGAAATAGATTTTAGTCAGTCGGCCAGAAACCACGACGGTGGTGAGTCATGTATTTCACGCTCCGACTCGATCTGCGCAGGTAGTCTGGTGGGGATTTCGAAATAAATATGATCTAAGTTAAATCGAAGTCTTGTGTTATTATCTAAAAACTACCAATGACATAGGGCTTCTGATAAAGAGAAATCCCCAATGGAAGACCGGACACGAAGTCCCCAAGACGAAGTCCAGACGCTAGAAGAGATGTTAGAAGAAGACGTAAGATAGAAAAGACGTCAGAAGAAGAATAGAAGTAAGTAAAGAAAGAAGGGTATACAACACATATACCTATGTATATATGTTACTTATTACGTAGATATAATTGAAATAGTATTAGATAGATATAATTAAGACTAAATAGCTATGTGTAAATGAAGCGTATTAAGGATAGTTACGTGAAATTATAATTCAGAACTAGTGGGAAATGTGGTGACCTGAAAAGGACTTCAATGTCTTCGGGTACAGGTTGAGTAAGAACAGGTGTCATCGAAGACACTTTGAAAATTTATAGTATAAACTGTATGTTCAATGTTTGAAACCCTACATCTAGGCCCCACGTGTTAAATTCAAACATCCAAATCTCACATAGAGAGTGGTGAGCCTTTTCCTACCACCTTAAAAAAAAGAATGACTCAAATATACAAGACGCAATCTCTTCTGATATTAGAATTAAAATGTACCATATATATCCGAGTTTAGGAAGCGCGTGGTGTAATGGTTAAAGTCATGGGAAATGGACTCGTCGCCCCGAGTTCAAATCCTGGACGTGGTAATTGCATTTCACTTAGCGCTAATACACTTGGGAAAGGTATGAATCCTACTCTCCATCCAGCTATGGATAAATAGTAGGACAGACTGGGCTCTTTAACCTTGGTTAGGCAACCGGTCTAGGAGAAGGAAAACTCTGAAGTGATATTGTTTGCTCTCGAAAGTTAACACCGGTGCAGTCATCTTACTATGAATTTTCCTCTCAATAATTAAGTATGAATCTTCAGCTGCATTTGTCATTTTTATTGCCCGGGACAGGAAATTACCTTATTCTTTAAGTTAAAATATTCTAAGTCTATTCCTCAAATAAAAATCCCGCTAGGATATGATATCACAGCTATATATTGTGAGAATTATAATAACATGTGAGACGACCCATGAGTCTGGTCCATGATGATGCTGGGGCTTCTATTTAGAAAGGTGTGGAGAGTGCTAATTGGATTCTCATAATTCTGTATGGAGAGAATTTACATAGCTAAAAAAGGACGAATCTCACAAGATTATCAAAAGGCATAAAATAACCCTAGACGGGTTGACATGCCATTAAGATCAATACTTTACTTATGTGCTCGGGCTTGTGTTCTCATCTAAGCTGTTATTATAATCAGACGGTCCTAACGAATAAGAATAATCTGACATGATTTGAGCCAATTCCCAACTGCCCTTGTAAAGAATATAAAGACCGATCACAATAAAAATTTCTTTTTTTTTGAGAGAAGAGACGGTCTCACAAATATATATTTAAGGAAATGACGACGATGATCCAGTTTTTTGGTGTTTCATTGCGGACAACTCAACATTTAGGAACCACACGTATACGTAGCAGTGTTAGTTGTTTTCAAATTTCTTCCCTGTCCTGAAAAAGAAAACCCCACTCCCTAACTTGTGTCAATTACAAGTCTGCTGCCAGGAAAGTGTATGCAAATTTCATTATTTTTTCATTCTCCAATGAATATCCCGATCTAATATTTCGCCGTCGACGCAGATAGAATAAGGAACCGTTCTGACTCCATATTTTCTATTTCCCTTATGGATACATTCCAAAAGTGGTAATAACAAAATCAACACAGAATTGATTTGAATAATCCAAACATCTCTTGGAATTAATGTTGACAAGTTAATAAATTTTCCGAGAAATTCAAATGCAACAATTCCTAAAAGAACTAGTATCGACCGATATATCACGGTATTTTATATATGTCGTTTGTTTATCACTAATCTATATCCATTTATTTAACTAACTCAATTTTTTTCATATTTCTCCCACTCTCTCTCACTCTCTTTCTATCTCTCTCTCTCTTCTCTCTCTCTCTCACACACACACACAGACACTCTCTCTCTCTCTCTCTATATATATATATATATATATATATATATATATATATATATCATGTAGATAATATGTGGGTTATATTCATAAGTGAATGATGCGACTCCATATCCATGCTAACTTAGCGTTATATATATATATATATATATATATATATATATATATATATGTTGTTCTGGTTTCAACGGGAGAAAATTCAATATCTTTTAAAAAAAAGAAGGTCCGCAAAATGTTTTATGTTTTCAGAAAAAAAATGTTTATTCTTTTTATCTTACATATGCGACACGTGTTTCTGATGTGTTGTCTTCAGGCGTTGAATTATTATTTTGGCAGAATATGTACGATATTTGATAGTTGTGTGTGTTTTTGTAACTTTTTTTATTATAATTATATATATATATATATATATATATATATATATATAATATATATATATATATGTGTGTGTGTGTGTGTGTGTGTGTGTGTGTGTGTGTGTGTTATTGTGTATAAGGAATTTCCACATCTATTATATATCTGTTTATCTAACTATCCAACCAGGATAGTTAATGTTTCTACACGTAGAATGAGAAACACACACCAGAATATATGTATGAAGTTAGAAGAGAGTTTGCTTATCTATCAGCCAGTTCAAATCTCATATCTACATATATATCAGCTTTTTCACATTTAGCAGCCAGTTCAAATCTCTCTCACTTTCTCTCTTTCTCCGATATATATATATATATATATATATATATATATATATATATATATAATAAGATTTTTGGATGTTTGTTTGTTTATAGAAGCATTGTTGATAAATTATTATTTATATTTTTGCTTGAAGGCAATTATAATGCATGTATCGTATAAAATTCGATAATTATAGAAAATAATCTTGACAAGAGAATCCCGCAAAGGATGGCTCGCTATGCAGAACACCGTACAGACTGTTTCGACTTTATTAAGTCTCTTCAGCGATGTATACTAACGACTCCCCTCCGACAGGAATCGAAACCGGGACTTCACAGGCGTAGTCAGAGACCATATCCGTTCGGCCGCCGGTACATAGCGAACAATCCCTGCGAAATGATTATTTTCTATAATTATCGAATTTTATACGATACATGCATTATAATTGCCTTCAAGCAAAAATATAAATATATTATAATATATATATATATATATATATATATATATATATATATATATATATGGGTACTACTATGTGAACATAGTGTAAGTAGTTAATCAAATAGGGTCAATATATTGTGAATATAGAGCATTAATAATCGTAGAAGAAGTTGTTTCCCGACCGCGGTTTCGGTGTTACTCCAACACCTTCATCAGGGGGATTGAGTGTATTTTTTTTCGGTTACTTTATATAGCTAGACTGATATCTTATTAATTCTTCCTGAGTTTATCTTAGTAGGCAGCTAGTTTGTAGTTGGAAGAATTAATAAGATATCAGTCTAGCTATTTCAAGTAACCGAAAAGAATTCCACCCAATCCCCATGATGAAGGTGTTGGAGTAACACCGAAACCGCGGTCGGGAAACAACTTCTTTTACGACTCTCTCTCTCTCTCTCTCTCTATATATATATATATATATATATATATATATATATATACTAGCAATATATGCACCCTCCGGGTGCATGTATTTAAGTTTTGATATAATTAAAATATCATATTAAATTAGAAAGGCTAATGAAACTGACTAAGAATGCAGATAAAAAGATCTGCACAGAGGGGGTATAATCGAAAAATAGAACAACTTTGAAACTAACTATTCCATCATTTTCCTACTCCCCTCTTTCATTGGTAAATTTTCCTAATTAACTATTTAGTTAAAAATAGGAATTAAAGGATAATATTACAGTTATTTTTCTTGTAAATACATTTCTTTTAGGATTTATCCACGAGATTTTTGTTTATATTTCTTAAGATAAAACCAAACAATTAGAAATCAATAATACCAAGCACAATTTAGTAAAATAAAATGTTAAATATCAATATGCAAATTAGCTTCTCGTTCAAACTGTAAACCGCTATTTTTGTTGTATATATAAATACAATTGCATGTTTTAGTATGTAGATATGGTCAACAGTATTAATAATGTAAAACAATTTTTATTAATAACTGAAGGTTTAAAGAATGAAATCATGGAGAATTTGACGTAAATAATTAAGGGAATTGTGACTCAAGTAGTAATATAGTTTCGGTTACAGACAGAAAAACACACAATCTCCATTATAATAAGATATATATGTGTGTGTGTGTGTGTGTGAGCTTTGAATCTCTCCATCTATAAGGTTGTTCATATATATCTATTAATTTATACATATACTCTCTCTCTCTCTCTCTATATATATATATATATATATATTATATATATTATATATATACCAAGCGTGTTCAAACCCGTCATCAATCTATCCGGCCAATTTGTTATTGTGTATGTATGTATAATTGAAAGATAACACCAGAAAAATATGATAAAGCTAGAAGGAAGTAAACACACCGGTCTGTGCATCGTATTGCTAACCTAAAACATGCTTTTCCTTCTGATACACATCGAAACATGATTGGATCATTAGCATATGTCTTTGCCGTTGGCTGCGTGCACCACACAGCAATAGAGACACGTTTTCCTTTCACAATGATATCTTTTACATCGATTCATTCACTGTAAAATTACCCAATACAGACGCAAGCAAGAAGTTATTAAACCATCGAAAGAATATCCGTCATATTAAAAAAGAAAACTTAAAAATGCTGAAAATCATTATCTTTCAAATAATTACACCAGCAAAATTTAAACTCACCGCGTTTGTTTGTTTGTCTGGTTTGTTTGGCATTTTTTTTATTTAGTTAATTGAAGTTTTCTTCAGTTCCGGTTTCCGTTTCCAAGAGCCAATGTATAATTTCTCTCCTGTTTGATTACATTCATTAATTACATCTAATTTTTATCTTCGTTTCAGTGATTCACAAGTTTTACGTTCTACGCCCGGTTAGCTAATTAACTAATAGCCTCACGCAGGATTTCAATAAAATAAAAACATAAGAGAACGACCTTTAAGAAAAGAAACTTCTCGGAACAGGAATATGGTGTTTTCGTAACTTTATCCTCACCACAAGAGAAAAAATAATCAGGTATGACACAGCTTTATATTTGGACTGGAGTTTTTAAAATATACGTAGGATATCGTAATGAAATGGGGCCGATCTCAACTAGTCTGACACTGAAACTCCGGAACACCAGTCAACAGGTGACAGCGTTTTGTCTAACACTGAAAATCACTTAACAAACACACAGTTGTCATATTTATGCAATCAACTCAAAATGTGAAATGAGAAAAAGACCATCCCACTTCAAACGTTCCCCCGGTATTGTATTATGTCAAGCTATGTCCGACTGTCTAATCAATGCACGTGTTTTTCTTTAAAAACGAAAGTTGCTTTATTTGAGGTTTTTTTGACAAAAGATTTGCTACTGCATGTCGTGTTTTCAGGTAAGAAAGCTGTTAATTTCCTTTGGCTTTAACACCAGAAACAGACCATTGTAACTCGTTTAAAACCCAAGGCAATTCTTCAGTACAAATGTTGAATGTCGTTATTTACTTACATATGTCACTAAGTGTTATTGTTTGCTAACATGAATGCTGTCGACTTAAGGAAAAGACTAATGTGTTACAATTTATGAGCAGTCATAAATTCTGAACATACAAGTAGTTAGAATTTTAAATAAACTTCTTTACATTTAAAATCGGAGGTGGGTAATTTTCCATACCAGTTGGGATTATGAATGACGTGACGATGATCCCAACTGACTTCCGGTACAGACATGTGAGAATAAGTTTTACTTAGCAGGTTCGACCCAGCTTCCAATGAGTGCAGACGCGATTGTCGGCTCTGGTGGGTCGGTTTCCCCGCGACGGAATCAAAATGGGCAGGGTTGAGGATAAAGCTTTATCATAAGAAACAATCAAGTCTTGTTGTTAACTAAATTATTAAAAAACAAAAAAAAAAAAAAAAAACAATGTCCAGCCCAGTCCAGCCCAAAGAAGAATTAACAAAGAAATCAACCCCAGCAGATAGAGGTCAGACCAGAGAATATGCTGGCCGAAATAGAAGCAGTTAGACGAAGAACCAGTAAGCAGTAACCAGAAGTGTAAGAAGTAATATCATCATGAACTACCATCTCCTATATATCTCTAAACTGCATCTCTCTCTCTCTCTCTCTCTCTCCTCTCTCTCTCTCTCTCTCTCTCTCTCTCTCTTCTCTCTCTCTCTCTTCTTGATTATATACACCGAGTAAGGGAATATAACAAAAGTGTATGTACCAACTTCTGGAGAGTGAAAATCTACTAAACATAACAAACATACTAAATAATCTCTAGGTTGGGAGAGGAAAAAAGATAAAATTTAATCAATGCTGTTTTTTTAATTGTCCATTGAAATCCAGGGGGTAGTCAACTGTATTTTCTTCGACTGTCGATATGATTGAACAGAATTATCCAAATTGACAGTCTGGGAAGTTTCAAGGAGTTTCCAATATACTTTTTTCAATATTTAATGTTTTCTTTGTTATATTTTCAGTGGATGAAAAAGAAGCTGTGGAGCATTTTGACAATGTCCATTTTAATAATAGAAGGAGAAAAAATAAAATTTGAAAATGACATGCCGACTTTTAAACTTGTTTTGAGAGATCTGTGAGGCCTTTGACCCCTACATACAATGTGTGTAAAAAAAAAGTATCGACATTATTTGTACTTGTACTCACCTTGTATTCCGAAAAAAAATAACGTTCAATTTATCATATTTTTTCAAAATACAAGTGTGTCAAAATGTACCAAGATGTAAATGAAGAATGAATGGAACCTTATTTTTTCTGAATACAAGGTCTGTCAAAAAGTACAACAAATATGGAGAATTTTTGACACACCTTGTATGTCAAATACCACTCTGAAAACAGAGTAAAAAATGACACCTCAACTTTAGGTCTTGAAGTTTTATCAATTCTTAAATCACAGATAGTCTTTTAGAAATCGTTAAAAGAACGGAGAATAAAAGAAAAGTTTCGGCCGTTGTACCCTCCGGTCTTATTCTGGTGTATATCGTCCATCCGAGCAGAGTAATGATTAAAGCAGGGAAATCATTTTGATACTTTTTCTGTTAAGCAAGGCTTTGAAGAATTTACGAATATCTCATTGAAATGATGGCGTCATTTTTTGCAAGACCTTAACCAGAGAAGCGTCACGAGAAGCTTTTTAGTGATATTTTTCTATTTATAATTTTAAATGATTTTTTTCTAATATTTTCCTAATATTGCTGTTCAAAACAATGTTCAGAATTTGGTTTTACGAACCATAAAAACTTCATCATATAATTATTTCTTTATTTTGTTTGATCTCGTATAAACGTGCTCTATATGAAGTTGTTCGATATAAAAATGAACCGAATTATTTTCGGAATATATATATATATATATATTCTTTTAAGTAATAATTAAGTTTTGAAATAGAAGAAAATAAAATGAATCTAATTTTGCTGTTCAATTTTCAATATTTATTCACCCTCATTTTGTGTTCATCTTTATGGCAATAGGCTTAGAGAGAGAGAGAGAGAGAGAGAGAGAGAGAGAGAGAGAGAGAGAGAGAGAGAGAGAGAGCGTGTTGGTGTAATGTTACCGTCGTAGGAAATGGACACGGCGAACCGAGTTCAAATCCTACACGAGGCTGTTTGAATTTTACATAAAGCTAATATCCTCTGGAAAAGTATGAATCAAACTATTCACCCTCCCGCTATGGGTAAATAGTAGGACATTCTGGGCTCTTTAAATTTAATTAGGCAAGCAGTCTAAGAGAGAGAAAACTCTGTATGCAAACCTGTTAAACTCCGCTTAAGAAATCGACCTTGTGCCCTATTATGCTCGTGCGGAAGGGTCTGATATATATATATATATATATATATATATATATATATATATAATATTGTGTGTGTGTGTGTGTGTGTTATATAAAAAATCCAAAAGAAAGATCATTTTTATGCGTATAATATCAATCTACATAAGAAAAATAATTTTTTTACGAAATTACTAGGATTAAACGAATTTTTTTCATTTTTTTTTCTTTTTAGAGTTTAACTCTTGTCAACCAAATTTTCCCCACGGCTGTAACAAATTTTCTTGATATTTTTCCATGTTTGATGGGATATTTCAAAGTTCACTGTCTATTCACACTAGAACTCATTCAATCTAAATAAAATCATATCACTATTCTAATCTGTGTCCTTCTGTTCAAGTATAATGAACTAACCATCAGTTTTGTACTTTGCTTGGATGTGGTATGCGTAGTGATGATAGAGCCGCTGTGAGGGGATTAAAGAAGGCAAAGAGTTAAAATTGCTTGAGGAAATAGCATCAAAGATTGTCTACTAAAATACACTAAAAATCCTCGTTTTCGGAAAATTTAGCCTTTTGAAAATGAGGATTTTTAGTGCATTTTAGTAGACGATCTTTGATGCTATTTCCTCAACCAATGGTGGAAGTAAAAGATCTATTTTTTGGTATCAGTATTCAGTATACTAACAAAAAAAGATACAATATGAAATGAGGATATTTTTAGACGAAGCTCAGAAAAATCAGTGCCAACTATAATTTTTTAAAGAGTTATAAGACAAGTCTCGGTACTCTTTCCAAGTGAAACACAGTAGTGTGCGAGTGCATTTTTTAACAACTTTCCAGAATTATTTTAGAGCGATTCTTCTTGTCTCCTAAACTAAAGATTTCACTCAAGACATGCGAAGAACAAAAAAGAAACAGGACACTATATGAAAAGAGAATGTTTTCAGGTGCTTCTTCTAATGTTTGGTTTGTTGTTTGGTAGGCTTTACGGCATGTTAACCCTCGTTGGGTTATTTAATGCCGGAGTCAGTATTTTTGCAAACAATTATACAGTTTAGCTCAGTCGTTAGAGCACCCGACAAGGAATTGCAAGGTTCCTGGTACTATATCGATTCTCTGCGAATTCAATGTGTGTGTACTACAGTTTGTGTAATCTGATCCGTGCAGTAATGTAGGGTGCTGATGGTAGATGTGGCACTTTTAATAAATCCATCTCTCTAGTCTCGCGCTAGGGAAAAGGGAATAGACTCCCTCAATGTCCGGCTAATACCGACAATAGGTCATTCCAACAACTTTACTTTTTTATTAACAGATGATAATCTCTTTTATTAATCTGAGTCAAAAAACTATTTCTAATAATAATAGTTTGCACACAATTATATGTCTTATATTATTTGCCTTATGTTATTTGGTTTATATTAAACGGCTTATATGGTAAAGCTTATGTGGTGTAATGGTTATTGTAGTAGGAAATGGTCATGGTGGCCAGAGTTCCAATCCAGGACGCAACTGTTTACATTTAAAATAGCACTAATACCCTTGGGAAAGGTACGAATCCGAATATTCTTAAACCAACTCTGGGTAAATAGTAGGGTATGCAGTGTGTTTTAACCTTGGTTTGGCAACCAGTTTAGGAGAAGGAAAATTCTTAATTCAAATCTGGTAAACGCCGCTTAAAAATCAACATTGTGTCACATCCTGCTTGGGAGGAGTGATTAAGTAAATACATATATTATATTATTGATATTTTTGAATAATAATAATAATAATAATAATAATAATAATAATAATAATAATAATATTAAAGACCAGACCTAGTGTTGAAAAACCAAAAAGAAAGAACTTGTCAATGGTGGATTTTGCAGTTCCAGCAGATCACAGGTGAAGCTAAAGGAAAATGAAAAAATGGACAAATATCTGAACCTTGCCAGAGAACTGAAAAAGTTATGGAATATGAAAGTGAAAGTGATAGCAACTGTAGTTGGTGCACTTGGAACAGTCCCAAAAGGATTGGAAAAGGGTCTGGAAAGTTTGGAAATCAGAGGAAGGATTGAAACCATTCAGAAAACTGCACTGCTGCAATCTGCCAGAATACTCAGAAGAGTCCTGGAGACCTAAGGAGACTTGCTGTCACTCAGACTCCAGTGAAAGACCATCAGCTAATGCTGATGTGAAAACTCAAAAGAAGTAAATAATAATAATGATAATATGTATATAGACTTATATGGTGTCATTTATTCCTATACAGTACTAATAATTTTCAAACTGATAGATTTAATCTGTAGAGGGACCAAACGGTTCAAGTCAGAGTGGAACTGGAGGTAATAGCAACAAAAGAGTAACTCCACCCTTCCAATAACTCCAGAACTAGAGCCTCACTACCAAACGAAGTGCAATTTCATGAACAAACCCCTCTTCTGCAGGGGAAGCTTACAGCTTATTCTCATCTTGGTGGACAGGTCCCGGCGGACAGGTTCCGGATTAAAAAAGAGTTGTTACATAAAATGATTTGCGGTGTCCAGTGAGATATAAACGTTTCCCAAACAATCGAGCGAGAACCAATAATGACTTGAGGGAAAAAGCATTTAAATGTTGTTTATTGTTTCAATATTTGTCTTTAAAATTGAGAAAGAGAAAGGAGCAATTTTTGCTTAAACAGAAATCCCCCCCCTCAAGAAAAAAGTAAAACAAAGAAAATCCTAATTTTCAGCTGTGCTGGGTCTGCTTCTAATCCAGGACTTTAACAGTTGATCTTTCTCTTTTTCATTTTCCTCTTGTTTCTTCGTACTTTGAAATGTCGTAACTAATAGAAATTTATGGAGATGGAATATTGACAAATTCATTAAGAAACTTAAAATTAGAAAGGTTTTAAGTGAAAGTATCCAATAACTCACAATTGTTGAGAATGAAGTCAGTGGTCTGCTATATTCTACAATCCCCTTTCATTACAATGTCTGATTCTTTGGGCGACTCCATAGTTGTGCAATGTTTGCCCATGAGGGCCCCTACATACAATGTGTGTAAAAAAAAAGTATCGACATTATTGTACTGTACTCACCTTGTATTCCGAAAAAAATAACGTTCAATTTTATAATTTTTTCAGAATACAAGTTGTGTCAAAATGTACAAGATGCAAATGAAGAATTGAATGGACTTTATTTTTTCTGAATACAACGGTGTGTCAAAAGTACAACAATATGGAGAATTTTGGACACACCTTTATGTCAAATACCCTCTGAAAACAAGAGTAAAATATGAACGCCTTAATTTAGGTCTTGAAGTTTTTCAATTCTTAAATCAAGATGGTCTTTTAGAAATCGTTAAAAGAACGGAGAATAAAAAAAAAAGTTTCGGCCGTTGTACCCTCCGGTCTTATTCTGGTGTATATCGTCCATCCGAGCAGAGTAATGATTAAAGCAGGGAAATCATTTTGATACTTTTTCTGTTAAGCAAGGCTTTGAAGAATTTACGAATATCTCATTGAAATGATGGCGTCATTTTTTGCAAGACCTTTAACCAGAGAAGCGTCACGAGAAGCTTTTTAGTGATGTTTTCTATTTATAATTTTAAATGATTTTTTTTCTAATATTTTCCTAATATTGCTGTTCAAAATAATGTTCAGAATTTGGTTTTACGAACCATAGAAACTTCATCATATAATTATTTCTTTATGTTGTTTGATCTCGTATAAACGTGCTCTATATGAAGTTGTTCGATATAAAAATGAACTGAATTATTTTCGGAATATTATATATATATATATTATATATATATATATATATATATATTATTCTTTTAATGAATAATTAAGTTTTGAAATAGAAGAAAATAAAGTGAATCTAATGTTGCTGTTCAATTTTCAATATTTATTCAATACATTACTTCACCCTCATTTTGTTTCATCTTTATGGCAATGGTTTTAGAGAGAGAGAGAGAGAGAGAGAGAGAGAGAGAGAGAGAGAGAGAGAGAGAGAAAGAGAGAGAGAGGGGGGAGTTGGTGTAATGTTACCGTCGTAGGAAATGGACATGGCGAGCCGAGTTCAAAATCCTACACGAGGCTGTTTGAATTTTACATAAAGTTAATACACTCTGGAAAGGTATGAATCTATTCTCCCTCCAGGTATGGGTAAATAGTAGGACAGTCTGGGCTCTTTAAATTTAGTTAGGCAAGCATTCTAAGAGAGAGAAGACTCTGTATGCAAACCTGTTAAACTCCGCTTAAGAAATCGATCTTGTGCCCTATTCTGCTCGTGCGGAAGGGTCTGATATATATATATATATATATATATATATATATATTATATATATATATATATTATATAAAATATTTTTTTAAATCCAAAAGAAAGATCATTTTCATACGTATAATATCAATCTAAACAAGAAAAATAAATTTTTACGAAATTACTAGGATTCAACGAACTTTTTCATTCTTTTTTTTCTTTTTAGAGTTTAACTCTTGTCAACCAAATTTCTCCCACGGCTGTAACACATTTTCTTGATATTTTTCTATGTTTGATGGGATATTTCAAAGTTCATTGTCTCTTCACACCAGAACTCATGCAATCTAAATAAAATCATATCACTATTTTAATCTGTGTCCTTCTGTTCAAGTATAATGAACTAACCATCAGTTTTGTACTTTACTTGGATGTGGTATGCGTAATGATGATAGAGCCGCTGAGGGGTTTAAAGAAGGCAAAGAGTTAAAATTGCTTGAGGAAATAGCATCAAAGATCGTCTACTAAAATACACTAAAAATCCTCGTTTTCGCAAAATTTAGCCTTTTGAAAATGAGGATTTTTAGTGCATTTTAGTAGACGATCTTTGATGCTATTTCCTCAACCAATGGTGGAAGTAAAAGATCTATTTTTTGGTATCAGTATTCAGTATACTAACAAACAAAAATACAATATGAAATGAGGATATTTTTAGACGAAGCTCAGAAAAATCAGTGCCAAATATAATTTTTTAAAGAGTTATAAGACAAGTCTCGGTACTCTTTCCAAGTGAAACACAGTAGTGTGCGAGTGCATTTTTCAACAAATTACCAGAATTATTCTAGAGCGATTCTTCTTGTCTCCTAAACTGAAGATTTCACTCAAGACATGCGAAGAACAAAAAAGAAACAGGACACTATATGAAAAGAGAATGTTTTCAGGTGCTTCTTCTAATGTTTGGTTTGTTGTTTGGTAGGCTTTACGGCATGTTAACCTTCCTTGGGTTATCTAATGCCAGAGACAGTATTTTTGCAAACAAATATACAGTTTAGCTCAGTCGTTAGAGCACCTGACAAGGCATCGCAAGGTTCCCGGTACGATACCGATTCTCTGCGAACTCAACGCATGAGTACTACATATTGTGTAATCTGATCCGTGCAGCAATGTAGGGTGCTGATGGTAGGTGTCGCACTTTTAATAAATCCATCTCTCTGGTCTCGCGCTAGGGAAAAGGGAATAGACCCCCTCAATGTCCGGCTAATACCGACAATAGGCCATTTCAACCACTTTACTTTTTTTATATGGTTTCAATTAACAGATGGTAATCTCTTTTATCAATTTGAGTCAAAAAACTATTTCTAATAATAATAGTTTGCACACAATTATATGTCTTATATTATTTGCCTTATGTTATTTGGTTTATATTAAACGGCTTATATGGTAAAACTTATGTGGTGTAATGGTTATTGTAGTAGGAAATGGACATGGTGGCCAGAGTTCAAATCCAGGACGCAACTGTTTATATTGAAAATAATACAACTATTACCCTTGGGAAAGGTACGAATGCAAATATTCTTAAACCAGCTCTGGGTAAATAGTAGGGTATGCAGTGTTTTGTAACCTTGGTTAGGCAACCAGTTTAGGAGAAGGAAATTTCTTAATTCAAATCCGGTAAACGCCGCTTAAAAATCAAAATTGTGTCACATCCTGCTTGGGAGGAGTGGTTAGGTAAATACATATATTATATGGTTGATATTTTTGAATAATAATAATAATAATAATAATAATAATAATAATAAAGACCAGACCTAGTGTTGATAAACAAAAAGAAAGAACTTTTCATATGGTGGATTTTGCAGTGACAGCAGATCACAGGGTGAAGCTAAAGAAAAATGAAAAAATGGACAAATATCTGAACCTTGCCAGAGAACTGAAAAAATTATGGAATATGAAAGTGAAAGTGATACCAATTGTAGTTGGTGCACTTGGAACAGTCCCGAAAGGATTGGAAAAGAATCTGGAATGTTTGGAAATCAGAGGAAGGATTGAAACAATTCAGAACACTGCACTGCTGCAATCTGCCAGAATACTCAGAAGAGTCCTGGAGACATGAGGAGATTTAATGTCACTCAGACTCCAGTGAAAGACCATCAGCTAATGCTGATGTAAAAACTCAAAAGGAGAATATAATAATAATAATAATAATAATAATAATAATAATAATAATAATAATAATAATAATAATAATAATAATAATAATAATAATATGTATATAGACTTATATGGTGTAATTTATTCCTATAGAGTACTAATAATTTTTAAACTGATAGATTTAATCTGTAGAGGGACGAAACGGTTCAAGTCAGAGTGGACCTGGAGGTAATAGCAACAAAAGAGGGACTCCACGCTTCCAATAACTCCAGAACTAGAGCCTCACTACCAAACGAAGTGTAATTTCATGAACAAACCCCTCTTCTGCAGGGGAAGCTTACAGCTTATTCTCGTCCTGGTGGACAGGTCCCGGCGGACAGGTTCCGGATTAAAAAAGAGTTGTTACATAAAATGATTTGCAGTTCCAGTGAGATATAAACGTTTCCAAAACAATCGAGCGAGAACCAATAATGACTTGAGGGAAAAAGCATTTAAATGTTGTTTATTGTTTCAATATTTGTCTTTAAAATTGAGAAAGAGAAAGGAGCAATTTTTCCTTAAACAGAAATCCCCCCCCCCAAGAAAAAAGTAAACAAAGAAAATCCTAATTTTCAGCTGTGCTGCTGGACTTTAACAGTTAATCTTTCGTACTTTGAAATGTCGTAACTAATAGAAATTTATGGAGATGGAATATTGACAAATTCATTAAGAAACTTAAAATTAGAAAGGTTTTAAGTGAAAGTATCCAATAACTCACAATTGTTGAGAATGAAGTCAGTGGTCTGCTATATTCTACAATCCCCTTTCATACAATGTCTGGATTCTTTGGGCGACTCATCGTTGTGCAATGTTTAGCTGGCTAGTCTCACTGATCCATCACTACTACATTACGGAATAGCCATTTCGATGTCCCATACTTGCGACCTTGTGTCACACGTTGCGAAAGAGTTGGGTAAATATCTATTTGTCTGGCATATTTTTCAATACTTATTAAGAAACAAAATTCGGTGCCTTTTGGTATGCGAAAAAAACGCGTGAGATTATATTTATTTGTTATCCGATATCATCATCATCATCATCATCACCATGTCACGCTAGCAGCACGGATATCCATGAAAATCTCTCGTCAGCCGTCCTTATCATTCATTGCCCCTAAGAGGTCCTCTGCGCAGCATCCAATATCCGCGCAGAGTTGGTCTATGTACGTCTTTGCTGGACGGCCAACTCTGGCGTGCCCATGTGATGGCTTCCACAGAAGAACGTTACTTATAAAGTCATTCTTGCTTCTCCAGGACTGCCCAGCGTGTATTGTTCGTTTCACACGGATGGTTTGTATGATATGTGGCAGGGTGGCCGTACAGAACCTTAATCTTAATTGATTTCAGTTTGTTTTCTTTTAATAATAAATTGAAGTTGTTGTTTTTTTCTGCTGCCGGAACACAAACGAGAAGGGACGAAACAAACAGCATCACCAGAGATTTAAAAATATATCATGTCCTCCCCCACACACAGAAAAAAACAGTAACAGATCCACGACGGAGACAACGAAGAATTCCTCACAGGAACGGCGCAAACGAGGGTATAACGTTACACATGAGAGGCTGGTGCAGAAAACCGAGCGGCCTGGCGCTTGCTAGTCAAACAAGTGACGAAAAGGAGAGAAAACGAAGAAAGGAGCCACAACAGAAAAGAGAGCCAGAAGAAGAAGAGACAACAGCAACTCCAGCAAGCATTGCTGTTTGTTTGCAGTCATTGCATCAAAGATTGCCATTAAAAAATTGTCCTGTTCAACCACTAACGTTAAATTGTGGACACTACTCCATCGTCTTTGGTAGTCGATAGGATGCCAACATATGAGAGACAGAACCCACCTAAAAAGTGTTGAATCTTCTAGTTTATTTTTTTACTTAACAAGAAGTTTCAGCTCAGACTCCTTTTTCTATGAGAGGTTTTAATAATTTCTAAAAGATTGCACTAAATCGCGCCAAAAATCGCGGATATTTAGCAGATTGGTGGACAATTTTTGAATAATGATTAAAAGCTTCTATTTGAAATGACTGATTTATTTAAAATTGCACGAGCTGAAATCTGGCTACGATCTGCAGGTTTTGTTGTCTCATAGCAACCCCAAAACTCCGAATCCATTAATAATGGAGATTGGGTGTATATCTGTCCGTAACCAAAACTACGTCACATCTTACGTCACAATATTCTGAAAGATTGAGTCAAGCTATGAATGAGTATTTGATTTATAGTCAAAATCGTTAATGCATAGAATAAAAACAACCCTCTGTTATATAGACTCAAAATGTAAGTGTTGTATACTGGCTTCTTCAACTCACGCTGCTAAATTCGTGTATGTTAGTAGCGGATATCGTCACTAACCCACTAGCCAAGGTATCTAGTAGTCAGCTACTTCCATAACAACAGATACGCGTATACAAAAGATGACTCTTCTTTATTTTCTTCGGTGTGTGGTAGGTGAGTGGCGGGCAGGGAAAATGACACTACGACTACCTATGTGGTGGAAGGTGGTGGGAGAGCCTCACTGCTCGCCCGACCGTATCGACGGTCCGACACCTTCTCTGCTCGCCGTCTCTCTCGGGTCTCTCTTTTGGTCTGTCTCTTGGGCTTACCTGATGACCTGCTTAAATACTGACGACCGCCCACACATTCTTTTGTTCCTTGACCGGAAGTCCTTTCTCTTTGTTCAAATTAGCGTTTGTCCAGATGAAGTCTTTTGTTGCTCTCAAACGCCTACACGTTTTCTTTGTTCGCTACCACCAGGATAAAGTCCTTTGTTATCTTCGTCATCCCGCGCGAAACAAACAGTCAATCTGCAACATAAGTATGCAATTTTAAAAATTGTTTATTACTCTCGTTCTTTTTTTTTAGTTGGAAGAAGTTAACTAAAAATCTTACAAATAGATAAATAACTACTATTTTGTGTAAAATTAATGTGTAAAATATTCAAAATAATTATTTCTATTAATAATCAAGAGATGTAAGCAACATTTTATTTGGGGGTGAAATAACTAAATTTCCATTTCAAATTGTTTTTTTTTACCCCTTTAGTAAATGAGGATTTTGCTTACTTATGATATAAACCCTCTAACATTGATTTTTAAGCCCCCTTTCCAAGTTATATATTTCAAAACTTAATTTTTACACCGCCCGGAGAGCATTTTTGTTGCTAGATATAAAATATTATTTAGTGCTATAGACAGACTATATATCATATGGAAATCTGATCCTTCTGATAAGATAAAGCGAACATTCTTCCAAGCCGTTGCGATGTTATGTTTCTCTATGGCTGCACTTCTTGGACTTTAACGAAACAAGCCAGATTGGAACTACTCAAGGATACTGGAAGCATCACCCAACAAGTAATCAGTTTGAAGGCCTCTTACCAGACACCATCCAAGTAAGAAGGACAAGACATGCTGAACACTGCTGCAGAAGCAAGTGGCGTTCTTCCGTGGACACCTACTCATGGACACACAAGATTAGACCGAACAGCAAAAATATGAATCGATCTGCTCTTAACTGGTTCTTTAACTGTTATATAACAGATGGTTCTTTAACTTGTTCTCTAACTGGTATATAACAGATGGATGCCGTACGGAAGACTTGCCTACGATATGGACGGGTGGTTAGACAGTTGTGGGTATCTGAGCTGTCAGCACGACCTGGTGATGTTTATATTTAAAATTGTTATTTATCTTATTCAGAAGTTTCACATGTTTAAAGTTATTAGATTTATTTTCTTGAATGTTAGTTTCTTAATCTTGAATTTGCCTTGATGATTGTAATATCTTTATTAATACGAGTATCGACTTTCATCTAAAACACCAAGTTCTGTTTTTATCATTTGACTTTTATTTGCGTGGGCAGGTATGAATTAACATGAGATCAAAGCCAATGGAGCAATGAATAATGGGGCTGCATTAGCAAGGTATCAAAAGTAGAAGAATAAAAATCAAAGCGAGATAGATAGATAGAGAGATAGAGAGAAAGAGAGAGAGAATAGAGAGATAGATAGAGAGAGAGAGAGAGAGAGAGAGAGAGAGAGGGCGGAAGAGAGGGAGTGAAAAGTGTGCTAGAGTGATTAAAAAATCTCAGCGTGTCTGTGATGCTTCTTTTTTCTATTCGATCTGTGTTCTGTTTAAAGACGTAGAAGTGGCTATAATGAAGGCTTCAGGAAAATGGCGTTCTTCCGACTTGGGCATGAGAAAGAGGCGTCCTCATTTCCTGTTTCGATTTCGCGCAAATTTCCTTTGCGCTGCGTTTCCATCACGACGTGGCCTCTCGCCGCTGTTTTGAAGCTGGCAGAATGTGAATCGCTAACAATTCTGTGTGCGTGCGTACGTCCACATTGGCTCAATGGCGGAAATACAAAAAGGGCGATGGAAGTGGGTGAAAGGTAGAGAGAGAAAATGACACGAGAAATGAAAATAGTGTCTTCAAAATGATGGAAAAAACGATTGAATGAAAAGTGGGAAAAAAGAAATAGAAAAAGAAGAATTGTAGACAGAAAAAAACGATAGAAAAAAGGAAAGAAAAAAAGAAAGAAAGAAAGAAAAGGAAAAATAAAATGGAAAGAAAGGGGGAAATAAATAAAATAAAGAAATAAAGAAAGTAAGGGAAGAAAGAAAGGAAAAAAAAAGGAAAGAAAGAAAGGGAAAGAAAGAAAGAAAAGTGAAAAAAATATTTTTAATATTTCAAAAAGGAAAAAAAAAGATATTTTTAACCTTATGAAGATTAGCTAGACTGCTGAGGAAGCGAGTTTTATGCACAGTTGATACATAAAATGCCAACAATGTGGAAAATGATTCCGAGTAATAATTGCTACCTCCAGTTCGTCATTCTATAGTTTTCAGAAATAAAAACAGAAAATAGTAAATGAAAGAAAAAAAAGGGAGGAAGTAACGACAAAGACAGACAGACAGACATACAGAGATAGTGAGAAAGAGAGAAAGAGAGAGAGAGAGAGAGAGAGAGAGAGAAGTAAGCAATGAACGAAAAGGAGTGAGTGATGAAATAAAGAAAGGAAACGAATAAAGAAAGAAAGAAAGAAAGAAAGAAAGAAAGAAACGTTGGAGATGAGTGAAAGTGACGAAGATAATAGAGAAACAACGAAAGAGTGAAGGAAAGAAAGAAAGAAAGAAGAAGGACGGAGAAGAGTGAAAGAAAGAAAGAAATAAAGAAAAAATGAAAGAAAAAATTAACAACAGGAAAGAGTGAAAGAGAAAAGGTAAGAGTGAAAGAAAGAACATGTTAAAGGGAGGAATAAATAAAGAAAGGAAAAAAAGAAAGAAAGAGGAGATTAGAATAAAAAAGGAAGAAAACAAAGAGAGAAATCAAGTTCATATGCATAACATGCATAGTGAGTTAAGAAAATAGCTTGAAACATTCAGGAATTGGATATTGCCAAATTATTGTTTCTCCTTTAAATTAAAGAATAACAATAAGCTGGACATGAAAGAGTAAACAAAAAAGTGTAAGCAACTGTAGGCAGTGATTAAAAACGCTGAAAAACATTTACATATAACGCGTTCGAAGGAAATTGTTAATTCCTTAGAAGATGATAGGGATCCTTCAATAACCCCCGCCCCATCTTGGGGTGTATTATAAGAACTAGCAAATATATGCACCCTCCGGGTGCAAGTATTTTAGTTAAATTTTATAATAAAATATGATATTAGATTAGAAAGGCTAATGAAACTGAATAAGAATGTAGATAAAAAGATTTTGAACAGAGGGGGTATGATTGAAAAATAGAACACCTTTGAAACTAACTCTTCCATCATTTTCCCTTACTCCCGTCTTTCATTGGTAAATTTTCCTAATTAAACTGTTTAGTTAAAATAGGAAGTAAAGAATAATATTACAGTTATTTCTTCTTGTTAAGGGATTTCTTTTAAGATTTATCCCCGAGATTTTTGCTCATATTCAATAAAATAAAACCAAACAATTAGAAATCAATAATACTAAGTATATATTTATTAAAGTCAATTTTTAAAGATCAATATGCAAATTAGCCTTCCCATTCATACTGTAAACCTCTATTTTGTTGTATATATAAATACACTTGCATGTTATTAGTATGTAGATATGGTCAACAGTGTAAGTAATGTAAAACAATTTTATTAATTGAGGTTTAAATAAAAATAAAATCATGGAGAATTTGATGTAAATAACTAAAGGAATTGTGACTTGTATAGTAATATAGTTTCGGTTACAGACAGACAAACCCACAATCTCCATTATTATAAGATTAGCTCTTTAACGTTGTGAGGCAAACCGGCTAGGAAAATGAAGACTCTGAATTCAAAACAAATATCCGGAGTCCCTAAGACAGATTGATACTTTTTGCATTAACTGTCATCATATTTTAGAATATATATATATATATATATATATATATATATATTATCATAAAGGTACACGGTAATAACCTACTCGAGTTTCACCATACAGATTTTCAGGGTTAAATCCACTGGATTAATCAAGATATTGATTAATTGCAGTCGATTTCACGTGTACATTTTTTCGCGAAAAACGGTTGATTATAGGTCCGTGGTCGAAGAACGCTGATTTAAAATTTAAAAATTCAAATAGAGCGGTAAAGACGATGGCATAGTGTCCACTTTTTATCTGCAACTGCGTAAGTGGCTGAACAGACCAATCTTTGAATGGCAATCTCTGCTGCAATGACTGTAAACAAACATCGGTGTATGCTGGAGTTGCTGTTCTCTCTCCTTCCTTTTTGGCTCTCTTTTCTGCGGCGGCATCTTTCCTCTCTTTTCACTACTTTTCGTTCCTTGTTTGACGAGGTGTCACCAGGTCGCACGGTCTTCTGCACAAGCCTCCTATGCGTTGGTGTTGATGTGGCATGTCTCCATATCTCCCTTGCAGACATCTTTAAAGCGCATGCGAGGTCTCCCTTCTTCGGTCGGCTGCCCTCTACTAATTCCCCACACACTAGGTGTTTGGGGATGCGACCTTTGTCAGCCCACTGATGATGCCGAGCTCAAAGCTCTAGCGAAATATATCCTACATACGTTTGTCTGATTTTGTCCTATCATTCCTCATATCTCTACTACATTCTGTCGGATTTATTCCAATCCTCTTTCCCCATATATATATATATATATATATATATATATATATATAATTATATATATATATATATATATATTTGTTATCCAGGAGAGAGAATATTATCACTCCATATAATTTATTTTTGTTTTATCTGAAAAGCGGTGCGTGCAATATCTGAACCTATTCTGAATTGTAATATCTGAAATGTACACATGACTTGTCTTCGTGAGCCGAATCTACTAGAAATCGTTTTAGGTGTATTGTTTGCTGGAAATGGAAAATCTATCCTACTATAACAAGATACTCTACGGTCATCGGATCTCAGCTCTTTCAAATGGACGTTATCTAATCAATTTCTGTTATTCGATACTCTTTTGGCGATGGTCTTATAATGTGCTTCCGATTTTGACGTGTTTTCATTAGAAAGTGAGTCATACGATTATTTTTCAAATCTAAACAAAATTCTCACTGTTGCTACTTATCAGGTATTATTGGACCTCAAAAACACTTGCAAAAACAACAAATTCAATATTATTTTAATAGTTTTAAAATGTTGCTACACGAGTTTTTGTGGGTTTATTTTTTTATTAGCGCTCTTAGATAGAAATAAAGGCGTTGTACTTGGAAATCTGAAATTACTGGGTTTTTTTTTAATGTTGCCCAAGCTTTCCAATTTGCCAACTATCAGAAATCATGAAAGAAATTGGAAACTATCTAGAAACATCAGTTGGAACGTTAGTGTATTAGTTTTAAGAGATGTTACGTAAGTTTATTGCTTTTTTTAACGTGCGCCAAAACATAGTAAAAACAGGTCGATTTTGATGTGTTTTCAGTGGATTTCCACTTAGGAAATGTATCAAATTTAACCAAAATTTTCAATGTTGCAAATTATCAAGTATTATGGCACGTCTTGTCAGACAGTAGGAAACTAAGTGACAGGCGCAACTTCAATTGGAGTTTCACTGGAATGTTGCGAGCGGTCTTAAACAAATCGTGGAATCAACATTCCACAACAAACCAGCTGTACGGCCACTTGCTCCAATCCCACAGACCAGTTGAGATGAACAAGACATACTGGATACTGCTGTAGGAGTGTTACATAATTTGTGTGGTGGCGTGGGCTGTTGACGGGCCCTGTAGCAAGAATTCTAAGTGGCCATTGTTTTTCAGATCAGTGAATGGAAAATCACCAGAACGGTTATAGCCACCTGACCCCAGAGGTGGGAATCTCACACGTCACATGATTTAGTTTGTTTAGATTTTAGTTTCGATCTGAGAATTGAAGCAGAGTAGACGTGCTCTGCTGAGGTTGAATACCCCCGCGCGGAAGAACACGGGCAGAAATAAATCTTGATCATGAAAGTAACAGTCTTGTGAGTTGATTAATATGCATGGCTAAAGAGTTAGCCCAGAAGAAGCCCATAGTTAGAGAGAACAAGAAGAAGACGACAACATGACAGCCAAAGAAGGAGGAAACATGGCGACTAGACGTACCAAGAAGAAATGAACAACAAGTAAGTCTCAATTCTGTATCTCTCTCTCTCTCTCTCTCTCTCTCTCTCTCTCTCTCTCTCTCTCTCTCTCTCTCCGAGCTCCTCTATCACGATTATATACTCGATGTTGGCTATACAACAGAAGTAAGAACGAACACATAAGTAACGTTCTTATGTGGAAACCTGCAGAGTGGCTAGCCAGAGTGAGCCGTCAAGTAAAGACCTATATTGATCAACTCTTAATAGGACCTCCTGATGACGATAAACAATAGGGACGAGCGGAGAGAGATTGTCATGGATATCCGTGCCGCTACCTGATGATGATGATTCTCATTCAAATACACAACATACATATATGGTTATACGCATATATGTACTTAGAGATGCGAGTGGTGGTGTAATGGTTAACGTCATGGGGAATGGACACGACGAGACATGTTCAAATCCTGGACGATGCTGTCTGTATTTCACAAAGTGCTAATAGCCTTGGAAAATATATGAATCTAACTCTTCTCACTCCAGCTAAGGGCAGAGAATAGAGCAAACAGATCTCTTTAACCTTGTTTAGGCAATTAGTCAAGGACAGGGATCACCAAACGTTTTTCACGGTGGGCTGTATAATTGAAAAAAAAATAACGAGTACGGGCCATATTATTATTATGTTCAATACTTGCTTGCCAAAACGAAAGCTTTGAGAAAAATATGTAAAACAAAATTATCTTTCCATGTTTCATTCATGGATGAGTGGCGTCAGATGCACAAAAACTAACTTAACCAACATATTTATTTTCAAAACATTATCAAAGAACGCAACATTCAAATACCATAGGTGGGGCTGATAAAATGTCTGTGCGGGTCGTAGTTTGGTGACTCCTGGTCTAGGAGAAGGAACTCTAAATCAAAACTTTTAAAGTTCGCTTAAGAAATTGGCCTTGTGTCACATCCTGCTCGTGAGGAGGGTTGGAAAATATCTATATTTAAATGTAGATTCTCACGTACCTAAACGTATCTGCAGCATTGCACATAAATATGTGCCTTAGATCCGAGAAAAGAGCAATTCTATTTCAATTTAGCTGACTACTTCTATCATGGTTTTGTAGTCTTTGTCGCATACAGCATATTTTAATCTGGCGTGGTGTGATAGGATAATTCTCTGTTGATTAGAGGGCCAACCCTTTTCATAAAACTGTTCTCTTGCTGGTCACTCCTCAGAAAACAGTGCGGACGGAGTTTATATCATAGATTCTGTTGACAAGAAAAATATGAACCAGGAAATAGAGAAATTCGAGAGAAGGAAACGTCAAAACAGAATGGAAAATTGAAGGTTTGTAATATTATCATTACCGGATAAGATAGGAAAGAAAGAAGGAAGTAATAAAGGGAGGAAGTAATAAAGTGTTAAATACCCTTCTAACATACTCGGGTATATAATGGACAGAGAGACAGAGAGACAGACAGAGAAAGAGACAGATAAAAGATAGATAGGGTAGAGATGATAGATGATAGTTTTAATTACATTCTGCTTACTTTGTATATTCTTCCGGACACCATGTTCCATCTAGTGGGCTCTTGCTTGGGGTTGATTTTTCTTCGGGCTTCTGCTGGACATTGCTTGTTTTAAGATTTAATTAGCACAGCAAGACTTGTTTGTTTCTTGATCAAGTTTTATTTCCAGCCCTGCCCATTTGATTCCGCCTCGCGGGGAAAACCGACATCGGAACAGTGACCATAAGTCCACCCACTCTGAAATCTGCATCGCATCTCAACTCAACATATCTAATGCATCCAGTCGCGCGCTTTCAAGTGGCCAAGAGTACTACCCGTCACCAACCGTCGGGTGAATTTCCATGGACCCCGTCTATTTAAATTTAATAGACGCTAATTCGAATTCTAACTACAGGTATGTTTATAATTTATAGCTGCTCATAAATTATGTAACAAAAGGATGGGAGGAAAGAAGAAGTAATAAAGGAAGAATAAAATCATCAAGAAAGGTTGAAAACGGTAGAGGTATCGAACAAAAAAGGCTGTCTTGAGATATTCCTTTGTGTGATAACGAGATATTAATTTTAGAAAATTAAACAATGTTTAAACAAAACAAAGAACAAATAAAAAGCAAACAAACAAAAGAAAACAAACAACACCGGATATAACATGCGTCTTAGAAATACCATATGGTTATTTACTAAGCTTAGCTTATATGTGGCAAAGGCCATAAGTATGGGCCACCCAGTGAGAATCGAACTCACTAAAAATTATCTGTGAATGTAGCTTGCAAACCATTACACAGCGGGAGGTGGCCAAATACCATATAGAGGTACTGAATGGCATCCCGTTAATTTCGCCTAGGTTATGTCGTTTTTATAAAAAGATGTCGCTCGCCAGTTTTGGTTGAAATTGTAGAAGTCACGGCTTAAGCAAAAAAAAAAAGATAGAAAAATGAATGGAACAGTGTAAACTTATGGTTCCAACCGCCGAAATAAATTAGAGTTAACAGTGTTCAATTAGCACCAAGTAAATACTCTAAATACGATTAATTTGCACACAGTTATATAGTATCAAGCATTCTGATTAAAGACTAAAAAACTTTTGAACACATCTCTCTGATCTGTTGATGGGACACTAAGGGGTAATACCAGTCCAGGTCAGAGCAGTGTTGAGAGCAATGTCAATGAAGGGACACCCTTTACTCCTTAGGCGCTCGGAAATGGAGCCTCATCATGAGATACAGTTTAATACCATACTCAGAAAACTTCCCAGTTCGAGTCGGTTTTGGAACGACTGCAAACAAAGCTCAGGACAAACACTGTCCCAGACTGTTGTGTGTCTAACGATACCTCATAAATAATGTTCTCTGTGCCAAGGTTCTTTACAGAAGGTTTGGTTTGATTCATTTGCTTAATGGTATATCAAATTACAGGGTTTAACTTATGCAAAATCTATCCGTGTGAAAGAACAGTATTGGTACTATTTAACACCTAACTGTAGGATAAGTGGTTCATACCTTTCGCAAAGGTATTATAACCTAAATGAATGCAATAGCGCAATTGGTTTGCTTTGGATTCTAAGTTTAATGGCATATCCATCTTCGATTGTATTCTTAATCCTACAGCCATCCATGTAGAAGAATATTATTGCTAATATTTAATCCATAGCTGGAGGATGTTGCGGTTCATACCTTTCCCAATGGTAGAAAAAGGAAAGTGAAGGCAATACTGAAATTGGTGTTCCAACCAGATTACTACGGTTTCGCAGTCCAGCATCTTTGCTATTACTGGAGACTTCACTTTTCTGGTAAAAAATATGTTATTCGATGTTGAAAGGGACATGCATATTATAGCTAACTAGATTAATGGTTGTAAGACAAAGTATTTTATTGGTTAGGAGGTTGATTTAGAAGGCTATCACAATGCAGATGTAAAGAAAAAAATAATACGGTAACAATGGTGTTGTGTGTTAACCTGTATTTTATTCTTGAATTTTCGAGATAAAATCTCTTTTTCAAAAGATCACTGGAACTGAAGTAGTCTAGTTATGGCATTTCTTTTTAAATGAATTTTTTTTGTTGAAAATGATGGTATTTTTTATATAACTGTATTCTCGTGTTGCATGTTTACGTGAATACGGGTTTTGTTTGTTTGTACGTGTGCGTATGTTGTCATGCGCGTCTCCATGAAAATGCGTGTTGGCTGTGACGTATGTCTGTATCCTAGCGCGCGAATGCACGTGTGTATGTGCGTATGAAAGAGCGTATTTATGTTTGGTGGCCATGGTGATGTATAATATTTCATGTTGGATGTAATATAAATCAATTTAATCATATCATTATTATTATTATTATTATTATTATTATTATTATTGTTGTTGTTGTTCACTCCTTTTGAGTTTTCACACCAGTGTTAGCTGATGGTATTTTACTGGAGTCTGAGTGACAGCATGTCTCCTCAGGTCTCCAGGACTCTTCTGGGTATTCTGGCAGATTGCAGCAGTGCAGTGTTCTGAATGGTTTCAATCCTTCCTCTGATTTCCAAACTTTCCAAACCCTTTTCTAATCCTTTTGTGACTGTTCCAGGTGCACCAACCACCATTGGTATCACTTTCACTTTCATGTTCCATAACTTTTTCAGTTCTCTGGCAAGGTCCAGATATTTGTCCATTTTTTCATGTTCCTTTAGTTTCACCCTGTGATCTTCTGGCACTGCAAAATCCACCAGTTGACAAGTTCTTTCTTTTTTGTTTATCAACACTAGGTCTGGTCTTCTTGCTGGGATAAGGTATTATTATTATTATTATTATTATTTATTATTATTATTATTTTATGTATTTATCCAACCCCTCTACACGAGCTGGATATGACTAGAAGTCAACGTTTAAAGCGGAGTTTAACAGGTTTGAATTCAGAGAGTCCCCTGTCTAATTTTGGTTGCCATAACAATGTTAAATGACCCTGTCTGTTCTACTATTTATCCATAGTTGGAGAGACGATCATTGGACCCATAACTTTCTCAAAGGTAATTAGCGCTATATGAAATACAAACAGCCATTCGCAGGATTTTAAATCGACTCACTGTGTTCATCTCCTGCAAACGATAACCATTATACGACAAACACCTCCTAAGCACGAAGTATTTAATGAACATCAATAACCATCTAAGACCCAGTATGCAATATGCGCAAATGTTGCAAGGCTGAATAATTTGTGGAAATGAGAGAAAGACTGATAGAAAAAAAAAGTGAAAGAATAGAGAAACAAGGGCCAATTAAAACAAAAGTGGAAGAAGAAAAGAAAGGAGGAAAGGAATGAGATAAATAAATAAATGATTGCGTTCCATTTTGATATTGAACGGGTAAGAAGAATATTCGATTTCTCAGCAGATGTCCCTCCTCTTAAATCAATCGACACACTGGGAAGTGGAGGTACTTTTTTGCGTCATTAGTAAATTTTCATTTATTCTCATTTATTTCAATTGAAAAGAAAAGAACAGAAATGAAAAAAAAATCACCATGACAGCCATGCAATGAGGATTAAACAGTTGCTTCATTTTTGCCTTAGGACATCCGATCAATTTAGAGATCTATTTTTTTTTCTTTAATTTTATCTTAAATGTCAATAGTTTGTTGATGTTGATTAGGACTGTCATCAACTCTTAAGAGATGACGAAGAAGATAATTTTGATGACGAATCACATGTAATGAACATGTGCGGTTTATTACAAAGAGTGATCATGGTGGTACAGGATACTATGAATGCAAAAGTATGAACGATCATATATATATATATATATATATATATATATATATATATATATATATATATAAAATGTTGTTCTGTTTCCAACGGGAGAAAATGTAATATTTTATAAAAAAAGAAGGTCCTCAAAATGTATCGTTCTCAGAAAAAATGTTTTATTCTTTTTATTTCACATACGCAACACGTGTTTCAGATATTCTGGTATCTTCTTCAGGCTTTGATCAATACATATATTGATGTACATATATATATATACACATATACACAAATATATATACATAGGTTGTGTGTGTTTCTGTAATTTTCTATTATGTTATTATATATATATTTTATATAATATATATATATAATTTTCTGTTATGTTATTATATATTATATATATATATATATATATATATATATATATATATTATAATACGATAAAGGGAATGACTTACCTGGAAAAATATTATATATATATATATATATATATAATGAAAATTGAAAAAACACAAGTTCATAAAACGAATGATGTTTATTTTGCCTACGCTGTAGTGTTTCGGTCTGTTTCAATAGATCTTCATCAGGGCTATTGTTAATTTAAGGAAGAATAAACTTATCACAGAGAATAAGAAAACTGTGAGAGTATTTTGATTTATCGGTCAGTCTATTTAAAAATTTTTGAATGAAAGACGAGCGCTCTTGGATTGTTTGAAAAATACAACGAACGCTGAACAGCGGTTGTAACATGTAAAACAGACACAGACGCTCACTTACGTTGTGTGTGTGTGTGTGTGTGTGTTGTGTGGTGTGTTGTGTGTGTGTGTATGAAAATGTAAAACGGACGCTCACTTTCGCTGGGTGTGTTCGTGTGTATGTGAGTGTGTGTGTGTGTGTGTGTGTGTGTGTGAGCATGAGTATGTATTAGAATAAAATATAATTAATTAATATATATATATATATATATATATATATATATATATATTATATATATATATAACGGCATCCCCTAAACTAAGTAGGAAAACATGTGTGGATTTTGTTTAGTGTTTATTTTATATTTTTTAATTAAAATTTTGTTTTTAATATAAATTTTTACAGTATTTTTAATTACGTGTCGAGTGTATGTGCGTGTGTAAAAAATTATTAGTAAATATTGCAATAATTATAATAATGTTTATTAAATTTATTATGTAATCCTAGATTTATATAAAGGGGAAACATATGTATCTATGTGTGTGTGTGTGTGTGTGTGTGTGTGTGTAAGCGTACGTGTGTATTATTAATAATTACGTGATGAGTGTGTATGTGTGTATGTGTGTGTGTGTGTGTGTTAGTGTGAAAGTTATTAGTGTCATTACATTATTAAATTTGAAATATTGTTAAATATTTATTTATCATTTTGTAATTACAGTATTAATATATTTTAATATATTCATCGATTTATCTATTTATTATTATTATTATTATTATTATTATTATTATTATTATTATTATTATTATTATTATTATTTTTGTTTATTTATTTATTTTTTGATATATGAAAACTACACCTTGTGAAAAAGTTAGTGTGTATGTGTGCATGAAAAGTATTAAGCAAATATTGTATCAATGTATTAAAATATTAAATTTATTAAGTAATTACACTACCCTTTATATTGTGATGAAGATTTCTTACAGTAATTTGGCTAATGTAATTAGAGGGAGCGTGAGTCTTTTTGTTTGTTTGTTTGTTTGTTTGTTTGTGTGTGTGTGTGTGTGTGCGTGTGTGTGTGTGTGTGTGTGTGTGTGTGTGTGTGTGTGTGTAAAAATTATATGGTAATTATACATTACTATTGTTAAAATGATTAATTTATTTAGTAAAATACAATAATTTAGTACGTGCCGAACTTTTTCTAGAAAAAACATACTACATGATGAGTGTGTATATGTGTACATGTGTGTGGTTGTGTGTATGAACATTTATTATTAATGATTTAGTTATAAATAAAGGAAAATACGTATTTAGTATAACTAAGTGTAATATTGATCAAATATAATGTATAGTCTTTAAGTATAATTTTGGAGAAGTAAGGTGACAAGATATAAAATCCTGGTTTTTGTTTAATCGTGTTTAGAGTGGACTTGGCAGGAATGGTGATAAAGGGGTGCTTCACATTCCCCAGACTTTCAGAACTGGGATCTCACTATCAGATACAGTTTAACGTTATCATTATTAAATAAGAATAGTTAATTGAAACAAAATAGTTGCTTAAAAATGGAGAAGAAACTGACAGAATTGTGTCCCTTGCGAGGGCACTTTTCCGAGAATTTAGAACCGACGAAGCATTACCATCTTGTTCACTACAGCATTTTTTGCACTTTAACTGTTTGAACGTGCTGGACTGTGATATCGCAGTAAGTTAGTTTGAAGTCCGTTCGCACAATTCCATTCATGTTTGGAATAATACCCTTGGAAAAGGTATGAACCCTTTATCTCCAAATCTCTGTGTTAAATATTACGACTGCTGTTCTTCTACAAGGATGGCATTGACATTAAATTATTCCCGAAATTTAATATTTTATTAAACAAATATCCAAACCAAATCTAAAATGTTAGTGCGTATTGAACGGAAATTCATATCCCAACTTTAAGGGTTCTTTTTATACATGGCTGCGTTTTATACACAGGTAATTACTATAATAGATAATCACTATATTAATAATCAATAATTGAAGCTGAACCAATGATGATAATGAGCATTTATTCAAATTAGATTTATACACCAAGTGTGCGTCGATTACGATTAAGTCACACTGAAAGCATCTGTTCCCATTAGAACACTGAGATAAGCATCGATAAGCTTGGGCAATACTTGATTGGGTGGCCACTTAAGCATCAGCAGGTACTATAAGTAACCTGTTTCATCTTGGAGTTACCAAGACCTCGCACCAGGTTAGGATGTGACTCATGGTCTTTTTTAATGTGCGATACCACACACAAATCGAAACTCATGCGATGGCAAGTAAAAAATAAAAGCTTGGATCTCATCGGAACACGCGGTTAATTTAATTAAAAGTCCTCTTTTTTATCAAAGTGATTGATTCGGTATTGAATGACCCGAAAAGTGTTTATATCCCATAAAACAAAACTATCAACCAAGTGAGGATCGATCACTGTTCAATAGTAACCATTTGCCCGACGATCTACTCGGAGTAAAAGCGATGACGATGATTAGAAGAGGGAGCGTTGTTGACAGCGTGTATTGATCAATTAGGATCGTAATCACGGGTCTTGATAGAATGGAGAAAGTCGCTTAATAAGAAGAAACTTCTAGATGCAAAAAGGATTTGTCTTTAATGCAGCATTCAAACGAGATGAAAGAATAGATGAAGTAAAACCAAAAAAAAGAATAAACAGAAGAAAATTATCTTAAAGTTAACGTGCAGCACGTACTCATTAGGATCCTAATCTGATAAAAAAAAAGTCCATCACTGCGTTTTAATTCGACTGACACTTTTTCAATCGCACAGGGAAATGGCGGCTTTAAAATGACAGAACGGATCAAACATTTTTTTTTTATTAAACGTCCCTTTCATGAACGCATTTAAAATTATTCCAATAAAGAATCGTTTAAAAAAGGCGCTTTATTTCCAATATCAATGGGATCATTAATTTGCATTTTCTCTGAGAATTACGGTCCTGTAAGGTGACCCGGTATAGCCCAGGTAAGGCGATCTTTGTTGCCAGGTAAATACATGATTGTTTGCTTTTGTGTATATTTTATTATTTTAGTTGAATTACAAATAGAATATGTATCCATCTAACCAATCTACCTCAAGCAGGATGCGACACAAGGTCAGTTTTTTAAGCACAGAATAGGAAATGTGATATTTCACATGTAACGACATTTTCTAGTTTTTCTTTTTTTAATTTAAAAAAAATCTATAAATTAATTTCGTACGACCGTTATTATTTTTAAACACCCTGTGGTTAAGAATGAGATTGTCCACCTCATCCAAGATTAAATGCAAAAATGTAAATTCTGATTGTCTTGTCTTGCTGAATTTCTTATTTCTTATGAGTGCTGTCACCCCAGGTAAATAATGGTATATTCTGTTTTTAGAAAGGTAGAAAGAGCATGCTAGACAGAAGAAATATTAATAAGAAAGAACGAAAGAAAAAAGAAAAAAGTGGTTAAGGAAATAGCGAGAGTGGCTAGGCACGTGGAAGCGATAACGCTAATTATATTTCAATTCAACGTAATGAAAAGATGAAAAGAGGGAAATAAAGAAAAAAAGTGAGAATGAGTTAAATCAATATTATTATACTTTTTACTTATGGAAGGGGCCGGGTGATGATAGTTGTGGCGCTCCACCTCAGGTGCCAAAAAACTATCTCCTTGGTCTAGCGCTATTGAAAGGGGATAGACTCCCTCGCTGACTTTTACTTATGGAACTATTTTGTCAACATATCAAATGCTGTAATAATTAAATTATCATACTGTGGCATATTCCTGCCATTTACAAATAAAGCTGAAAAAAGTAGAAGATGTATGAATTCAACCACGCCACCACATACAGGATTTGATACAAGGTGAATTTTAAGCACTATACATATGATTTCAATTAAGAGATTTTTTTTCTTAGCTAGTTGTTCTACCGAGAAAAAATACCTCAAATTTCCGTACTATGTACCAATTACCATTAGTTTGTATCAACTGTGAAAATTACTGTGCTGTAGGTGACTCAGTATGACCCAGGAAAGACGATATTTGTTAACATATAACGACATTTTCTTATTTAAAAAAAATTTTTTGGTTGAATTACAAATAAAGACAAAAAGTCAACTATGTTTTTATCCAACCCCTGGGTAACAGGGAGAATTCGACAAAATGTCATTTTTAAAGGGTAGTACAGATACTTTAAATGACGCGCGTGATGTAATGGTTGTTGACGTAGAAAATGGACACAGCGACGAGTTAAAATACTGGATGAGGCTGGTAGTATTTTCACATAACAATAATACCCATGGGAAATATTATTATTTTCCCTCCAGCTATGGATGAATAGTTGAGCAGTTTATGCCCTTTAACTTTGATATGTCAACCGATAGAAGAGCAGAAAAATATGAATTCAGAAATGTTAAACTTTAAAGCTTTAAAAAGGACCTTGAGAGTCACACCCTCATCAGATAATAACCAGATTTTTAATTTGAATTTTTTCAGATAATTACTGTCTGTTACTTTGACCAGGTATCGTTCAGGAAAAAACAATCTATGGAAAATGTTTCTTTTCCTTTTAGATGGATTACAAATAAAGACGAAAAAGTAGACTATATATCTCAATCCAACCTTTCCACCACAGGTAGGATGAGACACAAGGTTCAATTTAATGGATGCAAATAACTGGATTTATATATTTCAAGGTCTAGATCTTTATTTATCTTTATTATTTATCTGTTTATTTACGGTTTGCATAGGGTATCATTGCAGTGATGCTTTTGGATTTATCGCGTCCCTAGACGCACATATTTGATTTGAAAAAGTCCTTGGAACATGTATGGGTCCTAAATAAAGCTGTCTAACTCCTCCTACCTTGTAATCTATCTTATGTAATTCGTTTCTAAGAAACTATTGAAATGCCTTGACAGTTAGCTTAAAATGGGAGAGGGAAGAAAAAAAAGAAAAAACACTGGGGACGCATGTATACGATTTTACTACGTTCTTTTAGATTTTTTGTGTGCCAGGAATGCAGGAAGCGTACTTACCAGCATCGCAGCAGTGCTACATGAAATTCAACCAGCTTCGTCCATGATTTGAACTCGTCTCGCTGGGTACATTTCTTACGACGATAACCATTACACAAGACACCGTTACAAAAGTAACATTGTGGTTGTTATAGGTGATACACCCTATAAGACTAATGGAATGCGCCGATAGGTTACTATAAATAATAGGGATAATTGTGGCTTAGCAGTAAGCCAATGCGAGTGCCAATATCTCTGTTCCTCGGACGTAATTGTCACATCTCTATTGTATTTGTTTACTTTCTGTTAATACATTTTTCTACATTTGTTACCCGTCGTTTTGTTCTTATTTGACTCCTTAAAACCTCACAACAGTGGTATATATGCATTATGAGGATATTAAATCAAGAATTGGAAACCTGAAGCAGAATCTGACATTTAAGATCCAAGTAATCTTAAACTTAACAAGAATTCTGCGCAAATGATTTAGGAAACTGCGTAATACATTCTCTCAGTAACTTTACAGAGCATATCACCATTAACTCGTATGTAAACATTATGATTACATAGTAATCAATTAAACATACTAATCTGGAATTCAGAGTTTTCCTTCTTCTAGAAAGGGGACCATACCATGGTTAAAGAGCTCAATCTGCCCTACTATTTTACTAATAGATGAAATAAGCATAGTTGAATTTGTGCCTTTCCCAAGAATATCAGAATAATCTGATATGCGAACAGCCTCCTTCCAGATTTGAACTCTGGAAGCCGAATACACTTTCGAGTTTATCGTTACAAAGAGTATAAACGAGTATAGCATTCGGCTAGAAACCACAAGGTTCCTAGTTCGATACCGGTCCCCGCCAACTCAGCGTATGAGTAGCACGGGGATCTGAGCGGTAAAGTAAGGAGCTGATGGTAGGTGTGGCGCTCCACCTCAGATGCAAAAGCAATTTCCTTGGTCTAGTGCTATTGAAAAGGGGATAGACTCCCTCGCTGACTGGCTGATACCGACTTTATGCTGCCCCGTCGACTTTACTTTATATTTATATATTATATATATATATATATATTATATATATCAACCCTCCGCACGAGCGGGATGTGACACCAAGTCATTTCTTAAGCGGATTTTAACAGATTTCAATTCAGAGTTTTCCTTCTCCTAGATTAGTTACCTAGACAAGATTAAAGAACCCAGTCTACCTACTATTTACCCATAGATGGAAGGAGAGTAGTTGGATGCATACATTTCCCGGGTGTATTAGCGCAATGTAGCTCCATCCAGAATTTGAACTCGGATCGACGAGTCCATTTCCTACCACTCTAACCACTGTGCCACGCGCCTCCGAGTATATACGCTAATTTTAAACAAGTCAAAGCATCTTTAATACATCAACTGTTTTTCATCATCAGAGAATTCCTTCCCTTTACCGTGACCTTCCCTTTCCGATAGACCAACCTCACAAGAGACTCTTGTGATGCGTTTTCTTTAAGAAAGCCCGTTCTTTTTTTAGTAAGCAATATTTAATTAGTTGTTCCGGACGCTTGCCAAAGAATCTTACAGGTGCCTACCCCTGAAGGCAAAGCGTTAATCACTGCTTGTCTATATTATCGTCCAAACTGAAATGACAAGCAAATCGATTATTTCGTGCTTTTAAAAGGGCATCGTAGCTATCAGTTTATAACGGAGACTGATCGACAAGAAAGAGCTAAAAAGACAAAAAGTAAATGAATAAAAAAAAAAGGGAAGAACGTGAATCGATCGTTTTTCATAAGTAGGAGATCAAGATACGAAAGAAATGAATTAAGACAGTAAGAAAAAACAGTTTATTATTCCAAAATCAATACTAATCGATTCTCGATATATCGTGATGTTTTATTAGAGACGGAAAGTGATACCTCAGGCCCTGGGCCAAGTCATCTCTTTTCTTCTGGTAGGATTCGATGGAAAATTTTGTTGGTTCTTTGGAATTGTGCCAGACACTACACACAAACCAAAAGGGATCCAAACTGCAACATCCTAAAAGAATAGGCGGCAAAACGCGTCAGAAGTAGACATTCTGATGCTGAAATGAAATAAGCATATGCTTATTCCGACAATTAATAAACCTCGTTTTCATTAGATTAACATGCCGAGCATGTCAGGTTTGTTTATTTTTGAAGACTTTAGAAATTATTCCAAATCGATTAAACACAATATTGAAGATTACTTAAATTGGGAATTTATTCCTCCAGAATTATATGATATTTAATTTCAAAGATAGTTTCGTTTTGATTTCTTTGTTTAATTCGAATATCAAACTTCATGGGTTATTTTTATGCCAAAGCTGTCCTTTATATATTTAACAAACACCTTCAGACGAAGCAGGATGTAATACAAGAGAAAAATCTCAAGCGGAGCTTAATTCAGAGTTTTCCTTCTAATAGACCTGTTACCATACCAAGGGTTAAACGCGCTGAGTTACCATACTATTTATTAATATATGGATGGGGAATAGTTGGATTCATACCTTTCCCAAGTGAAATTCAACCAGCCTCGTCAAGGATTTTGAAGTTGTGTCGCCGTGCCCATTTCTTTCTTCGATAACCATTACACCAGGAGAACTTAACAGAAAATACTACTTTGGTATTATTTAATCCATATATGTAATATGAGGGGTTCATTACTTTCCAATGGCCACAAATGTGAACGTAAGAGCGCGACTAGTTTCTTTCTCGTATCTACGATGTTGCAATCCAACACTTAGGCCAATACGGCTACTTCCGCTTCCCCCATAAATCATCAGTTTTAAGAATAGCAAATTGAAACTATTGATTTCAACATTTCCTCTCTGATATAAATTATAATAATTCATTCACAATATATGTGGTTTGGTCTCTTTTTAACTCTTTGCAAACCAAACTTACCCACGGCTGTTACCGAAGTTTTCTTGGCCATTTTTTTAATAGTATGATGGATATATTCAAAGTTCACTATTCACATAAAAAATCCATTCTATTCAAAATAAATCCTATTGTTATTGGTAATCTTGAGTGCATCTGTTCAATTATCATGAACTAACCGTCAGTTTTTGTACTTGCTCTAGAGTGAGCTTCTGTGAGCGAATTGAAGCCAGCAATAGGTTAATGACATATCAATATTGTATGGGTTATTTAATGCTAAAACCCATCTTTGTAGAGAGACGGTAGGTTTACTATTATTGTGGGGCAGTGTCTGCATACTTTACCAATAATAATGATAAATTTATTATTATTTATTTTATTATTTTATATAGCAGCAGGGGTCTCCACCCAAGGCTAACAGGTAGTCCCCATTGGGGGGGTCTTTGATCCATCTACAGAAGTGCAGTTGGCGTATTAATACAGTCTCAGCCAACAGGGCGGCTCAACATTTTTTTTATACGGTAATGTTACGAAGCGCATCCTGATGTTTTTTGGGTTTTTTTTCTGGACAAGCAAGAAATATTTATCTACAACCAATACATGTATGTTTTTTTTGTTTGTTTTGTTTCAATAATTTTTTCATTAATTATTTTAATCATTGAAGAAACTTAGGAAACGGAGTAACGATTGTTTTGAACGACAGGGGGCGAATATCATGTCCATTCAACGCAGTAGATCATTTTCTTTCTTGTGTTTATCAATCCCTCCGCACGACCGGATGCAACACATCCGACCACTATCTCCAGCGGGTTACAGGTCTGAATTCAGTTTTTTTCTTCTTTACGCCGGTTACAGTCAAATAATAAAAGGTGACGGGGTGGCTTAACGTCTGTATCAGCCAGAGAGCAGGGAGTCTACCCTTTTTCTACTGTCTGCTTGGGACTAAGGAGTTTGTTTTAGGAGTCTGATGTGTGAGCTTACTATACCTACCATCAGTTCCTCACTTCACCGAACATATCCTGGTGCTACTCATACGTCTGCGTTAGCGAGGGCCGGTAATCGAATCTGGAACCGTGTGGTTCCTATTTCGGACTACCGACTGAACTAAACCGGTTACAGTAACCAAGTTAAAGTATCTAGTTTTGCCTACTATTTAACTTTAATTCAGAAGAACGAATAGTTGAATTCATGACCTTTTTCCAAGAGAATTTAGTGCTATGGGAAATGCAAATAGCCTCGTCCAAGATTTGATCTCGGGTCATTTTCTTATGACGATAACCATTGCAGTAACAACTGCTTCCTACATTTCATAACAATGGGCTCATTTTTTCCTTGGTTTGGACGAGAATTTATTATCACTTCTAATAGTGGTTAAGCTAAGTTTTGTAAACTTCACGTCTTTGATGTTGCTATTTAGAGACAGTACTTCTTAGCAAGTGATATATTATTCAGTGTAGTCAGGTGAATGACATATTGTAATGATTATTGTGTGATAAAAAGCAAATCTATAGACATGACAATGAATAATGCATAAGCACAGAGAATGAACGGTATTGTAGGTATGGAAAAAGACAAAAAAAACTACTTTTTATTCGGCGGAATTTTGACAGCTTGTATTTATAAATGTAATTAATGCAATTCTTAAGTTTTTTCTTCTTAAATCTATTGTTCATTTTTTAATTCATTTATTTCTATTTATATATCTATCCTTCTTTATAGTCATTTATTCTTGCAAGAAAAATAAAACAGTCAGATATTTCTACTAAAAGTAGTATATTTGTACATGTAAATTATCTACTGAGAGTGATGTCAATATACGCATAGGAAGGCAATGGATTTCTCTTGACAGATTATTGATCATATGGTTATCTTATCTTTCAGTCAACTCAGCTTTATTGTTAGATCTTACAATAAATTTGGGAAAAAAATTCAAAACAATTTTAAGATATAAACAAGCAAGCTATTTCTAATTACTAATGCAGATGTACATGCAAATCACAAGTTTTTATTCATTCTGCTCGTAACTTTTATTTCCTCGTATTATTTTAAGCCAGTATCACAATTGATATATAAGCAAAATTCAATTAATATGTTCTAGCCACTTCACCCCCCCCAAAAAAAAAGCATTAAAAAACATTTTGTTACGGTTTTTTTTTAATGAGAAGCGCTAGGGAAAGGGGTGAACTTCTCTCGCTGTCTGAATGATACCAGACTTTATGTGCCACCGTTTCGTACGAATGATATGCTGTTTGGAATCGTGGCGACGAAATACTTCTGCTTTGTTAGTTCGTTTTTTTAAATGGAAACATATTGCTTATGGAAGGGGATGGACGTTCCTCGCTGTCTTGAGTGGATAGCTGACTTTATTGCCGACTCGACCGACGATATTGCTTGGTACCGACGATACTTCTCTTTGTTTACGTTTTGTTTTATGTTTTAATTGAGTAAATAAAAAGCCCTATAACTTATAAAGAATGATATTTATAAATAGAATGAATGTATTGTGATGTAAATTTGGTTTTATAATGTTTACTTAGAGTGTAAATTTGGAAAGCCTTAAAGTTATTTTATTAGTGAAATTATACAACATAGCATTATTGAAGCTCGCCTTCCTTACCTCAAATTTTTAGCGTTTATAACGCAAGAGCAGAAAATGGACTGAGTAATCAATCGTAATATCTGTTATAAACTCATAATTGGGGCAATCTTCGTAAATCAATGTACCTGTATACACGTTTCTTTTGGTTTTTTCTCAATACCAGTTATTAGTAATAATTGGCAGTAGTTCTGATTATTATGGTTATTTCTCAGTAAATAATACATTATTTAATCAAATTCTAATTCGGTTTTAATCTTTAGGATGTTGTTTGTTCAATTTTTGACGAACAAAACTGTTCGTTGTAAAGTAATTAGTGAAAATAGGAATATTAAATAATATAAATTGAAAAATAGATGCCGACAGTATAATGAATAATGAAAAGAGGTATTTTCAGATCTCGGAAAAGCGTAATTTCTTGAATATGAAGAAATTGTTTGTTCATTTATTTATTCGTTTAACGACTGTTATGTTGTTTGAGATATCGTATCTGTTTCAGTCGCGGATTCTATTTGTTGATAATCGTGATAAGGTCCGAGACTATTAATAGAAATAAAATTATTGAAAATATTTATGGTAACACTAAAATAAACAAAAAACAATCCAGACAGAAATATATGCTATCGAAAATGATAATTGGCCAACTGTTGAAATTATGAATTGAACTAAAGGTTTCAGATATGATCAATGACATGCTGGACACTTATTCTGGAGAGAGGGTAATACACTTAAGTGATGTTTCTCTCTTGACTTTCATACACAGTGGGCGGCATCAGTATTCTTCTAGCAGATGTATATTACTGGATGGGGGTTGAATGATTTGCTAGGAACAATGAAATGATTATGACGAGTTGTCCAGTTGAGAATTTCTATGGGATTTCCGTGCTGTAATCTAGCAATTATATGATTGATGTGATATGATAGATTTAAATATAGTATATAATAATTATTTTCTTCTATTTTTCTACAAATAGATTGTGCAGTATTGGTTATGTCATATTTTTATAGTATATATTATATTATGATATATATTATATATATATATATATTACTAGTCGAAGGTATTCTGGTCGCTTGACTGGATTAAATTTTATCATAGAATAACAAATAACGTGAGTTGAAAGAGGGAAGAAGGGAGTTGAGAGGTATATAAGAGTGAATGCTTTAGCAAAGTTCCTTATCATATTTTTTGTTAATGTCGCTTAAAATATTTTAGGTCATAATACAATATACAATACATCTAATGTTTTATTTTCTTGATATTTCTATTTACATTAAAATTTATTTTTGAAAATGTAACCTTATAACATGTTTTGGAGACGTGATTTATTTTTTGTAAATTTTTTTTGTTTTGTAATATTGATTTAAGAATTACATTTCATCAGTTCTATGTGGACATCTGTCATTTGCACTATGTTTAGATATCTGTACGCAAAGTTGTTTGTGAATAATATTATAAGGGCAAGAGATTAAGTATTCTTCTACATTGAAAAATTAATTTTATGAAATATATTAATTTTTAATATTAATATAATTATGAATATATAGATTTTATGAATTATGAATTTACTTCATGTAAGTTATCTCTTACTATGAATTAACATGTCATCGTAGAGTAGTTTACCTAAGTGGTTTGTTGAGATAGTAAGGTGGAGGTGATATGAGAGAAAGATAGAGAAAGTATTGTATGCGTGTGTGTGTGTGGTGTGTGTGTGTGTGTGTGCTGTGTGTGTGTGTTGTGTGTGTGTGTTTGTGTGTGTGTGTGTGTGTCAAAGAGAACCCCTGCACTACGAGAAGGACTTGATTGCTGCTGCTGAAATGACGGTGATGATGATGATTTGATGATGATGATGGATGATTGTTGTTGCATGAGAGTTTTTATTATGAGTGGCGCCGGGGGGGGGGACAAGAAGGGTCGATTTCCATTCCTATAACTCCGTAAGAAAAAGACACCTTTCTCATTAAGAATACTTAAACATGTTTTGAGATATGATTTTAATTTTTGTGATAAATCTTTTTATTTGTACATGATTTATATTTGATTTACATTCCATTTCTATTGTGGATCTAACTGCATGCTCATGTAGAGTACTAGCCAAGCGGTTTTGTGAGATTATATAAGAGTGGCTATATGATGATAAGTGAGCTCTATCATGAAAAATATAATTTATGAATTATAATAATTATTATATTATCATTATTATTACTCTAATATATATATTATTTATGAAATTTCCTTCATTTGTAAGGTAACTTATCTATTCATTGACATTGCATAACAATATTAAGTGTGTATTGTGTGTGTGTGTGTGTGTGTGTGTTCAATGAGACCTCCTGTCTTCAGTAAGACCTGTTGCTGATGATCATCATCATGATGATGATGAGATTTGGTTTTTGCAGTGGAGAAGGTATATTGGTGCGACGATTATGGTATCCGATTATTAAATTATTTCCGTATGAAAAAAACAAAACATATGTTCTTTTATGTTTCTTTCTACTTATGCATCGTATAATTAGGTAATAGTTCTATTCGCTGAATTCAATTTGATATCTTTTTTTGTGAGGAAAAGGGCTAGGGTTGCGAGATACCAATAGTATTGTAGAATTCTTAAAAGGACGACTCTAATAATAGGAGTAATAATCAAAGACATCAGATATCAAACACAAAAGAAAAAAAATCGAACGATATAGAATTGTCTGAATAACCAATAGTATTAAGTAAACAATTTTTAATTGAAAGTGTTAAAATATATAAAGTGAACTATTCAATCATAAATGAAAAAAAAATAATATAATATATCATAAAATAATAGTATATTTGTGTGTGTGTGTGTGGTGTGTGTGTAGTGTGTGTATTGAGATATATGTGCTTATTATAAGTCATTCAATTTTGTTATTATATTATTTATATTATTGAAATGAATTTTGTGCGTGCATATCGTGTTTTAATTAATTGCGTAAACTAATAGAGAAAAAGCGATCGTATTGTATGTATCATTTCAGCCTATTAGGTCTCATTTCAGGCAGAGCCATACAAATTAGGTAGGACTTTAATTAAGCACATAATCCCCAAAAATTGTCGGCCTTTCGCCAGTTTCAAACATCATTGTTTCACTTCATATATATTAATTATATTATATATTTATAATTATATATTTATGTTATTAATATATATTTATTTATGTTAGTGCTATTGCTTGAAGCATTGTTAAGGTATGTTATTATATATATTTAATTGAGTTTGAAGGTCATTACAATTTGCTGTTGTTACGAAAATATTAAACATATAATATGTATTTTGTCTTCAGATTTTGAAAGTAGAACTTCATCTTCAGAGGGTGAATATCGAAATGTCATTTCTGATATTCATCCGTCTGATAGATAAATGTTCTACTTCAATCATGAAGACAAAAATAATCTTATCCTTTTTGTTTCTATTTTTTGTAATTCATTTTGTTATGCCTCAATCATTAATTATATTGATACATAATATATATATATTGTTATATGTGTGTGTGTGTGAGTGTGGTGTGTTGACGATTTACTATACTTGTCTGCGAATATTCTCACGGATGATTATATATTATCCACAGGAAATATTCATGAACTGCTATTGATAGTTTTCAGATCAAGGAAATGGATTATACCTAAGCTATATGCCCTGTGGCTGGTCCCCTTTGCAGAGGAGTAAGACGCCCATCAATCTTCAGGCCTAGACTATTGACTATGCGTGGTGATCCAGTGGCTTAAGTTGACAACACTATGTGTGCAGGATTTATTCCAGATATACTATCTTTCTACTTTATGCTCCTTTTATTATGTTATATTTTGATCGTAGTGGGCTGTGAGAAGCCCTCTGATCAATTGGTTTATTGGTTCATCTTTGTCTATTAGTCTCTAGTCACCTGTTATTTATTTTCCTATTATCCTTATATTGCTCCGATTGTCATTATCTTCCATTCCCTTTTTATCATATATTGTTGTTGTGTGGCTTGTTGTATCTTAATGTTCTTGGTTAGTATTATTATATCTTATTTTTTTTTATTTACTTGATATGTTCCATATTTGGTGATGCTACTTGGTGGTGGTGTTGGACTTGTCTTCTTTCTTTCATTGGCTTTACTCGTCTTCTATGTGTTCTCTGGTACTGGATGTGGTTTATGTAAATTATGGGTTCCCATTTCTATTGAGTTATATGGTGGTTAAATATTCTGATATAGATTCTAAATATATTGTTTTGAATACTCCATTCACGAATGAATCAGTAACTTATATAATGTTCTTCAGCTATAATTATAAACCTAACAAGGGTTGTTCATACCTTGTATACGATCTCCTTAATATCATCTATCTAAATCTATATGTTATCAAGAATATTTGAATAGTTTGCTTTTTGAGTAAATGGTTTAATATCAATCTTTGAGCTGCATTTACATCTTAATGTCTGTAAAATCTTGATTTTACTTAGTTTAAGGTATGAGTATTTTTCCTGTATTTAATTATGATCGTCAGATATATTACTATTATTTGTACTTGCATTATCGAAGACTCATTTAGCTTGTTTATACTTGAGACTTCGGTCATCAGAAATACTACAAAGTTATCACAGATTTAAATACTCAAATCGACTAACTCAACTAATTCTTCGCTACTGAACTATCTTTGCTGAGTTTCATAATTGCTATCAATTCCGCCCAGACATGTGAACTGCTGTGCTGGTTTTCCAATGTGTAACAAGGTTAGAGTTAGACCCTGATGTCGATGGTTGCCTCTGAATTCAACATCAGATAATTTAGTATCATTTTCGCATTGTAAGAGAAGGGTGATCTGTCAAGAGATATTTTACTGATGTTCTATACTTGGGCGGCACGTGCAGTATTGATGAGTGAGGCTAGTGTGTATGCAGAACCAATGATCGATTCTCATTCCGTTACAGTTTCATTTTTTATTAGCATTTTGTCAAATAAAACTAAGCTTAGTAATGACTTACAGTCTATTGGTATAGGTTACATTAGCTGTGTTGCATACTATTCTAGTGACTCTAATGAGTGTGGTTGATTCTTTTAAGCATTTCACTTACTTAATTGCCATAATGTTTTTTTTTTTTTTTTTATAATCAGTATACATAGATTTTGTAGTTTATGTGATTTCCTTAGTTTGTTCCAATCAGTTCAAGGTACTTATATATATTTTATTTATCTTATTATTTTTTTCTGAAATAGAACTATAAATGTGCTTAATATTCTTATTATTTGTCTTTTTTGTTATTCTGTCACTCATATTTTTTATTATTATATTAATTATATTTTTTTTTTTTTTTTTTATTATTAGTATTTATTTTATTAGTATATGTTATTTTATTGATTATATATAGTTCTTATAATTTGGAAACTAAGATTTTTGCGTTTAATCACGTCTTTTTGTGGTGACCTCCACTGGGTCGGTGGTACGCAGCCCGCCCTCGGGTCAAAATCACAAAGCGTCGATTCCAGGGGGCCATCTCCCGTTCCGGGCATTTACACCTTGCTGCCCTCGATTGTAAAGAGCATGGGCTGGGTTTATTTCCCAGTTGCTTGTTAGGTCGCCCCTTGATTGGGGAATGCCAGGGAAAGATATTGCATATTTTTTAACCCGCCCACCAATGATTTCCTGGCTTGTTTGGTGGTTCCACGTTATAGGGCCTTGTTGCTAACCTAGTCATATTGGGGTATGAGGATATATATCACTCTTCTTGGTGTGGGGCTGAATACTATGGAATATCCCCGCGCATCCCGATAATATTGCAAGAGAATTACCTTTAGAATTCTTTAGAAGATTATTGGTTTAGGTTTGTTTGGTTATGTATTTCGAGGTTACATGTTTCAACTTTGTTGGGTTTATTTTTATACCATGTATTCATTTTTGTTGTTTATTCGTTCTTGTATTCATTTTTTTAAACTTTCATTTTTTAGAACACTTTTTTTATACTAATTCTGTTTTTGTATCTTTTAATTTATAGATTCTGGGACCTTTTTAAGTAGTTATTATAAACTCTCGGGTCAGAGTGGTTACATGTGGTAGTAATGGCGTAAATGTGGTATTGTTCACATTTCCCTAGTTGTCTATAATTTGGCACTCCCAATCGTAGATGCTGTTTAATCGTTCATACTCCTTAGGACACAAAGATTCTCCACCACTTTCATTGGTCAGATATAATGTATAAACTGCCGAATTGTTTCTTTAGAGTTCTAGCTATAATTTTGTAATTGGCCAACTAATATTTCTGATTTTATTATTGTCGACTGTAGTTATTTTTATTTTTGGTATGTTTTAGTTAGTTATATGGTTATATTAGTCATGATATATCCTTCTAATAATACGTTCGGACTTAATAATAGGAGAGTAGAGGCATGATCAGTTTTATATATGATGATCAAAGAGATGATAGGTGGACTTCCTCTTTGCTTCTATTGGTTTACTTCTGTATTGGTTTCTTCTCTGGCTCATTTTCTGTTGTACTCTGTCTGGCTTCTTTTTAATCGGGTTGGTTCTTCTCTTTCTTGCGGGCTGGACTATTGCTTGTTTTTAAAATTATTATACAATCAGAGCTTGGTTGTTCTTTGTCATAAAGCTTTATTTCCCCAGCTCCTGTGTTCCCCTGCTAGGTATTGAGAATACTTATAGATCTTATCCTCTTCATAGAGTAGCTCGTTCTGTATCAGACTTATCTATAGTATAATCTATTCCCACGCGTCATCGGTGCGCTCTTCATCGGTTCAAAGTAAAAAGGTCATTAGTAACCGTCTATAAACCGGCGATTAAACTTTCCATAGGAACCCGTTATTTTATAGTCTTCCTGACCCTATTAAATCATTCTATACTACAGTTGTTGGCTTGTTTTCTGAATTTATAATATTTTACCACTCCTCCGCACGAGGATGGATTACGACACATGTCAATTTCTTAAAGCTTGGAGTTTCAATCAGGTTGTAATTCAGGATGTTTTCCTTCTCCAGACCTGGTTGCCTACAAGGTTTTAATAGATGCTCATGCTTACCTCTCTATATCCATATGCTCTGGAGGAGAGTATTGATTCATATTCTTTCGCCAAGGGTATTTAGCTGTCTATGTGTATGCATATTACCTGTAACGTCCAAGATTTGTAACACGGAGCGGGATTCTTTAGTCCAACCAATTTTTCCCTGACTTTACCATTACCAATCTACGGTTGTTTTTCGCTTCCTAAATATAAAGGTGTGTGCTGGATAGCCATTTTCTTACTTTAAAGCTCGCCGACAACTATGAGATTTTACCAACCTCTTTGGCAATCCCTGGCGTGCTGCTTCTGGCTGGATATTTTATTTATATGGCTGGTGTTCTGCTTTGAACCTTCGTGAAATGACGGACATAGATGTGATATGTCAACTGGATCGGCTTTGACGAACTTACTTAGTTTCATAATCTAGGACTATTCACTTACCAAAGGATTCTATTAGTCTCGGGACTTAATATTGTAAGTTCCGTTTTCAACTGGCCAAATTGGATGGTGTGTTTCAGAAACTTACACAAGTACGGTCGTTCATAATTTATGACTGCTCATATAATTATGTAATGTAAATCTGGCTTCGTAATTTTCAGCATCTATTGTTTTTAGTTGGTTTTCTTTTTTTAAGTAGTATGCTTTTTTATGTTATTCCCGGTTTTATACTCGCGCACTTGCTTTTGACCCCTATGTGAACTGTTTATTTGGTGCTGAGTTGGTTGTTGTCACTCAACAGCTGATCTTATTGAGGTGTAGCTAATTTCAATATTCCGTTCATTTAGGTATTCTGTAGGCGGAACGGGTAACGTAATTTTTAAATTATCCTTGTTTTGGTTTATCTTTGCTTTTATAAACACTATTACCTTTATCATAGTCTATAGAACTTAAATCTCGACAATAAAATGTTTTCGTATTTTCTAGAAATATATAATCCTATTTGCGCTGTGTAATACATTGAGATATATACATAAAAATAGTCGTTATTATTCAATTTCTAGTAATTACTGCTTCATGTTTGTTGAATATATCAAGTTTGTTAACGTAATATAATTGGTTGATATTTGCTTAGCAAATGGAGATCAAAAGAGTATATATACGAAAGTGGGTAAGCGCACTAGTTCTATTAATTATTTTAATTGTTTTTTTTTTATCTTGTTTATAAATTAATTATTTACCTTGTCAATTATCATTCTGTAATTTAAAATTCTTCGATAACACTTTTCCTTATCAAACAATAATATATTGTGGTTTATAGTCAGGCAATGTCAAAGATTATAAAGTTAACAATAATAAATTTAAAATAATGATGACTAAACGTTAAGAAGTTGAATATATATAAGTAAGATAGCCACAATACCGGTTATTAGAATTAGAATATAAAGTTGGGATATTTTGCTTTTTTATGCTAAAGGTATTCGTTTTCATCTTAAATCGATGATGCGCGATTTGGTATTTAAAATTAGGATAAGCAAGTCAAGTTACTAACTGACTGAGGGACAGGAAAGTTCGTAAATGGGTCGGAGCTTTCGATTTACCGCCCTTCCATCTATTGTGTGGTAGACATTCATTTAATTGATAAACATATGGGTATTTCTTTTATCGAACTTTAACTTACGCAGTAAGTCTCCGTGCTGTTTTTTGTGGACGGTCTGTGGTGGTAAGTTCTGTATCGGACTAAATAAGTGAGTGGTATTTTTATTTTAACTGGTTAACACGTGTTTGATTATTTCATATGTACCGTTGTACACCTCTTCTGCTCGTCTTTGTTTCGGTATTTTTCATAGAGATCTCGCTATTGATATTCAACTATATTCTTTTTTTCTGATTCCTTCTAGTTTCTCTTATTCCTTCTCATCTTGATTCATCTTCCGACAAATCGTTTACTTTCTTCTTCGCTACATTTATACATACATATTTTATTTTCTTCGTTTTGGTTCGTATCTTTTACGACTCTTGTTTTCTTTCCGTTAGGACCAGTCAATGTTGATCTCAATTCTACTTTTTGGGCTTTGTGCCATGTTAACCAGACTTAGTATATATTTTATATAAATTCAATAAAATAGATGTGGTTAGTCTCCGGAGGGATATTCCGTATCCTATTATTATGTCTTTGAGAGTTCCATTATCGAGTTATATTTCGCGACCCACAATTTTATTCTCTCAATACCTATTCTGTCGTGGCACTTGCACTGTCCTTTCTTTCAAATGTGAACATTATAGCGGTAGATATTGTATTTCGAGTCATTATCTCTAATCAGTAGTCAAGATCTGACAATGTCTATTTCCTGACCTTATACCATTTAAACTACGGTTTTTATTGGCATCTCGTTATCTATTTTGATAATATGTGTCTGGTTGTTGGTCTAAGAATTCTCCATATATATTATGGGGTTTCCTTTGTTCTTTGTTATTCATTCCGGTTGAGAGCGTTGTAGCTGTCCTTCTTTTTCTCGCTCCTAGTAGTGTGTATTATTCTGAAATCTACACGTTGACTTAAAGATCTGGCTGATATTTTCGCCTAAATAAAAATTAGACATGGAGTCAGTCGGCGCCTGGTTATCTGACAGTTCTTTGGCCGATACGATCTTCTCGACTTTAGTGAAGAAGTGATTTCTGGTTGAGGCTTTAACATCTCCTCAACCATCTGCCGTTGCTCGCACCGTCCTCTCAAAGGTACATACGAGATGTTGTACTTGAGTTCATATTCATAACATGTAGCAAGACATGACTTTTGTAGGGCGATAGTCACTATTTGACGACTTACCTATTATCCGGCGTATGGCTATCGTTTGAAATGGGAGATGAGCGACAATCACAATTAAAGCAATAACTAACTTATAGTTTGCTTTTTAATTATATCGCGTTCTAGTTTCTGAAGTCTTGTGGAAGAAGTTGTGGAATAGATAATTGACACCAAGTGTCGAAGTTAACCTCCCCGGTATGTTTTAACAGGGGTCACCAAAACTATCGGCCCAGGCCCGTGTACATACAACTCATCTTCTCTGTGAGGCATTTATCAGGTCTGGCCTGATTGGTACTTTGAATTTGTTTTGTTAAAGAATCGTTTCGGAATAACTTTGTATGCGGGGCAGCCTTTTAAAAAATGAAATGTGTGTGAAACCAACCCATTTGGAACGAATTGTACTGTATAAATCACATTTGAATAGGATCTCTTTGTATTGGAATGTATCCTAATCCCAAACCAACATTTGACGATATCTTGAAAGGCAAACTCGTTTCACAAATCTCAAACTAAAATACATTTTTTGCTAATGTTGCATTCTTTAATAAATGTTTTAAAAATAAATATGTTGGTTGAAAATTTGTTTTTTTTGGCATCTTACCCCCACTCATACAATTTTGTTTAAACTTTTTCATCGGAGATTTTGTTCCATGGCAAGCAAGTATTGAACATAATAATTAATGTGGCCCATGCTCGTTATTATTTCATATAATCTGCCACCGTGAAAA
>CM042141.1:70956984-70959615 GCA_023376005.1 Doryteuthis pealeii | reverse complement strand
CGGTACATAGTACGGAAATTTTGAGGTAATTTTTCTCGGTAGAACAACTAGCTAAAGAAAAAAAATCCTTATTGAAATCATATGTATAGTGCTTAAAAATCACCTTGTATCAAATCCTGTATGTTGGTGGCGTGTTGAATTCATACATCTTCTACTTTTTTTTCACTTTATTTGTAAATTGGCCCCAGGATAGCACAGTATATAATTTAATTATTACAGCATTTGATATGGACAAAATAGTTCCATAAGTAAAATCAGCGAGGGAGTCTATCCCTTTATCAATAGCGCTTAGACCAAAGGAGATAGTTTTTTGGCAACCTGAGGTGAGCGGCCACACCTATCATCACCCGGCCCCTTCCATAAGTAAAAAGTATAATAATTATTGATTAACTCATTCTCACTTTTTTTTCTTTAATTTCCCTCTATTTCATCTTTTCATTACGTTGAATTGAAATTAATTTTAGCGTTATCGCTTCCAACGTGGCCTAGCCACTCTCGCTATCTTTCCTTAACCACTTTTTTCTTTTTTTTTCGTTTCTTCTATTATATTTCTTCTGTCGAAGCATGCTCTTTTTCTACCCTTTCTAAAAAACAGGAATATACCATTATTTACCTGGGTGACAGCACTCATAAGGAAATAAGAATTCAGCAAGACAAGACAATCAGAATTTACAATTTTTGCATTTAATCTTGGATAGGTTGGACAATCTCATTCTTAACCACAGGTGTTTAAAAAATAATAACGGTTCCGTTACGAAATTAATTTATAGATTTTTTTTAAATTAAAAAAAAGAAAAAACTAGAAAATGTCGTACATGTGAAATATCACCATTCCTTATTCTGCTTGCTTTAAAAAACTTGACCTTGTGTCGCATCTGCTTGAGGTAGATTGGTTTAGATGGATACATATTCTATTAGTTATTCAACTAAAAATAATTAAAATATACACAAAAGCAAACAATCATGTATTTACCTGGCAACAAAGATCGCCCTACCTGGGCTATACCGGGTCAACCTTACAGGACCGTAATTTCAGCAGAAAATAGGAAATTAATGATCCCATTGATATGGAAATAAAGCGCCTTTTTTAAAACGCATTCTTTATTGGAATTAATTTTTTAAATGCGTTTCATGAAAAGGGACGTTAGATAAAAAAAAAAATGTTGCAATCCGTTCTGTCATTTTAAAGCCGCATTTTCCCTGGCGATTGAAAAAGTTCAGTTCGGAATTAAAAGCAGTGATGACTTTTTTTTTTATCAGATTAGGATCCTAATGAGTACGTGCATGCACGTAACTTTAAGATAAATTTTCTCTGTTTTATTCTTTTTTTTGGTTTTACTTCATCTTATTCTTTTCATCTCGTTTTTGAATGCCGCATTAAAGACAAATCCTTTTTGCATCTAGAAGTTTCTTTCTTATTAAGCGACTTTCTCCATTCTATCAAGACCCGTGATTTACGATCCTAATTGATCAATACACGCTGTCAACAACGCTCCCTCTTCTAATCATCGTCATCGCTTTTACTCGAGTAGATCGTCGGGCAAATGGTTACTATTGAAACAGTGATCGTCCTCACTTGGTTGATTAGTTTGTTTTTTATGGGATATAAACACTTTTCGGGTCATTCAATACCGAATCAATCACTTTGATAAAAAAGAGGGATTTAATTAAATTAAACCGCGTTTCCGTGAGATCCAAGCTTTTATTTTTACTTGCCATCGCATGAGTTTCGATTTGTGTGTGGTATCGCACATTAAAAAAGACCATGAGTCACATCCTAACTGGTGCGAGGTTCTTTTGGTAACTCCAAGATAAACAGGTTCATGTACCTGCTGATGCTTAAGTGGCACCCAATCAAGTATTGCCCAAGCTTATTCGATGCCTTATCTCAGTGTTCTTAATGGAACAGATGCTTTCAGTGCTGACTATCGTAATTCGAAGCACACTGTTGGTGTATAAATCTAATCCTTGATAAATGCTCATATCCATCATTGTTCAGCTTCAATTATTGATTATTAATATAGTATTATCTATTAAGTAATTAACCTGTGTATAAAACGCAGCCATGTATAAAAGAACCCTAAAGTTGGATCAATGAATTTCCGTTCAAACGCATAAACATTTTAGATTTGGTTTTGGATATTTGTTTATAAAATATTAAATCGGGAATAATTTAATGCAATGCCATCCTTGTAGAAGAACAGCAGTCGTAATATTTAAACACAGAGATTTGGAGATAAAGGGTTCATACTTTTCCAAGGGTATTATTTCCAACCATGAATGGAATTGTTGCCGGAACGGACTTCAAACTAACTTTACTGCGATTATTCACAGTCCAGCACGTTCAACAGTTAAAGTGCCCAAAAAAATGCTGTTAGTGAACAAGATGGTAATGCTTCGTCGGTTCTAAATTTCTCGGAAAAGTGCCCTCGCAAGGGACACAATTCTGTCAGTTTCTCCCTTTTAAGCCAAAACTATTTTGTTTTCAATTTAACTATTCTTATTTAATAATGAAACGTTAAAACTGTATCTGATAGTGAGATCCCAGTTTCTGAAAGTCTGGGGAATGTAAAGCACCCCTTTATCACCATTCCTGCCAAGGTCCACTCTAAAACACGATTACAAAAACCA
>CM042141.1:70951984-70954484 GCA_023376005.1 Doryteuthis pealeii | reverse complement strand
ATTGATTTAAGAGGAGGGACATCTGCTGGAGAAATCGAATATTCTTCTTACCCGTTCAATATCAAAATGGGAACGCAATCATTTATTTATTTATTCTCATTCCTTTCCTCCTTTCTTTTCTCTTCCACTTTGTTTTAATTGGCCCTTGTTTCTCTATTCTTTTTCACTTTTTTTTTCTATCAGTCTTTCTCTCATTTCCACAAATATTCAGCCTTGCAACATTGCGCATATTGCATACTGCGGTCTTTATAGATGGTTATTTGATGTTCATTAAATACTCGTGCTTAGGAGGTGTTTGTTCGTTATAATGGTTATCGTTTGCAGGAGATGAACACAGATGAGTCGATTAAAATACCTGCGAATGGCTGTTTGTATTTCATTATAGCGCTGAATTACTTTGAGAAGTTATGGTCCAATGATCGGGTCTTCTCCAACTATGGATAAATAGTAGACAGACAGGGTCATTACATTGTATGGCAACCAAAATTAGACAGGGGACTCTCTGAATTCAAACTGTTAAACTCCGCTTTAAACGTGACTTCTATTCATATCCAGCTCGTGTAGAGGTTGGAAAAACATAAAAATAATAATAATCAATAATAATTAATAATAATAATAAATAATACCTATCCCAGCAAGAAGACCAGACCTAGTGTTGATAAATCAAAAAAGGAAAGAACTTGTCAACTGGTGGATTTGCAGCCAGAAGATCACAGGGTTGAAACTAAAGGAACATGAAAAAATGGCAAATATCTGGGACCTTTGCCAGGAACTGAAAAAAGTTATGGGAACAGAAAAGTGAAAGTGATACAATGGTGTTTGGTGCACCTGGAACAGTCACAAAAGGATTAGAAAAGGGTTTGGAAAGTTTGGAAATCAGAGGAAGGATTGAAACCATTCAGAACACTGACTGCGATGCAATCTGCCAGGGAAACCAGAAGAGTTCCTGGGAGACCGAGGAGACATGCTTGTCACTCAGACTCCAGTAAAATACCATCACTAACACTTGGTGTGAAAACTCAAAAGGAGGTGAACAACAACAACAAATAATAATAATAATAATTAATAATAAATAATAATAATGATATGATAAATTGATTTATATTACCATCCAACATGAAAATATTATACTTCACCATGGCCACCAAACATAAATTACGCCTCTTTTCATACGCACATACACAACGTGCATTTCGCGCGCTAGGATACAAGACATACGTCACAGCAACACGCATTTCATGGAGTCTGAGTGACAGCATGTCTCCCTCACGGTCTCCAGGACTCTTCTGGGTATTCTGGCAGATTGCAGCAGTGCAGTGTTCTGAGGTTCAATCCTTTCCTCTGATTTCCAAAACTTTCCAAACCCTTTTCTAATCCTTTTGTGACTGTTCCAGGTGCACCAAACCACCATGTATCACTTTCACTTTCATGTCCATAACTTTTTCAGTTCTCTGGGCAACGTCCAGATATTTGTCCATTTTTTCATGTTCCTTTAGTTTCACCCTGGATCTTTCTGGCACTGCAAAAATCACCAGTTGACAAGTTCTTCTTTTTGTATAACACTAGGTTCTTGCCGTCTTCTTGCCTGCGGATAAGGCTATTATTATTATTATTATTATTATTATTTATTCATTATTATTTTTATGTATTTATCCAACCCCTTCTACACGAGCTGGAATATGACAGAAGTCAACGTTTAAAGCGGAGTTTAACAGGTTTGAAATTCAGAGAGTCCCCTGTCTAATTTTTGGTTGCCATAACAATGTTTAAATGACCCTGTCTGTTCTAACTATTTATCCATAGTTGGAGAAGACGATTCATTGGACCCATAACTTTCTCAAAAGGTAATTAGCGCTATATGAAATACAAACAGCCATTTCGCAGGGATTTTAAATCGACTCACTGTGTTTCATCTCCTGCAAACGATAACCATTATACGACAAACACCTCCTAAGCACGAAGTATTTAATGAACATCAATAACCATCTAAGACCCAGTATGCAATTGCGCAATGTTGCAAGGCTGAATAATTTGTGGAAATGAGAGAAAGACTGATAGAAAAAAAAAGTGAAAGAATAGAGAAACAAGGGCCAATTAAAACAAAAGTGGGAAGAATAAAAGAAGGGAAAGGAATGAGGATAAATAAATAAATGATTGCTTCCATTTTGATATTGAACGGGTAAGAAGAATATTCGATTTCTCAGCAGATTGTCCCTCCTCTTAAATCAATCGACACACTGGGAAGTGGAGGTACTTTTTTGCGTCATTAGTAAAATATTTTCATTTATTCTCATTTATTTCAATTGGGAAAAGAAAAGAACAGAAATGAAAAAAAAATCACCATGACAGCCATGCAATGAGGGATTAAACAGTTGCTTCATTTTGCCTTAGGACATCCGATCAATTTAGAGATCTATTTTTTTTTCTTTAATTTTTTATCTTAAATGTCAATAGTTTGTTGATGTTGATTAGGACTGTCATCAACTCTTAAGAGATGACG
>CM042141.1:70939484-70949484 GCA_023376005.1 Doryteuthis pealeii | reverse complement strand
GCACAATTCCATTCATGTTTGGAATAATACCCTTGGAAAAGGTATGAACCCTTTATCTCCAAATCTCTGTGTTAAATATTACGACTGCTGTTCTTCTACAAGGTGGCATTGACATTAAATTATTCCCGAAATTTAATATTTTATTAAACAAATATCCAAACCAAATCTAAAATGTTAGTGCGTATTGAACGGAAATTCATATCCCAACTTTAAGGGTTCTTTTTATACATGGCTGCGTTTTATACACAGGTAATTACTATAATAGATAATCACTATATTAATAATCAATAATTGAAGCTGAACCAATGATGATAATGAGCATTTATTCAAATTAGATTTTATACACCAAGTGTGCGTCGATTACGATTAAGTCACACTGAAAGCATCTGTTCCCATTAGAACACTGAGATAAGCATCGATAAGCTTGGGCAATACTTGATTGGGTGGCCACTTAAGCATCAGCAGGTACTATAAGTAACCTGTTTCATCTTGGAGTTACCAAGACCTCGCACCAGGTTAGGATGTGACTCATGGTCTTTTTTAATGTGCGATACCACACACAAATCGAAACTCATGCGATGGCAAGTAAAAAATAAAAGCTTGGATCTCATCGGAACACGCGGTTAATTTAATTAAAAGTCCTCTTTTTTATCAAAGTGATTGATTCGGTATTGAATGACCCGAAAAGTGTTTATATCCCATAAAACAAAACTATCAACCAAGTGAGGATCGATCACTGTTCAATAGTAACCATTTGCCCGACGATCTACTCGGAGTAAAAGCGATGACGATGATTAGAAGAGGGAGCGTTGTTGACAGCGTGTATTGATCAATTAGGATCGTAATCACGGGTCTTGATAGAATGGAGAAAGTCGCTTAATAAGAAAGAAACTTCTAGATGCAAAAAGGATTTGTCTTTAATGCAGCATTCAAACGAGATGAAAGAATAGATGAAGTAAAACCAAAAAAAAGAATAAACAGAAGAAAATTATCTTAAAGTTAACGTGCAGCACGTACTCATTAGGATCCTAATCTGATAAAAAAAAAGTCCATCACTGCGTTTTAATTCGACTGACACTTTTTCAATCGCACAGGGAAATGGCGGCTTTAAAATGACAGAACGGATCAAACATTTTTTTTTTATCTAACGTCCCTTTCATGAACGCATTTAAAATTATTCCAATAAAGAATCGTTTAAAAAAGGCGCTTTATTTCCAATATCAATGGGATCATTAATTTGCATTTTCTCTGAGAATTACGGTCCTGTAAGGTGACCCGGTATAGCCCAGGTAAGGCGATCTTTGTTGCCAGGTAAATACATGATTGTTTGCTTTTGTGTATATTTTATTATTTTTAGTTGAATTACAAATAGAATATGTATCCATCTAACCAATCTACCTCAAGCAGGATGCGACACAAGGTCAGTTTTTTAAGCACAGAATAGGAAATGTGATATTTCACATGTAACGACATTTTCTAGTTTTTCTTTTTTTTAATTTAAAAAAAATCTATAAATTAATTTCGTACGACCGTTATTATTTTTAAACACCCTGTGGTTAAGAATGAGATTGTCCACCTCATCCAAGATTAAATGCAAAAATGTAAATTCTGATTGTCTTGTCTTGCTGAATTCTTATTTCTTATGAGTGCTGTCACCCCAGGTAAATAATGGTATATTCTGTTTTTAGAAAGGGTAGAAAAAGAGCATGCTAGACAGAAGAAATATAATAAGAAAGAACGAAAGAAAAAAGAAAAAAAGTGGTTAAGGAAAGATAGCGAGAGTGGCTAGGCACGTGGAAGCGATAACGCTAATTAATTTCAATTCAACGTAATGAAAAGATGAAAAGAGGGAAATAAAGAAAAAAAGTGAGAATGAGTTAAATCAATATTATTATACTTTTTACTTATGGAAGGGGCCGGGTGATGATAGGTGTGGCGCTCCACCTCAGGTGCCAAAAAACTATCTCCTTGGTCTAGCGCTATTGAAAAGGGGATAGACTCCCTCGCTGACTTTTACTTATGGAACTATTTTGTCAACATATCAAATGCTGTAATAATTAAATTATCATACTGTGGCATATCCTGCCATTTACAAATAAAGCTGAAAAAAGTAGAAGATGTATGAATTCAACCACGCCACCACATACAGGATTTGATACAAGGTGAATTTTTAAGCACTATACATATGATTTCAATTAAGAGATTTTTTTTCTTAGCTAGTTGTTCTACCGAGAAAAATACCTCAAATTTCCGTACTATGTACCAATTACCATTAGTTTGTATCAACTGTGAAAATTACTGTGCTGTAAGGTGACTCAGTATGACCCAGGAAAGACGATATTTGTTAACATATAACGACATTTTCTTATTTAAAAAAAAATTTTTTGGTTGAATTACAAATAAAGACAAAAAGTCAACTATGTTTTTATCCAACCCCTGGGTAACAGGGAGAATTCGACAAAATGTCATTTTTAAGGGTAGTACAGATACTTTAAATGACGCGCGTGATGTAATGGTTGTTGACGTAGAAAATGGACACAGCGACGAGTTAAAATACTGGATGAGGCTGGTAGTATTTCACATAACAATAATACCCATGGGAAATATTATTATTTTCCCTCCAGCTATGGATGAATAGTTGAGCAGTTTATGCCCTTTAACTTTGATATGTCAACCGATAGAAGAGCAGAAAAATATGAATTCAGAAATGTTAAACTTTAAAGCTTTAAAAAGGACCTTGAGTCACACCCTCATCAGATAATAACCAGATTCTTAATTTGAATTTTTTCAGATAATTACTGTCTGTTACTTTGACCAGGTATCGTTCAGGAAAAACAATCTATGTAAGGAAATGTTTCTTTTTCCTTTTAGATGGATTACAAATAAAGACGAAAAAGTAGACTATATATCAATCCAACCTTTCCACCACAGGTAGGATGAGACACAAGGTCAATTTAATGGATGCAAATAACTGGATTTATATATTTCAAGGTCTAGATCTTTATTTATCTTTATTTATTTATCTGTTTATTTACGGTTTGCATAGGGTATCATTGCAGTGATGCTTTTGGATTTATCGCGTCCCTAGACGCACATATTTGATTTGAAAAAAGTCCTTGGGAACATGTATGGGTCCTAAATAAAGCTGTCTAACTCCTCCTACCTTGTAATCTATCTTATGTAATTCGTTTCTAAGAAACTATTGAAATGCCTTGACAGTTAGCTTAAAATGGAGAGGGAAGAAAAAAGAAAAAACACTGGGACGCATGTATACGATTTTACTACGTTCTTTTAGATTTTTGTGTGCCAGGAATGCAGGAAGCGTACTTACCAGCATCGCAGCAGTGCTACATGAAATTCAACCAGCTTCGTCCATGATTTGAACTCGTCTCGCTGGGTACATTTCTTACGACGATAACCATTACACAAGACACCGTTACAAAAAGTAACATTGTGGTTGTTATAGGTGATACACCCTATAAGACTAATGGAATGCGCCGATAGGTTACTATAAATAATAGGGATAATTGTGGCTTAGCAGTAAGCCAATGCGAGTGCCAATATCTCTGTTCCTCGGACGTAATTGTCACATCTCTATTGTATTTGTTTACTTTCTGTTAATACATTTTTCTACATTTGTTACCCGTCGTTTTGTTCTTATTTGACTCCTTAAAACCTCACAACAGTGGTATATATGCATTATGAGGATATTAAATCAAGAATTGGAAACCTGAAGCAGAATCTGACACTTAAGATCCAAGTAATCTTAAACTTAACAAGAATTCTGCGCAAATGATTTAGGAACTGCGTAATACATTCTCTCAGTAACTTTACAGAGCATATCACCATTAACTCGTATGTAAACATTATGATTACCATAGTAATCAATTAAACATACTAATCTGGAATTCAGAGTTTTCCTTCTTCTAGAAAGGGGACCATACCATGGTTAAAGAGCTCAATCTGCCCTACTATTTACTAATAGATGGAATAAGCATAGTTGAATTTGTGCCTTTCCCAAGAATATCAGAATAATCTGATATGCGAACAGCCTCCTTCCAGATTTGAACTCTGGAAGCCGAATACACTTTCGATGTTTATCGTTACAAGAGTATAAACGAGTATAGCATTCGGCTAGAAACCACAAGGTTCCTAGTTCGATACCGGTCCCCGCCAACTCAGCGTATGAGTAGCACGGGGATCTGAGCGGTAAAGTAAGGAGCTGATGGTAGGTGTGGCGCTCCACCTCAGATGCAAAAGCAATTTCCTTGGTCTAGTGCTATTGAAAAGGGGATAGACTCCCTCGCTGACTGGCTGATACCGACTTTATGCTGCCCCGTCGACTTTACTTTATATATATATATATATATATATATATATATATATATATATATCAACCCCTCCGCACGAGCGGGATGTGACACCAAGTCAATTTCTTAAGCGGATTTTAACAGATTTCAATTCAGAGTTTTCCTTCTCCTAGATTAGTTACCTAGACAAGATTAAAGAACCCAGTCTACCTACTATTTACCCATAGATGGAAGGAGAGTAGTTGGATGCATACATTTCCCGGGTGTATTAGCGCAATGTAGCTCCATCCAGAATTTGAACTCGGATCGACGAGTCCATTTCCTACCACTCTAACCACTGTGCCACGCGCCTCCGAGTATATACGCTAATTTTAAACAAGTCAAAGCATCTTTAATACATCAACTGTTTTTCTCATCATCAGAGAATTCCTTCCCTTTACCGTGACCTTCCCTTTCCGATAGACCAACCTCACAAGAGACTCTTGTGATGCGTTTTCTTTAAGAAAGCCCGTTCTTTTTTTAGTAAGCAATATTTAATAGTTGTTCCGGACGCTTGCCAAAGAATCTTACAAGGTGCCTACCCCTGAAGGCAAAGCGTTAATCACTGCTTGTCTATATTATCGTCCAAACTGAATGACAAGCAAATCGATTATTCGTGCTTTTAAAAGGGCATCGTAGCTATCAGTTATAACGGAGACTGATCGACAAGAAAGAGCTAAAAAGACAAAAAGTAAATGAATAAAAAAAAAGGGAAGAACGTGAATCGATCGTTCATCATAAGTAGGAGATCAAGATACGAAAGAAATGAATTAAGAACAGTAAGAAAAAAACAGTTTATATTCCAAAATCAATACTAATCGATTCTCATATATCGTGATGTTTTATTAGAGACGGAAAGTGATACCTCAGGCCCTGGGCCAAGTCATCTCTTTTCTTCTGGTAGGATTCGATGGAAAATTTGTTGGTTCTTTGGAATTGTGCCAGACACTACACACAAACCAAAGAGGATCCAAACTGCAACATCCTAAAAGAATAGGCGGCAAAACGCGTCAGAAGTAGACATTCTGATGCTGAAATGAAATAAGCATATGCTATTCCGAACAATTAATAAACCTCGTTTTCATAGATTAACATGCCGAGCATGTCAGGTTTGTTTATTTATTGAAGACTTTAGAAAATTATTCCAAATCGATTAAACACAATATTGAAGATTACTTAAATTTGGGAATTTATTCCTCCAGAAATATGATATTTAATTTCAGATAGTTTCGTTTGATTTCTTTGTTTAATCGAATATCAAACTTCATGGGTTATTTTATGCCAAAGCTGTCCTTTTATATATTTAACAACACCTTCAGACGAGCAGGATGTAATACAAGAGAAAATCTCAAGCGGAGCTTAATTCAGAGTTTTCCTTCTAATAGACCTGTTACCATACCAAGGTTAAACGCGCTGAGTACCATACTATTTATTAATATATGGATGGGGAATAGTTGGATTCATACCTTTCCCAAGTGAAATTCAACCAGCCTCGTCAAGGATTTGAAGTTGTGTCGCCGTGCCCATTTCTTTCTTCGATAACCATTACACCAGGAGAACTTAACAGAAAAATACTACTGGTATTATTTAATCCATATATGTAATATGAGGGGTTCATTACTTTCCCAATGGCCACAAAGTGAACGTAAGAGCGCGACTAGTGTTCTTTCTCGTATACTACGATGTTGCAATCCAACACCTTAGCCAATACGCTACTTCCGCTTCCCCCATAAATCATCAGTTTTAAGAATAGCAAATTGAAACTATGATTTCAACATTTCCTCTCTGATAATAATTATAATAATTCATTCACAATCATGTGGTTTGGTCTCTTTAACTCTTTGCAAACCAAACTTACCCCACGGCTGTACCAAATTTTCTTGGCATTTTTTAATAGTATGATGGGATATTTCAAAGTTCACTATTCACATAAAAATCCATTCTATTCAAATAAAATCCTATTGTTATTGTAATCTGAGTGCATCTGTTCAATTATCATGAACTAACCGTCAGTTTTTGTACTTTGCTAGAGTGAGCTTCTGTGAGCGAATTGAAGCCAGCAATGAGTTAATGACATATCAATATTAATGGGTTATTTAATGCCAAAACCATCTTTGTAGAAGAACGGTAGGGTTACTATTATTGTGGGGCAGTGGGCTCATACCTTTACCAATAATAATGATAAATTATTAAATTATTTATTATTATTATAAGCAGCAGGGGTCTCCACCCAAGGCTAACAGGTAGTCCCATTGGGGGGGGTCTTATCCATCTACAGAAGTGCAGTTGGCGTATTATACAGTCTCAGCCAACAGGGCGGCTCAACATTTTGTTTTATACGGTAATTTACGAGCGCATCCTGATGTTTTTTTGGGTTTTTTTTCTGGACAAGCAGAAAATAATATCTACAAACCAATTACATGTATGTTTTTTTGTTTTGTTTTGTTTCAATAATTTTTTCATTAATTATTTAATCATTGAAGAAACTTAGGAAACGGAGTAACGATTGTTTTGAACGACAGGGGGCGAATATCATGTCCATTTCAACGCAGTAGATCATTCTTTCCTTGGTTTTATCAATCCCTCCGCACGAGCCGGATGCAACACAAGACCACTATCTCCAGCGGAGTTAACAGGTCTGAATTCAGTTTTTTTCTTCTCTTACACCGGTTACAGTAATAAAAAAAGGTGACGGGGTGGCTTAACGTCTGTATCAGCCAGAGAGCCAGGGAGTCTATCCCTTTTTCTACTAGCGCTAGACTAAGGAGTTTGTTTTAGAGTCTGATGTTGAGCACTATACCTACCATCAGTTCCTCACTTCACCGAACATATCCCTGTGCTACTCATACGCTGCGTTAGCGAGGGCCGGTATCGAATCTGGAACCGTGTGGTTCCTATTCGGACTACCGACTGAACTAAACCGGTTACAGTAACAAGGTTAAAGTATCTAGTTTGCCCTACTATTTACCTTTAATCAGAGAACGAATAGTTGAATTCATACCTTTTTCCAAGAGAATTAGTGCTATGGGAAATGCAAATAGCCTCGTCCAAGATTTGATCTCGGGTCCATTTTCTATGACGATAACCATTGCAGTACAACTGCTTCCTACATTTCATAACAATAGGCCATTTTTTCCTTGGTTTGGACGAGAATTTTATTATCACTCTATAGTGGTAAGCTAAGTTTTGTAAACTTCCACGTCTTTGATGTTGCTATTAGAGACAGTACTTCCTTAGCAAGTGAATAATTCACTGTAGTCAGGTGAATGACATATTGTATGAATTGTTGTGATAAAAAAGCAAACTAATTTATGACAAGACAATGAATAATGCATAAGCACAGAGAATGAACGGTATTGTAGGTATGGAAAAAAGACAAAAAAAAACTACTTTTTATTCGGCGGGAATTTTGACAGCTTGTATTTATAAATGTAATAATGCAATTCTTAAGTTTTTTCTTCTTAAATCTATCTGTTCATTTTTTTAATTCATTTATTCTATTTATATATCTATCCTTCTTTATATACATTTATTCTTGCAAGAAAAATAAAACAGTCAGATATTTCTACTAAAAATAGTATATTTACATGTATTATCTACTGAGAGTGATGTCAATATACGCATAGGAAAGGCATGGATTCTCTTGACAGATTATTGATCATATGGTTATCTTATCTTTCAGTCAACTCAGCTTTATTGGTTAGATCTACATAAAATTTGGGAAAAAAATCAAAACAATTTTAAGATAAAACAAGCAAGCTATTTCTAATTACTAATGCAGATGTACACAAATCACAAGTTTTATTCATTCTGCTCGTAACTTAATTTCCTCGTATATTAAACCAAGTATCACAATTGAAATAAGCAAAAATTCAATTAATATGTTCTAGCCACTTCACCCCCCCCCCAAAAAAAAAGCATTAAAAAACATTTTGTTACGTTTTTTTTTTAATGAGAAAGCGCTAGGGAAAGGGGGTGAACTTCCTCGCTGTCTGAATGATACCGACTTTAGGCCACCCCGACCGAAGATATTGTTGGACCGACGATACTTCTCTTTGTTACGTTTTTTTTAATGAAAAAATGCTAGGGAAAGGGGATGGACTTCCTCGCTGTCTGAGTGATACCGACTTTAGGCCACCCCGACCGACGATATTGCTGGACCGACGATACTTCTCTTTGTTACGTTTTTGTTTTTAATGAGAAATAAAAAGCCCTATACTATAAAAAATAATAAAATAGAATGAATTATGTGATGTAATTTGTTTTAATGTTTACTTTAGCGTGATAAATTTGGAAACTTAAATATTATTAGTGAAATTATCAACATAAGCATTAATGAAGCTCCCTCTTACCTCAAATTTTAGCTTATAACGCAAAGCAGAAAATGGACTGAGTAACAACTCGTAACTCGTAAAACTCATAATTTGGGGCACTCGTAAATCAAGGTAACACTGTATACACGTTTCTTTTGGTTTTATTCTCAAACCAGTATTAGTAATAATTGCAGTAGTCTGAATTTATTTAGGTAATTCTCAGGTAAATAATTACATTATTAATCTAAACTAATTCGGTTAATCTTTAGGATGTTGTTTGTTTCAATGTTATTGACGAACAAAACTGTTCGTTTGGTAAAGTGAATAGTGAAAAATAGGAATAAAAAAAATGAAAAATAATGCGACAGAAATGAATAATGAAAAGAGGTATTTTTCAGAAACTCGGAACGAATTTATTGAAAAAAGAAATTGTTTTCATTATTAATTCTTAACGACTGTTTTGTTGTTTGTAGAACGACGTTTTCAGCGGATCTATTTGTTGAAATCGAATAAAGACCGAGACAATTAAAGAAAAATAAATTATGAAAATATTTTATTGGAACATCTAAAAAAAAACAAAAAAAACAACCAAACAAAAAAATGCTATCGAAAATATAACCAATTGTTTTGAAATTAGGAATAACTAAAGGTTCCAGTAAAATGAGCAAGACATGCTGGACACACTGGAGAAGTAGGGAATTACACTTAAGTGACGTTCTCCTTTGGACTCATACACATGGGCGCATCAGTATTGGTCTAGCAGAGTATATTTACTGGATGGGTGTGAATGGATTGCCAGGAACAATGAAAGATATAGACGAGTGTCCAGTTAGAATCATGGGATTCCGTGCTGTCAATCCAGCATAATGATGATGATGATGATGATGATTAATATAGAATAAATTATTTTCTTCTATTTTCTACAAAAGATGTGTGCAGCTATTGGATGTCATATATATATATATATATATATATATATATATATATATATATATATATACTAGTCGAAGTACCTGGTCCTTGACTGGATTAAATTTATATCAGGAATAACAAATAACGTGAGTGAAAGAGGGAAGAAGGGAGTTAGAGAGGATATAAGAGGAAAATGCTTTAGCAAATTCCTTACAATCTTTTTTTTAAGTCGCTTAAAATTTGCATAATACAATATACAATACAATGTTTATTTTCGATATCTTTCTATTTACATTAAAATATTATTTTTGAAAATGTAACCTTAAAACATGTTTTGAGACGTGATTTTATTTTTGTAAATTTTTTTTTTTTGTACATATGATAAGAATTTACATTCATCAGTTCTATGTGGACACTGCATGCCAT
>CM042141.1:70924484-70936984 GCA_023376005.1 Doryteuthis pealeii | reverse complement strand
CTATGAGTTAAATAGGGAGTTTTTAAAAATCTGTTAAAAATGATTTCTAAAAATGTTTGAATACCCATCACGAATGAACAGAACAAAATGTCTTCAGCATAAAATAAACCAACAAGGGTTGACATACCGTAAACTCCAATACACCAAATCTATAGTTACAAGAATAATTGAAATAGTGCTTTTTGAGAAATGTTTAAATCAACTTTGAGCTGCATTTACACAATGCCTGTTAAAATATTGATACTACGTTAAGGTATGAAGTATTTCCGTATTTAAATGATCGCAGAAATACTATTATTTGTACTTCATTTAATCGAAGACCATACTTGTTAAACTGACTTCGGCACAAAATAACCTAACAAAGATCACCATATTTTAAAACCAAACGAACTAACCAACTAATCTCGCACTGAACATCTTTCTGATTTCAAATGCATCAATTCCAGACAGTGAACCTGCTGCTGGTTTCCATGGTAACAAGGTTAGATTTACACCCTGATGTCGAGGTTCTCTGAACAAGATCAGATAATAAGACATTTCGCATTTAAGAAGAAGGTGACGTCAATGAGATATTTACTATGTCTACTTGGGCGGCACGTGCACTGTAATTGATAGTGAGCTAGGTGAGCAGACCAATGATCGATTCTCACCGACAGTTTCATTTTTATTAGCATTATGTCAAATAAAACTAAGCTTAGTAAATGACTACAAAGTCTATGGTAAAGGTTTACATTAGCTGTGCATACATTCAGGACCAATGAGTGGGATTTACTTTTTAAGCATTTCACTACTTAATTGCCCATATACATAACATAGAGTTTTATTAGTGATTCAGCCAATCAGCAAGGTACTTATATATATATATATCCCTGAAATAGACTATAATGCTAAATCTATATGTCTTTTGTTATTTCTTCACTCATATAATATATATATATATATATATATATATATATATATATATATAAAATTTGGAAACTATATTTGCGTTTAATCACCTTCTTGGTGGGACCCCACGGGGTCGGGTGTACGCGCCCGCCCCGGGTCAAAATCACAAGCGTCGATCCCAGGGGGCCATCCCCCCGGGCAACACTTGCCCCCTCGATTTAAAGAAGCAGGGCTGGGTTTATTGCCCAGTGCCTGAGGCGCCCCTTGAGGGGGAATGCCGAGGGAATAGACGCAATTTTTAACCCCGCCACCAATGAGTCTCGGCTTGTTGGTGGTCCCACGTTAATAGGGCCTTGTGCCTAACCTAGTACAATTGGGGTATGAGGATAATATCCACCTTCTTGGTGGGGGCTTAGAATACTATGGGAATATCCCCCGCATCCCGATAAATGCAAGAATTACCTTTAGATCTTGAATTATTTTAGGTTGGTTGGTTGGATTTCAGGACATGTCAACTTTTTTGGGTTATTTTATACCAATGACATTTTGTTTTATTCGTTCTTGTATTCATTTTTTTTTAAACTCATTTTTAAACACATTTTTATACTAATTTTTGTATCTATTTAATTTATAGCTGGGACCTTAATAGTTAATACAACTCCGGGTCAGAGTGGACATGGGAGTAATGGCGATAAATGGGTATTCCACATTTCCCAGTGTTCTATAATTGGAACTCCAACAGTAGATGCAGTTTAACGTCATACCCAGGACACAAAGATTCCCAACCACTTCATTTTGGCAGATATATGATAAATCTGCCGCTAATGTTTCTTAGAGTCAGCAATACTAATTGTAATTGGCTTCCAACAGAATTTCTGATTTTATTAATTTCGACCTGAGTTTATTTTTATTTTTGGTATGTTTTAGTTAGTTATATGGTTATATAGTCATATATACCCTCATAATACGTCGGACATATAAAAGCGAGAGAGAGGCAGACAGTTAGATATATTAGAGATCAAAGAGATGATAGGTGGTAACTTCCTCTGCTTCTACTGGTTACTTCGTTTATTGGTTTTATCTCCTCGGCCATTTTCTCTGTTGACCTGTCTGGCTTCTTTTAATGGTTGGTCTTCTTCTTTCTGCAGGGCTGGACATTGCTTGTTTTAACATTTAATTAACAACAAGACTTGGTTGTTTCTTGTCCATAAAGCTTTATTTCCCCAGCCCGTGATCCCACCGCAGGTGAGTTGAGAACTTATGAGACAACCTCTCTCATAGAGTACCGGCTCGTATCAGACTAACTAAAGTAAAACCTATTCCCACGCGTCCAATCGTGCGCCTTCAACGGGTCAAGTAAAAAGGTCAGTAACCGTCTATAACCGGCGATTAACTTTCCATAGGAACCCGTTATTTTAAGTCTACCGACCCTATTAAACATTCTAACTACAAGTTGTTGGCGTTTTCTGAATATATATATTTACCAACCCCTCCGCACGAGGAGGATACGACACAAGGTCAATTTCTAAAGCGGAGTTCAACAGGTTTGAATTCAGAGTTTTCCTTCTCCTAGACCGGTTGCCTAACCAAGGTTAAAGAGCCCAGTCTACCCTACTATTTATCCATAGCCGGAGGGAGAGTATGATTCATATCTTTCCCAAGGGTATTAGCGCTAAGTGAAATGCAATTACCACGTCCAAGATTTGAACACGGAGCGACGAGTCCATTTCCCATGACTTTAACCATTACACCACGCGCTTCCTAAATATAAGGTGTGTGCTGGATGACCATTTCTACTTAAAGACTCGCCGACAACCATGAGACCAACCTCTTGGCCAACCACTGGCGGTGCTCTTCTGCTGATATTTTAATTTATATCGGCTGTTCTGCTTTGAACCTTCGTGAATGACGGAACATAGGATTATATCACTGGACCTTTGACACTACCTAGGATTCCATAACTCAGGACTTATTCACTTACCAAAGGATTCTATAGCTCGGGACTTACTTACTTTAAGTCCTTTTCAACTGGCCAAGGATGGTGGTCAGAAACTTAACACAAGTACGTTCATAATTTATGACTGCTCATAAATTATGTAACAATATCTGGGCTTTCGTAATTTTCAGCACATTGTTTTTAGTTGGGTTTCTTTTTTTAAGTAGTGATGCTTTTTTATGTTATCCCGTTTTACTCGCACTGCTTTTGACCCCTAGTGAACTGTTTATTTGGATCTGAGTTTGGTTGGTTGCACTCAACAGCTGATTCTTAATGGGTGCTAGCTAAGTTTCAATATTCGTCATTTAGAGTATTTCTGTAGCCGGAACGGGTAAGCGAATTTTAAAATTATTCCTTGTTTTGGTTTTATCTTTCTTATAAACTACTATTACCTTACATAGTCTATAAACTTAAAACTCGACAAAAAATCTATTTTCTTAAATATAAAAATCCATTTGCTAAACATTGAGATATATACAAAAAAAAAAAGCGTATACATTCTAGAAATTACTGCTCCATGTTTGTTGAATATGCTAAGTCTTGAACGTAAATAATTGGTGTGATATTCCTTAGCAAAGGAACAAAAAGAAAATAAACGAAATGGGTAAGCACATTCTAAAATTATTTTATTGTTTTATTTTTATCTTGTTTATAAATAATTATTACCTCAAACATCTTGAATTTAAAACTTCGATAAACACTTTCCCTACACAAACAAATATAAAAGTCAGGCAATTCAAAGATAACAGTAAAATAATAAATTAAAATAATGATGACTAAACGAGAATTGAAATAATAAGTAGAAGCCACAATACCTTATTTAAATAAATAAAATGGGATATTTTGACTTTTTATGCTAAAGTACGTTCACAAATCGATGATGCGCGGATTGGTTATTTTAAAAAGGATCAGCAAGTCAGTTACTAACTGACTGAGGACAAGGAAAGTTCGTAAATGTCGGAGCTTTCGAAACCGCCCTTCCACCATTGTGGGTAGACTACGATTAATTGAACAATAGGGTATTTCTTTTATCGACTAACTTACCAGGTCAAGTCTCCCTGTTTTTGTGGACGGTCTGGGTGGAAGCTGAATCGGACTAATAAAGTGAGTGGATTTTTATTTTAACTGGAACACGTGTTTGACTTCTATTCTTCACTATGAACTCGTTGACACCTCTTCGTCTCGTCTTTGTTTCCGGTATTTTTCATAGAGATCTCGCATTGATACACTATATTCTTTTTTTCTGATTCCTTCTAGTTCTTCTATTTCTTCTCATCTCTGATTTCATCTTCCGACAAATCGTTACTTTTCTTTTCCTACATTTATACATACATATTTTATTTCTTCGTTTTGTTTCGTATCTTTTACGACTCTTTTTTCTTTCGTTAGGACCCAGCAATGTGACACAATCTTACATTTTTGGGCTTTGTGCCATGTTAACCTAGACTTAGTATATATTTATAAAATCAATAAAATAGGATGGGTAGCCGGAGGGATATTTACCGTATCCTATTAATTCGTTGAGGTACCATTACGAGAATTTTCCGACCCACAATTTTTCTCTCAACCCACTGCCGGCACTCACGTCCTCTCAAAGGAACATACGAGATATTGTACTGAGTCATATCATAACAGTAGCAAGACATGACAAGTCTATTTCCTACGACTCTAACCATTAAACCACGCACCTTCTGGATCTATTGATATATGGTCTGGGTTGGTTGGTCTAAAATCTTCCACTATATTATATGGGGTTCCTTTGTCTTTGTACTTCCATTCCCGGGTTGAGAGCGTTGTAGCTGTCCTCTTTTTCTCGCTCCTAGTAGGGTATTATTTGAAATCACCTTGGACCTTTATAAGATCTGGCTGATATACGCTCATATAAAAATAGACATGGAGTCAACGGCGCCTGGTTACTGACAGTTTCTTGCCGATACGATCTTCCGACCTAGTGAAAGAAGGATTCTGTTGTTGAGCTATAACATCTCTCAACCCACTGCCGGCACTCACGTCCTCTCAAAGGAACATACGAGATGTTGTACTGAGTCATATCATAACAGTAGCAAGACATGACTTGTGTAGCATAGTCACAGACGACTACTATACCGGCGATGGCTAATCGTCGAATGGGAGATGAGCGACACAATTAAAGCAATAACTAACTATAGTTGCTTTATTATATCCGTTCAGTTTCTGAAGTCGTGGAAGTAAGTGGGAATAGATAATTGACACAATGTGCGAGTTAACCTCCCGTATGTTTTAAATCAGGGGTCACCAAACTACGGCCCAAGGCCCGGATACAACTCTCGAAGGCATTTTATCAGGTCTGCCGATGGTACTTGAATTTGTTTGTTAAAACGTTCGGAATAACTTATGTATGCGGGCAAGCCTTTTAAAAAATGAAATGTGTGAAACCAACCCATTGAACGAAATTGACTGATAAACATTTGAAAGGAATTCTCTTGATTGGATGTACCAATCCCAAACCAAACATTGACGATATCTTGAAAGGCAAACTTCAGTTTCACAAATCTCACTAAACATTTTTTGCTAATGTTGCATCCTTTAATAATGTTTTAAAAATAAATATGTTGGTTGAATTTGTTTTTTTGCATCTTACCCCACTCATAAATTTTGTTTTACAACTTTTTCTCGGAGATTTTGTTCTGGCAAGCAAGTATTGAACATAATATTAATGTGGCCCATGCTCGTTATTATTTCAATTATCTGGCCCACCGTGAAAAAAGTTTGGTGATCCCTGTTTTAAATGTTTCCTCGTTCTCTAGTGTTTCCCCGTACTCAAGCCACTAACTGAGCGAATTAAGAAACCCAACCTTTTTATTGGGGGTCACAGAACACTAAACATACACATGCCTCTTGAGTTGGTGACATTCTCCAACTAGCGCTCGCCACTACATAAATTGCTAATCAATGCTGGTGGTCACGGCAAATCCCGGTAAAATAATGTGTTCAGTCCAGATCCTAGATTAAGAATATCTTAAACCTAGATTACCGCATGAAATTCGGAGCTTTGTCACTCGTCTCTATTCCGATTTAAAAAATATATTTATTTACACTCCGGTACCATTCATTCATAATGTTACTATACCTATCTATTTCAATATGATGTAATTTTTAAAACAAAACTAAACTGACGGTTAACAAATGCCTTGATATCTACGTATAGATTCAGTTTCATCCAAGTGCATTAGCATGGGATAAAGTTGTGTAAGTGGCTATTGAACATAAGTCGCCGGTCCTACTCTCTGTAAGATGTACTGTTACACCCTTCCAAGCTCACAGTAAAATTAAATACATTCGAAACTCTTCAACAATAAAACTATCCTGTCGACTGTGGATGTAGGATAGGCCGACTGCAATATTGCAGAGTGGTAAGAACACACAATAGGGCCAACTATGGGCCATGGGTGGGGATCCATAATGCATGAAGATGGGATCCTGGTTGCTGAGTGGTCAGTGTCATGGATACTAAGGGGTAATGTGAACTGCAAAACTCACCTTACTTGAACTCAACGATCATTGTCATCTTTTATTCTACGTGTTGTGCTTTTGATCTTGACAAAAGTTTTTCTCATCGGAAAAGAACCAGATAGTTTGTGGTTCAGCAGGATATTTCATTTTGCTCAGAAGTTTCTTCGCCTCTGTCAGACGATTTTCATGGGCCTTTTCTGGGAGCAGTTAACCTCTGCGACGTTTGTATGAGTAGTAGCGAAGGTCTTCATTGAGAGCAAGCTTCATGGTAGATGCTGAAAAATTCACGTGACAAAGCCCGGGATTACAATGCCAGGGTCCGCCAACCCCTTTTCTGCAGATTTTCATGGAATTCTGTTGTACGAACACAACCAGATCATCTGTTATGTTGCTTTCTTTTAGCGACAGCTTCGTAGTCTCCATTGCAAGTCTCCAGTTCATGCCTGATTGTTTTTAGTGTTTAGGGAGCATTGGGCTGCAACCATAATCTCCTTATTTTGATGGCGTAGATCATCATGTTACAAGTTATTATCTTTCATGATTCAGATGGGTTTCAGTCCTCCCTTCTGTCATCACGTACATGAATGAAGAAGGGTCCAAGCTTTTAAATGAGGCGTAGTGTGCGTCACTACCTCCAACCTACGGAGAAAAAATAACCAAATATAAGTATGTCAAATTCATCCAGAACACCCTATATATATATATATAGATAGATAGATAGATAGATAGACAGATAGACAGAGAGAGAGAGGGGGAGAGAGAGAGGGGGAGAGAGAGAGAGGGATAAAGTATTTATATGGGGTCGGAGGAAGTGCGTGGTGTAATGGTTAAAATCATGGGAAATGGACTCGTCGCCCCGAGTTCAAATCCTGGATGTTGTAATTGCATTTCACTTAGCGCTAATACCCCCGGGAAAGGTATAAATCCTACTCTCCCTCCAACTATGGATAACTAGTAGGGCAGACTGGGCTCTTTAACCTTGGTTAGGCAACCAGTCTAGGAGAAGGGAAACTCTGAATTCAAACCTCTTGAACTCCGCTTAAGAAATTGACCTTGTGTCACATCCTGCTTGTTCGGAGGAGTTGGTATATATATATATATATATATATATATATATATATGGGCTCGGAGAGTTCTCTGAACAATGTATATGAACCTTGGAATTTATCATTCAATAGATTATACATAAAGGTATTTTCCAACCATTTTTATTCTGACATGAAGATGTGTATACAAGGCGTTCGGGATAAACATAAGAGAAAAATAACCAAATATAAGTACGTCAAATTTATCCCAATCATTCTGTATATATATATATATATATATATATATATATATATATATATATATATATATATATGGGAATACGGTGAGGAAATTAATCCGACAATATGAGAAGAAAATATTTTTTAAATTTAACAAATACAGGATGTTAGGATTAGGGGAAACAATTTTATGTGTCAATACTTAAGCATTTCGGTATATTGTACCATCTTCAGGACATTGTTAAGTAATGTTTAGGTGAGGGACAAAATGAAAGATGTTAAGTTTATAGTGAATGTGTGAATATGATGTTATTAACCGTTAATTTTTATATGCGCGTTTGTTTACGAAAGCCAATGCATTGATCACGTCATTGGCTTTCGTAAACAAACGTAAATGGTACAATATATTGACACATAACATTGTTTCCCGTAATCAACATCCTGTGTTTGTTATATTTTTAAATATTTTCTTCTTATATATATATATATATATATATATATATATATATAAATAATATCATCATGTCGCGCAGGCAGCACGGATATCCATGACAATCTCTCGCCAACCTTCCTATCATTCATCGCCCCAGGAGTTCTTCCTCTCTGCAGCCAGCATCTTTACATAGCTGGTCAATGTAGGTCCTTGCTGCGCGGCCCACACTGGCATGCCCGTGTGTTGGCTTCCACAGGAGAACATCGCTTATGAGTTCTTCCTTGCTTCTCCAGCAGTGCCCCGCATGCCTAGTCCGTCTCACTCCGATGGTCTGTGAGATAGGGGGCAGGTGACCATACAGCTGCTCCCTTGTGGGGTGCTGTCTCCACGACTTGTTCAATACTGCTCGCAGCATTCTTGTGCAGCTCCCATCTAGCTTATTCTCGAGGCGCTTCGTTAGGGTCCAGGTGGTGCAGCCATATATATATATATATATATATATATATATTATATATATATATTATATATTAAATTTTTACTTGAAGCACTTACAACGCATGTATCGCATAAAATTCGATACTTTTTCTTATAGAAAATAAACTTGACAAGTGTAATCCCGGCAAAGGATGGCTCCGGTGTGTAGATACCGTACAGACTGTTTCGACTTTCGAAACAGTCTGTACGTATTCTACACACCGAGCCATCCTTTGCCGGGATTACACTTGTCAAGTTTATTTTCTATAAAAAAAGTATCGAATTTATGCGATACATGCGTTGTAAGTGCCTTCAAGTAAAATTTAATATATACTTTATCAGCAACGTTTCAAAATAAACAACATCCAAATAATATATATATATATATATATATATATTATATATATATATATATAAAACTATTTGGTACATGGTTCTTTTTAGGAGGAAGGATGTTAGAATCGAACCCATGACAATTTATGTGATATTATTTAAAATGACCCTACAGAAGGCCCCTTTAAATCTCGCAGCAAGACAATTAGAAGATTAGCAATTTCCTTTCCAGAGGAAAACCACGAAAAAAAGATAAGAGAATTGAATCCCTGACAGTTCTATCTCCTCTCTGATGCACAAACAAGTGATCAACTGTCAGAGCTGAGTAGATGAGATATAGAAAATTAATATGTCCATTATGTTTAAGCTTTTCCACTGATCACTTTGAAATGTGAAAGGAGGCGGGCAAAGAAAAAATCAAGAAGTAAAATGAACAGCGTGGGCGAAAGTAGGAAGAAGAAGAAGAAGAGAAGAAGAAGAAGAAGAAGAAGAAGAAGAAGAAGAAGAAGAGAAGAAGAAGAAGAAGAAGAAGAAGAAGAAGAAAAATAATAAATAAAAAGTAGCTGTAAATCCCACATTCGAAATGAATTAATACGACACATTAAGATTACTATAACGAATAATCATTTTGTACGAATAGAAATATTAAAGAAATCTATTGATAAAGAGGAGGACGTTATATTTATTATTATTATTATTATTATTATTATTATTATTATTATTTGAATTTTCAATGAAGAGATATTATCAGGTGACCAAAATAAATCAATAGAAATATTGAGAAAGAAATTGGGCACCTGAAAAAGCGTTGTTAAAGAAAATGTTCAAATTTTTGGAGATTTTAATTTTTAGGGGAAAAATGGCTAAATTGATTTGAATGGCTGTTTTATTCGAAATTAGAAAGCAACATAGCCTGAGTTTCTGAGTGTCCGCTGTTGTTTTATAAAAATAAATAGGGGTAACGATGATTAATTAACGGCATGCCAATCAGTATCGGATTATTTTATGCTATATATATATATATTACCAACCCCTCCGCACGAGCATATGTGACACAAGGTCAATTCTTAAGCGGAGTTCAACAGTTTGAATTTAGAGTTTCCTTCTCCTAGACCGGTTCCAAACAAGGATAAAGAGCCCGGTCTGCCCTTACTATTTACCCATAGCTGGAGGAGAATTGGATTCATACTTTTCCCAAGGTATTAGGGCTAAGTGAAAAATGCAGTTACCGCGTCCAGGAATTGAACTCGTTGGCGACGAGTCCATTTTCCATGACTTTAACCATTACACACGCGCTTCCTTTTATGCTTATATAGTAGGGAATCATGTCCATTGTATACTCATATTTACATTTTTAATATAGTTATTTATTAGTATTTTATTAATTTTCACATAGTCCTGTTAAATATGTGCATAATTTATAATTAAAACTATTTAACAATAGATGGGACAATGACAATGAAAATAAATCACTTCTGGCAAGAGAGGCTGTTCTTTCCCTCCATGGAGATATATATAAATTTCTGACAGGCACATACATACATACATACATACATACATACATACCTATATATATATATATATATATATATATATATAATATTAATATGTGTGTGTGTGTGTGTGTGTGTGTGTGTATATATATGCCTGTCAGAATTATCCTGACAATCCTTTCGATGAACCCTTCGTAGCTATCTTCTGTAAATGATTCGGTTCTTTAAACCGGCTCTACAATTACATATTAAGCACTTTCCAATATTCATTATCTCGATTTATTCGCTTTCTTTTTTTCTTTCAAACAGTCGTCTTTTTGTGGAGCGCCCTCTGATTCTTGAACACACGGGTAATATTTAGTCCTTCGGGTATAAATCTATTAAAAACAGCACTATATCCTAGTTTTTAATTAAAAAACAAAAGATGAATACCGAGATATATTGCCCCTAGACGACCCAGACTAAGACGTGACTCTTGACGAGAAACCAGAGAACTTTAACCCGGTCAGCAAAGAATGAGAAAACTAAGCAGAAGAATAGAAAACGAATGAGATTAGAAGATATCTTATTATAATGGAGATGTGTTTTTTCTGTCTGTAACCGAAACTAAATCACTACTCAAGTCACAATTCCCTTAGTTATTTAAGTCACATTCACCATGAATTTATCCTTATTTTAACTCAATCATTGATAAAATTTGTTCTATATTATTTATACTGTTACCATATCTATATACTAAAAACATGCAATTGTATTATATATTACAACAAATAGCAGTTTACAGTATGAATGGGAAGGCTAATTTGCATATTGATATTAAAAATGTAATTTAATAAATATGTGCTAGTTTATTGGTTTCAACAGTTTGGTTTATTTTAATGAATATAAGTAAAAATCTCTTCAATAAATTTAAATGAAATCCATTAACAAGAAAAAATAATTGTTATTTTATTCTTTACTTCCTCTTTTAACTAAATACTTAAATTAGAAATAACAATGAAAGACGAGAGTATGGAAGAGTAAGTTTCAGTTGTTCTATTTTTCGATTATATACCCCTCTGTTTCAAATTCATTTTATCTGCATCTTTATGATTTCATTAACGTTTCTAATTTAATACGATATTTCGTTACATTAAAACTTAAATACTTGCACCCGGAGGGTGCATTATATTTGCTAGTAGTAATAAGTAATAGTTAATGCGCAACATTGAGTTCAAATTCTGTTTCACTTCATGTAATGTCTACGCTAAAAGCATTGTCATGTATTCGCCAACGTCTCTCTAACGGAAAGCATGTGACCGGAAGGTAACATTTAAAGTGGTTTTTAATTTTCTCAAAGTTCTCCATTTCTAGTCTAATATTTACCCATTAGAACATTTACCCACTTAAACAAATAAGATTAATACTATAGGCGGCCGGTTAGCTCATTCGGTAGGGTGTCGGCTAGAAGCACAAGGTTCCTATCGATCGTCCTCCAACTCAGCGTCATGAGTAGCACAGGGGTGTGTGGAGGTAAAGTAAGGAGCTTGTGTAGTTGTGGCGCTCCACCTCAGACGCTAAAAATAATTCCTTGGTCTAGCGCTAGTGAAAAGGGGATATACTCCTCGCCTGTCAGGCTGATACGGCATTAGGCCGCCCCGACGACTTTACTTACTACAAATCCTGATATAAAATTATAGATCTATCATTGCTTGAGTAGGCGAACACTACGTTTACCAACGTCGATTTGGGACGACAGTGAAACGCCAACAGCCTCACCAGCATTTGAACTTGTTGACCCGCTTTTATTTTGTCGACAATAACCGTTACGACTATGGGGACTCATAAAGACCATCGGATGTGCATCACCATTGGCCAGATATTGACTTACCAAACTTATCTAAGTACCACGAAAGGCGGACTATCTTCATGATTTTTCAAAGATAATCTTTAGCACCACCATTAATTGATCAATTAACTTGTTCTGGCCCCAATGAACTCTAGCGGTAGGTCGAGAAATGGATCGCAATGAGAGCTTGACGTCTAATCAAAGTGCATTGTCAGTTAGTCGTCGGCAGTGACAATAAGGAGCTAAACATTCGGATTTAGCGAAACCACGATCCATTCCATTGCGAGAGTTCTCTCTC
>CM042141.1:70909514-70924384 GCA_023376005.1 Doryteuthis pealeii | reverse complement strand
TTATTATAGAAAATAAGACTTAAACAAAACCAAAGAACCAAATAAAAAGCAAGCAAACAAAAGCAAAACAAACACCGGAATATAACATGCGACTGAGAATTACCATATGGTTATTTACTAAGCTTAGCTTATATGTGGCAAAGACCATAAGTATGGGCCACCCAGTGAGAATCACAACATCACTAAAATTATCTGTGAATCTAGCTTGCAAACCATTGCACAGCAGGAGGTGGCCAAATATATATATAAGGTACTGAAAGGCACCCCGTTAATCTCGCCTACGTTATGTCGTTTTATTTTAAAAGAATGTCGCTCGCCAGTTTTTGTTGAAACTGTTGAAGAAGTCACGGCTTAGGAAAAAAAAAAGATAGAAAAATGAATGGCCACAGTGTTAAAATATGGTTCCAACCGCCGAAATAAATTAGAGTCAAACAGTGTTCAATTAGCGCCAAGTAAATACTCTAAATATGATTAATTTGCATACAAGTTATATAGCTATCAAGCATTCTGATTAAATACTAAAAAACTTTTTGAACACATATTCTCTGATCGTTTGATGAGACACTAAGGGTAATACCAGTCCAGGTCAGAGCAGGTTGAGAGCAATGTCAATGAAGGACCACCCTTTACTCCTTAGGCACTCGGAAATGGAGGCCTCATCCATGAGATACAGTTTAATACCATACTCAGAAACTTCCCATTCGAGTCGGTTTTGGAACGACTGCAAACAAAGCTCAGGAACAAACACTGTCCCCAGACTGTTGACTGTCTCAACGATACCCTCATAAAATAATGTCTCTATGCAAACGTTCTTCACAGAAGGTTGTTTTTGATTTATTTGTTAATGTATATCTAAAATCACAGGCGTTTAACTTATGCAAAATCTATCCGTGTGAAAGAACAGTATTGGTACTATTTAACACCTAACTGTAGGATAAGTGGTTCCTACCTTTCCCAAAGGTATTATAACCTAAATGAATGCAATAGCGCAAACTATTTGCTTTGGATTTCAAGTTTAATGCATATCCACCTTCGATGTATCTTAATCCTTACAGCCAATCCAGGTAGAAGAATATTATTGCTAATAGTTAATCGCATAGCTGGAGGATGTTGCGGTCATACCTTTCCCAATGGTAGAAAAAGGAAAGTGAGCCAATACTGAAATTGGCGTCCAACCAGATTACTACGTTTCTCAGTCCACGCATCTTGCTATTACTGGAGGATTCACTTTTCTGGTAAAAAATATGTTATTCGATGTTTGAAAGGACATGCATATATAGCTAACTAGATTAATGGTTGTAAGACAAAGTATTTTATGGTTAGGAGGTTGATTGAGAACGGCTATCACAATGCAGATGTAAAGAAAAAAATAATACGGTAACAATGGTGTTGTGTATTAACCTGTATTTTATTCTTGAATTTTCGAGATAAAATCTCTTTTTCAAAAGATCACTGGAACTGAAGCAGTCTAGTTATGGCATTTCTATTTAAATAATTTTTTTTTAAATAATGGTATTTTTTATATAACTGTATTCTCGTGTTGCATGTTTACGTGAATGCAGGTTTTTTTGTACGTGTGCGTATGTTGTCATGCGCGTGTCCATGAAAATGCGTGTTAGCTGTGACGTATAACTGTATCCTTGCGCGGGAGTGCACATGTGTATGTGCGTATGAAAGAGCGTATTTATGTTTGGTGGCCATGGTGATGTATAATATTTCATGTTGGATGTAATATAAATCAATTTAATCATATTATTATTATTATTATTATTATTATTATTATTATTATTCACTCCTTTTAGTTTTCACACCAGTGTTAGCTGATGGTATTCCACTGGAGTCTGAGTGACAGCATGTCTCCTCGGGTCTCCAGGACTCTTCTGAGTATTCTGGCAGATTGTAGCAGTGCAGTGTTCTGAATCGTTTCAATCCTTCCTCTGATTTCCAAACTTTCCAACCCTTTTCTATCCTTTTGTGACTGTTCCAAGTGCACCAACCACAATTGTATCACTTTCACTTTTCATGTTCCATAACTTTTCAGTTCTCTGCAAGGTCAGATATTTGTCCATTTTTTCATGTTCCTTTAGTTTCACCCTGTGATCTTCTGGCACTGCAAAATCCACCAGTTGACAATTCTTTCTTTTTTGTTTATCAACACTAGGTCTGGTCTTCTTGCTGATAAGGATTATATTATTATTATTATTATTATTATTATTATTATTATTATTATTTATGTTATTTATCCAACCCCTCTACACGAGCTGGATATGACTAGAAGTCAACGTTTAAAGCGGAGTTTAACAGGTTTGAATTCAGAGAGTCCCCTGTCTAATTTTGGTTGCCATAACAATGTTAAATGACCCTGTCTGTTCTACTATTTATTCATAGTTGGAGCGACGATCATTGGATCCATAACTGTCTCAAAGGTAATTAGCGCTATATGAAATACAAACAGCCTTTTGCAGGATTTTAAATCGGCTCACTGTGTTCATTTCCTGCAAACGATAACCATTATACGACAAACACCTCCTAAGCACGAAGTATTTAATGAACATCAATAACCATCTAAGACCCAGTATGCAATATGCGTAAATGTTGCAAGGCTGAATAATTTGTGGAGATGAGAGAAAGACTGATAGAAAAAAAGTGAAAGAATAGAGAAACAAGGGCCAATTAAAACAAAAGTGGAAGAAGAAAAGAAAATAGGAAAGGAATGAGATAAATAAATAAATGATTGCGTTCCATTTTGATATTGAACGGGTAAGAAGAATATTCGATTCTCACAGCAGATGTCCCTCCTCTTAAATCAATCGACACACTGGGAAGTGGAGGTAGTTTTTGCGTCATTAGTAAATTTTCATTTATTCTCATTTATTTCAATTTAAAAGAAGAACAGAAATGAAAAAAAAAATCACCATGACAGCCATGCAATGAGGATTAAACAGTTGCTTCATTTTGCCTTAGGACATCCGATCAATTTAGAGATCTAATTTTTTTTCTTTAATTTATCTTAAATGTCAATAGTTTGTTGATGTTGATTAGGACTGTCATCAAACTCTTAAGAGATGACGAAGAAGATAATTTTGATGACGAATCACATGTAATGAACATGTGCGGTTTATTACAAAGAGTGATCATGGTGGCACAGGATACTATGAATGCAAAAGTATTGAATGCTCATATATATATATATATATATATATATATATATATATATATATATATATATATAAATGTTTGTTCTGGTTCCAACGGAGAAAATGTAATATTTTATAAAAAAAGAAGAAGGTCTGCAAAATGTATCGTTCTCAGAAAAAATGTTTTATTCTTTTTATTTCACATACGCAACATACGTGTTTCAGATATTCTGGTATCTTCTTCAGGCTTGATCAATACATATATGATGTACATATATATGTATAATACAATATACACACACACATATATATATATATATATATATATATATTATAGGTTTGTGTGTGTTTCTGTAATTTTTCTGTTATGTTATATATATATATATATATATATATATATATATATATATATATATATAATTTTTTTCGTTATGTTATTAATACACACACACACACACACACACACACACATATATATATATATATATATAATACGATAAAGGGAATGATTTACCAGGAAAAATAGTATATATATATATATATATATAATGAAAAATTGAAAAAAAAACAAGTTCCTAAAATGAATGATGTTTATTTCGCATACGCTGTAGTGTTTCGGTCTGTTTCAATGGATCTTCATCAGGGCTTTTGTTAATTTGAGGAAAAATAAATTTATCACAGAGAATTAAAAAACTGTGAGAGTATTTTGATTTATCGGTCAGTCTATTTAAATATGGTTGAATGAAAGACGAGCGCTGTTGGATTGTTTGAAAAATACAACGAACGCTGAAACAGCGGTTGTAACATGTAAACAGACACAGACGCTCACTTACATTGTGTGTGTGTGTGTTGTTTGTTTGTTTGTTTGTGTGTGGGGGGGTGCATGAAAATGTAAAAACGGACGCTCACTTTTGCTGAGTGGTTATGTGGATGTGTGTATGTGTGTGTTTGTTCCTGAGTGTTGTGAGTTGTGTGTGTGTGTGTGTGTGTGTTGTGTGTGGTGTGTGTGTGTAAGCATGAATATGTATTAAAATGAAATATAATTAATGAATATATATATATAACGGCATCTCCTAAACTAAGTAGGAAAACATGTGTGGATTTTATTTAGTGTTTATTATATTTTTTAATTAAAAATTTGTTTTATTAATATAATATTTTTACAGTATTTAATTACGTGTCGAGTGTATGTGCGTGTGTAAAAAATTATTAGTAAATATTGCAATAATTATAATAATGTTATTAAATTTATTATGTAATTCCTAGATTTATATAAAGGGGAAACATATGTATCTATGTGTGTGTGTGTGTGTGTTGTGTGTGTGTGTGTGTGTAAGCGTACGTGTGTATTATTAATAATTACGTGATGAGTGTATGTGTGTATGTGTGTGTGTGTGTGTGTTAGTGTGAAAGTTATTAGTGTCATTACATTATTAAATTTGAAATATTGTTAAATATTTATTTATCATTTGTAATTACAGTATTAATATATTTTTAATATATTCATCGATTTATTTATTATTATATTATTATTATTATCATTATTATTATTATTATTATTATTTATTATTATTTTTGGTTTATTTATTTATTTATTTTTTGATATATAAAAACTACACCTTGTGAAAAAGTTAGTGTGTATGTGTGCATGAAAAGTATTAAGCAAATATTGTATCAATGTATTAAAATATTAAATTTATTAAGTAATTACACTACCCTTTATATTGTGATGAAGATTTCTTACAGTAATTTGCTAATGTAATTAGAGGGAGTGTGAGTCTTTTTGTTTGTTTGTTTGTTTGTTTGTGGTGTGTGTGTGTGTGTGTGTGTGTGTGTGTGTTGTGTGTGTGTGAGTGTGGGTGTGTGTGTGTGTGTGTGTAAAAAAATTATATGGTAATTATACATTATTGTTAAAATGATTAATTTATTTAGTAAAATACAATAATTTACTACGTGCCCAAAATTTTTATTGAAAAAAAACATACTACATGATGAGTGTGTATATGTGTACATGTGTGTGGGATGTGTGTATGAAAATTTATTATTAATACTTTAGTTATAAATAAAGGAAAATATGTATTTAGTATAACTAAGTGTAATATTGATCAAATATAATGTATAGTCTTTAAGTATAATTTTGGAGAAGTAAGGTGACAAGATATAAAATCCTGGTTTTTGTTTAATCGTGTTTAGAGTGGACTTGGCAGGAATGGTGATGAAGGGGTGCTTCACATTCCCCAGACTTTCAGAACTGGAATCTCACTATCAGATAGAGTTTAACGTTATCATTATTAAATAAGAATAGTTAATTGAAACAAAATAGTTGCTTAAAAATGGGAAAAAAAAATCCTGACAGAATTGTGTCCCTTGCGACGCACTTTTCCGAAAATTCAGAACAGACGAAGCATTATCTTCTTGTTGTTCACTACAGCATTTTTTGCACTTTAACTGTTTGAACGTGCTGGACTGTGATATCGCAGTAAGTTAGTTTGAAGACCGTTCGCGCAATTTCATTCATGATTGGAATAATACCCTTGGAAAAGGTATGAACCCCTTATCTCCAAATCTCTGTGTTAAATATTACGACTGCTGTTCTTCTACAAGGATGACATTGACATTAAATTATTCACGAAATTTAATATTTTATTAAACAAAGATGCAAACCAAATCTAAAATGTCAGTGCGTATTGTACGGAAATTCATATCCCAACTTTGAAGGTTCTTTTTATACATGGCTGCGTTTTATACACAGGTACTTACTATAATAGATAAGCAATATATAAATAATCAATAATTGAAACTGAACCAATGATGATACTGAGCATCTATACAAATTAGATTTATACAGCAAGTGTGCGATTACGATTAAGTCACACTGAAAGCCTCTGTTCCCGTTAGAACACTGGCATAAGCATTGATGAGCTTGGGCAATACTTGATTGGGTGGCCACTTAAGCATTAGCAGGTACTATAAGTAACCTGTTTCCTCTTGGAGTTACCAAGACCTCGCACCAGGTTAGGATGTGACTCATGGTCTTTTTTAATGTGCGATACCACACACAAATCGAAACTAATGCGATGGCAAGTAAAAAAAAAAAAAGCTTGGATCTCATCGGAACACGCTGTTAATTTAATTAAAAGTCCTCTTTTTTATCAAAGTGATTGATTCGTATTGAATGACCCGAAAAGTGTTTATATCCCATAAAACAAAAACTATCAACCAAGTGAGGATCGATCACTGTTCAATAGTAACCATTTGCCCGACGATCTACTCGGAGTAAAAGCGATGACGATGATTAGAAGAGGGAACGTTGTTGACAGCGTGTATTGATCAATTAGGATCTTAATCACGGGTCTTGATAGAATGAAGAAAGTCGCCTAATAAGAAAGAAACTTCTAGATGCAAAAAGGATTTGTCTTTAATGCCGCATTCAAACGAGATGAAAGAATAGATGAAGTAAAACCAAAAAAAGAATAAACAGAAGAAAATTATCTTAAAGTTAACGTGCAGCACGTACTCATTAGGATCCTAATCTGATAAAAAAAAAGTCCATCACTGCGTTTTAATTCGACTGACACTTTTTCAATCGCACAGGGAAATGGCGGCTTTAAAATGACAGAACGGATCAAACATTTTTTTTTTTTTATCTAACGTCCCTTTCATGAATGCATTTAAAATTATTCCAATAAAGAATCGTTTAAAAAAGGCGCTTTATTTCCAATATCAATGGGATCATTAATTTGCATTTTCTCTGAAAATTACGGTCCTGTAAGGTGACCCGGTATAGCCCAGGTAAGGCGATCTTTGTTACCAGGTAAATACATGATTGTTTGCTTTTGTGTATTCTAATAAGAATGTTCTCGGGGGTGGGGGCTCAGTTAAGTCCGACGCTTTTACTCTCCCAGCAATGCTGCACTCTTCTCACCAACACTATCAAAATATCTTGTCTATCGTCCACTCGTCGTCACAGCCAAAATGCTACTGCAAGCTTTTCTCCCGGTTTGTGAGGGCTAGGAAATAAATACACAATTACAGTGTTCATCCAGGCCCTTACTCTGACCTGCCCGTGCAGCACGTGTGACACCAATCAGCACGCGTCAATCCTTCACATCCGGGCCACTCTGGATAGTTTAGCAATTCCCATGCGTCAGGCCACGACTCACGATCAGGAGAATGCGAGTTCAATCTCCCCACTCGCCTCTGATCTCATTCTGCATGCCAAACACGGTCGTGCACGCTTCGAACTACTACGTTCGTGGTTTCCCTCGCCACATGTATTTGTTATTCTTTTTAGTTGAATTACGAATTAAGATAAAAATAGAATATGTATGCATCTAACCTATCTAACTCAAGCAGGATGCGACACAAGGTCAGTTTTTAAGCACAGAAAAGGTAATGTGATATTTGACATGTAACGACATTTTCTAGCTTTTCTTTTTTTTAATTAAAAACAAATCTATAAATTAATACTTATGTTCGTACGACCGTTATCATTTTTAAACACCCTGTGGTGAAGAATGAGATTGTCCACCTCATCCAAGATTAAATGCAAAAATGTAAATTCTGATTGTCTTGTCTTGCTTATCCACTGAATTCTTATTTCTCATGAGTGATGTCACCCCAGGTAAATAATGGTATATTCTGTTTTTCGAAAGGGTAGAAAAAGAGCATGCTAGACAGAAGAAATATAATAAGGAAGAACGAAAGAAAAAAGAAAAAAAGTGGTTAAGGAAAGATAGAGAGAGTGGCTAGGCACGTGGAAGCGATAACGCTAATTAGTTTCAATTCAACGTAATGAAAAGATGAAAAGAGGGAAATAAAGAAAAAAAGTGAGAATGAGTTAAATCACTATTATTATACTTTTTACTTATGGAACTATTTTGCTATAACTCTTATTTTTGGGGGGAGAATATGTGCTTAATTGAAGTCGTACCTAATTTTGAAAGTTGATTAATTAATAATTAATTAATTTGGTGGGCATACCTATTTAAATGTAAGGCTAAACAAATCGAGAAAAATCAATCTCTGTATGTACATTTCGGCCTATTAGGCCTCATCAGCAGAGCTATAGGCGGTCTTCCTATCTATAGCTCTGCTGATGAGGCCTAATAGGCCGAAATGTACATACAGAGATTTTTCTCGATTTGTTTAGCCTTACATTTAAATAGGTATGCCCACCAAATTAATTAATTATTAATTAATCAACTTTCAAAATTAGGTACGACTTCAATTAAGCACATATTCTCCCAAAAATTGTCGGCTAAAAAAAGCCATATCATAAACACATCGCTTGTGTATTTACTTCATATAACTCTTATGTCAACATATCAAATGTTGTAATAATTAAATTATCATACTGTGGCATATCCTGTCATTTACAAATAAAGCTGAAAAGGGTAGAAGATGTATCAATTCAATCACGCCACCACATACAGGATTTGATACAAGGTGAATTCTTAGCGCTGTACAGATGATTTCAATTAAGAGATTTTTTTTCTTAACTAGTTGTTCTACCGGGACAAATGCCTCAGATTTCCGTACTACTTACCAATTACCATTAGTTTGTATCGACTGTGAAAATTACTGTGCTGTAAGGTGACTCGGTATGACCCAGGAAAGATGATATTTGTTAACATATAACGACATTTTCTTATTAAAAAAAAATTTTTTTGGTTGAATTACAAATAAAGACAAAAAGTCAACTATGTTTTTATCCAACCCCTGAGCAACAGGGAGAATTTGACAAAATGTCATTTTTAAGGGTAGTACAGATACTTTAAATGACGCGCGTGATGTAATGGTTTTTGACGCAGAAAATGGACACAGCGACGAGTTAAAATACTGGATGAGGCTGGTAGTATTTCACATAACAATAATACCCATGGGAAATATTATTATTTTCCCTCCAGCTATGGATGAATAGTTCAGCAGTTTATGCCCTTTAAATTGATATGACAACCGATAGAAGAGCAGAAAAATCTGAATTCAGAAATGTTAAACTTTAAAGCTTTAAAAGTGACCTTGAGCCACACCCTCATCAGATAATAATCAGATTCTTAATTTGAATTTTTTCAGATAATTATTGTCTGTTAATTTGACCAGGTATCGTTCAGGAAAGGCAATCTTTGTTAATATGTAAGGAAATGTTTCTTTTTCTTTTTCTTTTTAGATGAATTACAAATAAAGACGAAAAAGTAGACTATTGTTGTACCGGCCGTTCCTTCAGTGGAGAACATGCACCGGTTCTCACTATAAATAGTGAGACACCGAGTGGAAAGGGAGCACTGTTCCCGTTAACGACAAGCTAGTCGTACATGTACCATTAATTATAAATACACTTGTCTTATTTTACCCCATCTCGACTTGACTTCTTTTTACTGTTGGGACTAACATCACAACAACTATCTATCAATCCAACCTTTCCACCACAGGTAGGATGAGACACAAGGTCAATTTAATGGATGCGAATAACTGGATTCATATATTTCAAAGTCTAGATCACATTGTTTATTTACGGTTTGCATAGGGTATCATTGCAGTGATGCTTTTGGATTTATTGTGTCCTTAGACGCACATATTTGCTTTGAAAAAGTCCCTGTAAACATGCATGGGTCCTAAATAAAGCTGTCTAACTCCTACCTTGTAACCTATCCTTTGTAATTCATTTCTAAGAAACTATTGAAATGCCTTGACAGTTAGCTTAAAATGGTGAGGGAAGAAAAAAGAAAAACACTGGGACGCATGTATACGATTTTACTACGTTCTTTTAGATTTTTGTGCGTCATGGACGCAGGACGCGTACTTACCAGCATCGCTGCAGTGCTACATGGAATTCAACCAGCTTCGTCCAGGATTAGAACTCGTCTCGCTGTGTCCATTTCTTACGACGATAACCATTACACGAGACACCGTTACAAAAAGTAACATTGTGGTTGTTATAGGTGATACACCCTATAAGACTAATGGAATGCGCCGACAGGTTACTATAAATAACAGGGATAATTGTGGCTTAGCAGTAAGCCAATGCGAGTGCCAATATCTCTGTTCCTCGGACGTAATTGCCACATCTCTCTATTGTATTTGTCTACTTTCTGTTAATACATTTTTCTACATTTGTTACCCGTCGTTTTGTTCTTATGTGACCCCTTAAAACCTCACAACAGTGGTATATATACATTATGAGGATATTAGATTAAGAATTGGAAACCTGAAACAGAATCTGACACTTAAGATCTAAGTAATATTAAACTTAACAAGAATTCTGCGCAAATGATTTAGGAACTGCGTAATAAATTCTCTCAGTAACTTTACAGAACATATCACCATTAACTCGTATGGAAAGATTACGAGTACCATAGTAATCAATTAAACATACTAATCTGGAATTCAGAGTTTTCCTTCTTCTAGAAAGGGGACCATACCATGGTTAAAGATTTCAATCTGCCCTACTCTTTACTAATAGATGGAATGAGAATAGTTGCATTTGTGTCTTTCCCAAGAATATCAGAATAATCTGATATGCGAACAGCCTCCTTCCGGATTTGAACTCTGGAAGCCGAATACATGTTTACGGTTACAAGAAGAGCGCCTTCCTTAAACGAGATATATATATATATATATATATATATATATATATGCGGAGGGGTTAGTATTAATATATATATATATATATATATATATATATATATATATATATATACTAACCCCTCCGCATGAGCAGGATGTGACGCCAAGTCGATTTCTTAAGCGGATTTTAACAGGTTTCAATTCAGAGTTTTCCTTCTCCTAGATTAGTTACCTAGACAAGATTAAAGAACCCAGTCTACCTACTATTTACCCATAGCTGGAAGGAGAGTAGTTGGATGCATACCTTTCCCTAGTGTATTAGCGCTATGTGAAATGTAGCTTCATCCAGGATTTGAACTCGGATTGACGAGTCCATTTCCTACCACTCTAACCACTGTGCCACGCGCCTCCGAGTATATACGCTAATTTAAAACAAGTCAAAGCATCTTTAATACATCAACTGTTTTTCTCATCATCAGAGAATTCCCTCCCTTTACCGTGACCTTCCCTTTCCGATAGACCAACATCACAAGAGACTCTTGTGATGCGTTTTCTTTAAGAAAGCCCGTTCTTTTTTTAGTAAGCAATATTTAATAGTTGTTCCGGACGCTTGCCAAAAGAATCTTACAAGGTGCCTACCCCTGAAGGCAAAGCGTTAATCACTGCTTGTCTATATTATCGTCCAAACTGAATGACAAGCAAATCGATTATTCGTGCTTTTAAAAGGGCATCGTAGCTATCAGTTATAACGGAGACTGATCGACAAGAAAGAGCTAAAAAGACAACAAAAAGTAAATGAATAAAAAAAAAGGAAGAACGTGAATCGATCGTTCATCATAAGTAGGAGATCAAGATACGAAAGAAATGAATTAAGAACAGTAAGAAAAAAACAGTTTATATTCCAAAATCAATACTAATCGATTCTCATATATCGTGATGTTTTATTAGAGACGGAAAGTGATACCTCAGGCCCTGGGCCAAGTCATCTCTTTTCTTCTGGTAGGATTCGATGGAAAATTTGTTGGTTCTTTGGAATTGTGCCAGACACTACACACAAACCAAAGAGGATCCAAACTGCAACATCCTAAAAGAATGGGCGGCAAAACGCGTCAGAAGCAGACATTCTGATGCTGAAATGAAATAAGCATATGTTATTCCGAACAATTAATAAACCTTGTTTTCATAGATTAACATGCCGTGCATGTCAGGTTTGTTTATTTATTGAAGACTGTAGAAAAAGCGGTCTTCTCGTATTAAAAATTGATTAAACACAATATTGAAGATTACTTAAAAATGGGAATTTCTTCCTCCAGAAATATGATATTTATTTCAGATAGTTTCGTTTGATTTCTTTGTTTAATCGAATATCAAACTTCATGGGTTATTTTATGCCAAAGCTATCCTTTTATATATTTAACAACACCTTCAGACGAGCAGGTTGTAATACAAGAGAAAATCTCAAGCGGAGCTTAATTCAGAGTTTTCCTTCTAATAGACCTGTTACCATACCAATGTTAAAACGCGCTGACTACCATACTATTTATTAATATATGGATGAGGAATAGTTGGATTCATACCTTTCCCAAGTGAAATTCAACCAGCCTCGTCAAGGATTTGAAGTTGTGTCGCCGTGCCCATTTCTTCCTTCGATAACCATTACACCAGGAGAACTTAACAGAAAAATACTACTGGTATTATTTAATCCATATATGTAATATGAGGGGTTCATTACTTTCCCAATGGTCACAAAGTGAACGTAAGAGCGCGACTAGTGTTCTTTCTCGTATACTACGATGTTGCAATCCAACACGTTAGCCAATACGCTACTTCCGCTTCCCCCATAAATCATCAGTTTTAAGAATAGCAAATTGAAGCTATAATTTCAACATTTCCTCTCTGATAATAATTATAATAATTCATTCACAATCATGTGGTTTGGTCTCTTTAACTCTTTGCCAACCAAACTCCCCCCATGGCTGTACCAAATTTTCTTGGCATTTTTTAATAGTATGATGGGATATTTCAAAGTTCACTATTCACATCAAAATCCATTCTATTCAAATAAAATCCTATTGTTATTGTAATCTGAGTGCATCTGTTCAATTATAATGAACTAACCGTCAGTTTTTGTACTTTGCTAGAGTGAGCTTCTGTGAGCGAATTGAAGTAAGCAATGAGTTAAGGACATATCAATATTGATGGGTTATTTAATGCCAAAACCATCTTTGTAGATGAGCGGTAGGGTTACTATTATTGTGGGGCAGTGGGCTCATACCATTACCAATAATAATGATAAATTATTAAATTATTTATTATTATTATAAGCAGCAGGGGTCTCCACCCAAGGCTAACAGGTAGTCCCATTGGGGGGGGGTCTTATCCATCTACAGAAGTGCAGTTGGCGTATTATACAGTCTCAGCCAACAGGGCGGCTCAACATTTTGTTTTATACGGTAATTTACGAGCGCATCCTGATGTCTTTTTGGGTTTTTTTCTGGACAAGCAGAAAATAATATCTACAAACCAATTACATGTATGTTTTTTTGTTTTGTTTTGTTTCAATTATTTTTTCATTAATTATTTAATCATTGAAGAAACTTAGGAAACGGCGTAACGATTGTTTTGAACAACAGGGGGCGAATACCATGTCCATTTCAACGCAGTAGATCATTCTTTCCTTGGTTTTATCAATCCCTCCGCACGAGCCGGATGCAACACAAGACCACTATCTCCAGCGGAGTTAACAGGTCTGAATTCAGATTTTTCTTCTCTTACACCGGTTACAGTAATAAAAAAAGGTGACGGGTTGGCCTAACGTCTGTATCAGCCAGAGAGCCAGGGAGTCTATCCCTTTTTCCACTAGCGCTAGACTAAGGAGTTTGTTTTAGAGTCTGACGTTGAGCACTACACCTACCATCAGTTCCTCACTTCACCGAACATATCCCTGTGCTACTCATACGCTGCGTTAGGGAGGGCCGGTATCGAACCCCGAACCGTGTGGTTCCTATTCGGACAATCTACCGACTGAGCTAAACCGGTTACAGTGACAAGGTTAAAGTATCTAGTCTGCCCTACTATTTACCTTTAATTATAGAACGAATGGTTGAATTCATACCTTTTTCCAAGAGAATTAGTGCTATGGGAAATGCAAATAGCCCCGTCCAAGATTTGATCTCGGGTCCATTTTCTATGACGATAACCATTGCAGTACAACTGCTTCCTACATTTCATAACAGTAGGCCATTTTTTCCTTGGTTGGGACGAGAATTTTATTATCACTCTATAGTGGTAAGCTAAGTTCTGTAAACTTCCACGTCTTTGATGTTGCTATTAGAGACAGTACTTCCTTAGCAAGTAAATAATTCACTGTAGTCAGGTGAATGACATATTGTATGAATTGTTGTGATAAAAAAGCAAACTAATTTATGACAAGACAATGAATAATGCATAAGCACAGAGAATGAACGGTATTGTAGGTATGGAAAAAAGACAAAAAAAACTACTTTTTATTCGGCGGGAATTTTGACAGCTTGTATTTATAAATGTAATAATGCAATTCTTAAGTTTTTTCTTCTTAAATCTATCTATTCATTTTTTTAATTCATTTATTCTATTTATATATCTATCCTTCTTTATATACATTTATTCTTGCAAGAAAAATAAAACAGTCAGATATTTCTACTAAAAATAGTATATTTACATGTATTATCTACTGAGAGTGGTGTCAATATACGCATAGGAAAGGCATGGATTCTCTTGACAGATTATTGATCATATGGTTATCTTATCTTTCAGTCAACTCAGCTTTATTGGTTAGATCTACATAAAATTTGGAAAAAAAAAACAATTTTAAGATAAAAAAAAAGCAAGCTATTTCTAATTACTAATGCAGATGTACACGAATCACAAGTTTTATTCATTCTGCTCGTAACTTAATTTCCTCGTATATTAAACCAAGTATCACAATTGAAATAAGCAAAAATTCAATTAATATGTTGTAGCCACTTCACCCCCCCCCAAAAAAAAGCATTAAAAAACATTTTGTTACGTTTTGTTTTAATGAGAAAGCGCTAGGGAAAGGGGGTGGACTTCCTCGCTGTCTAAGTGATACCGACTTTAGGCCACCCCGACCGACGATATTGTTGGACCGACGATACTTCTCTTTGT
>CM042141.1:70852014-70902014 GCA_023376005.1 Doryteuthis pealeii | reverse complement strand
TTTCCCATGACTTTAACCATTACACCACGCGCTTCCTAAATATAAGGTGTGTGCTGGATGACCACTTCTACTTAAAGACTCGCCGCCAACCATGTGACCAACCTCTTGGCCAATCACTGGCGGTGCTCTGCTGTTGATATTGTTATTTATATCGGCTGTTCTGCTTTGAACCTTCGTGAATGACGGAACATAGGATTATATCACTGGACCTTTGATGCTACGCAGAATTCCATAACTCAGGACTTATTCACTTACCAAAGGATTCTATAGCTCATGACTTATTTACTTACCAAAGGATTCCATAACTCAGGACTTATTCACTTACCAAAGGATTCCATAACTCAGGATTTATTCACTTACCAAGGATTCTATAGCTAAGGACTTACTTACTTTAAGTCCTTTTCAACTGGCCAAGGATGGCGGTCAGAAATCTAACTACAGGTACGTTCACAATTTATGACTGATCATAAGTTATGTAACACTATCTGAGCTTTCGTAATTTTCAGCACATTGTTTTTAGTTGGTTTCTTTTTTTAAGTAGTGATGCTGTTTTATGTTATCCCGTTTTACTCGCACTGCTTTTGACCCCTAGTGAACTGTTTATTTGGCTCTGAGTTTAGTCGGTAGCACTCAGCAGTTGATTCTTAATGGGTGCTAGCTAAGTTTCAATATTCGTCATTTAGAGTATATCTGTAGCCGGAACGGTAAGCGAATTTTAAAATTATTCCTTGTTTTGGTTTTATCTTGCTTATAAACTACTATTACCTTACATAGTCTATAAACTTAAAATCCGATAAAAAAAACTCTTCTTAAATATAAAAATCCATTTGCTAGACATTGAGATATATACAAAAAAAAGCGTATACATTCTAGAAATTACTGCTCCATGTTTGTTGAATATGCTAAGTCTTGAACGTAAATAATTGGCGTGATATTCTTAGCAAGGATCAAAAAGAAAATAAACGAAAATGGGTAGCATATTCTAAATTATATTTATGTTTTATTTTTATCTTGTTTATAAATAATTATTACCTCAAACATCTTGAATTTAAAACTTCGATATAGACTTTCCCTACAACCAAACAAATATAAAAGTCAGGCAATTCAAAGATAACAGTAAAATAATAAATTAAAATAATGATGACTAACGAGAATTGAAATAATAAGTAGAAAGCCAAAAACCTGATTTTAAATAAATAAATGATTATTTGACCTTTTATGCTAAAGTAAGTTCAATAATCGATGATGCACGGGTTGGTTTATTTTAAAAAAAGGATCAGCAAGTCAGTTACTAACTGACTGAGGACAAGGAAAGTTCGTAAATGTCGGAGCTATCAAAACCGTCCTTCCACCATTGTGGATAGACTACGATTAATTGAACAATAGGGTATTTCTTTTATCGACTAACTACCAGGTCAAGTCTCCCTGTTTTTGTGGACGGTCCGGGTGGAAGCTGAATTGGACTAATAAAGTGAGTTGATTTTTATTTTAACTGGAACACGTGTTTGACTTCTTTTCTTCACTATGAACTCGTTGACACCTTTTCGTCTCGTTTTTGTTTCCGGTATTTTTCATCGTGATCTCGCATTGATACACTATATTCTTTTTTTCTGATTCCTTCTATTTCTTCTATTTCTTCTCATCTCTGATTTCATCTTCCGACAAATCGTTACTTTTCTTTGCCTACATTTATATATACATATTTTATTTCTTCGTTTTGTTTCGTATCTTTTATGACTCTTTTTTCTTTCGTTAGGACCCAGCAATGTGACACAATCTTAAATTTTTGGCTTTGTATCATGTTAACCTAGACTTAGTATATCTATATATAATGGAGATAGACTGCATTTTTGTCTGAAGCCGAAACTATATTACTACTCAAGTCACAATTCCTTAAATTATTTACGTCAAATTCTCCATGATTTCATTCTTTTAAACCTTCAGTTATTAATAAAAATTGTTTTACATTATTAATACTGTTGATCATATCTACGTACTAATAACATGCAATTGTATTTATATATACAACAAAATAGCGATTTACAGTTTGAACGAGAAAGGCTAATTTGCATATTGATATTTAAAATTTTATTTTAATAAATATGTGCTTGGTATTATTGATTTTCTAATTGTTTGGTTTTATCTTAAGAAATATAAACAAAAAATCTCGTAGATAATCTTAAAGAAATTTATTTTACAAGAAGAAATAACTGTAATATTATCCTTTACTTCCTATTTTAACTAAATAGTTAAATTAGGAAAATTTACCAATGAAACAGGGGAGTAAGGGAAAATGATGGAATAGTTAGTTTCAAAGTTGTTCTATTTTTCGATTATACCCCCTCGGTTGTAGATCTTTATCTGCATTCTTAGTCAGTTTCATTAGCCTTTCTAATTTAATATGATATTTTATTATATTAAAACTTAAATACTTGCACCCGGAGGGTGCATATATTTGCTAGTATTTATAAAATCAATAAAATACGATGGGTAGCCGGAGGGATATTTACCGTATCCTATTAATTCGTTGAGGTACCATTACGAGAATTTTCCGACCCACAATTTTTCTCTCAACCCACTGCCGGCACCCACGTCCTCTCAAAGGAACATACGAGATGTTGTACTGAGTTTATCCTAACAGTAGCAAGACATGACAAGTCTATTTCCTACGACTCTAACCATTAAACCACGCGCCTTCTGGATCTATTGATATATGGTCTGGGCTGGTTGGTCTAAAATCTTCCACTATATTATATGAGGTTCCTTGGTCTTTGTACTTCCATTCCCGGGTTGAGAGCGTTGTAGCTGTCCCCCTCTTCTCTCGCTCCTAGTAGAGTATTATTTGAAATCACCTTGGACCTTTTATAGAGCTGGCTGATATACGCTCATATAAAAATAGACATGGAGTCAACGGCGCCTGGTTACTGACAGTTTTCTTGCCGATACGATCTTCCGACCTAGTGAAAGAAGGATTCTGTTGTTGAGTTATAACATCTCTCAACCCACTGCCGGCACTCATGTCATCTCAAAGGAACATACGAGATGTTGTACTGAGTCATATCATAACAGTAGCAAGACATGACTTGTGTAGCATAGTCACAGATGACTACTATGCCGGCGATGGCTAATCGTCGAATGGGAGATGAGCGACACAATTAAAACAATAACTAACCATAGTTGCTTTATTATATCCGTTCAGTTTCTGAAGTCGTGGAAGTAAGTGGGAATAGATGATTGACACAATGTGCGAGTTAACCTCCCGTATGTTTTAAAGCAGGGGTCACCCAACTACAGCCCAAGGGCCGGATACAGCCCGCGAAGTCATTTTATCAGGCCTGCCGACGGTACTTGAATTTGTTGGTTAAAACGTTCGGAATAACTTATGTATGAGGGCAAGCCTTTTCAAAAAATGGAATGTGTGAAACCAACCCATTGAACGAAATTGACTGATTAACATTTGAAAGCAATTCTCTTAATTTGATGTAGCAATCCCAAACCAAACATTGGCGATATCTTGAAAGGCAAACTTCAGTTTCACAAATCTCACTAAACATTTTTGCTAATGTTGCGTCCTTTGATAATGTTTTGAAAATAAATATGTCGGTTAAATTTGTTTTTGTGCATCTTACGCCACTCATAAATTTTGTTTTACAACTTTTTCTCAGAGATTTTGTTCTGGCTAGCAAGTATTGAACATAATACTAATGTGGCCCGTGCTCGTTATTTTTTCAATTATCTGGCCCACCGTGAAAAAAGTTTGGTGATCCCTGTTTTAAATGTTTCCTCGTTCTCTAGTGTTTCCCCGTACTCAAGCCACTAACTGAGCGAATTAAGAAACCCAACCTTTTTATTGGGGTCACAGAACACTAAACATACACATGCCTCTTGAGTTGGTGACATTCTCCAACTAGCGCTCGCCACTACATAAATTGCTAATCAAGGCTGGTGGTCACGGCAAATCCCGGTAAAATAATGTGTTCAGTCCAGATCCTAGATTAAGAATATCTTAAACCTAGATTACCGCATGAATTCGGAGCTTTGTCACTCTGTTGCAGATTGGACTGTTTGTTTTTGCGCGGAAGTCGAAAAGACAAAGGAAAATTGAACTGAGAAGACATAGATAGGCGAGACAAGAAATCTTAGTATAACAAAAAGAGGTGTGACAAAGGACTCATCTGGACAAACGCTAACTTGAACAAAGGGAAAGGACTTCCGGTCAAGGAACAAAAGGAATGTGTGGGCGGTCGTCGGTACTTAAGCAGACCCGGACAGACCCCAAAAGAGACCGAAGAGACGACGAAGAAAGCAGGAGGGTCTGACCGACGATACGGTCGGGCGCTGCTAGCGAGCAGTGAGGCTCGCCCACCACCTTCACCAACATAAGTATTCGTAGTGTCATTACCCATGCCCGCCACTCACCTACCACACACCGAAGAAAATAAAGAAGAGTCATCTTTTGTATACGCGTATCTGTTGTTATTGAAGTAGCTGACTACTAGCATACCTGGCTAGTGGGTTAGTGACGATGTCCGCTGTATACCCGCAACGTATACGAGTCAGAGTAGCGTGCGTTTGAAGAAACCAGTATACAACAACTCGTCTCTATTCCGATTTAAAAAATATATATATTTACACTCCGGTACCATTCATTCATAATGTTACTATACCTATCTATTTCAATATGATGTAATTTTTAAAACAAAACTAAACTGACGGTTAGCAAATACCTTGATATCTACGTATAGATTCAGTTTCATCCAAGTGCATTAGCATGGCATAAAGTTGTGTAAGTTGCTATTGAACATAAGTCGCCGGTCCTACTCTCTGTAAGATGTACTGTTACACCCTTCCAAGCTCACAGTAAAATTAAATACATTCGAAACTCTTCAACAATAAAACTATCCTGTCGACTGTGGATGTAGGATAGGCCGACTACAATATTGCAGAGTGGTAAGAACACACAATAGGGCCAACTATGGGCCATGGGTGTGGATCCATAATGCATGAAGATGGGATCCTGGTCGCTGAGTGGTCAGTGTCACAGATACTAAGGGGTAAGGTGAACTGCAAAACTCACCTTATTTGGATTCGACGATCATTGTCATATTTTATTCTACGTGTTGTGCTTTTGATCTTGACAAAAGTTTTTCTCATTGGAAAAGAACCAGATAGTTTCTGGTTCAGCAGGATATTTCATTTTGCTCAGAAGTTTCTTCGCCTCCGTCAGACGATTTTCATGGGCCTTTTCTGGGAGTAGTTAACCTCTGCGACGTTTGTATGAGTAGTAGCGAAGGTCTTCATTGAGAGCAAGCTTCATGGTAGATGCTGAAAAATTCACGTGACAAAGCCCAGATTACAATGCCAGGGTCCGCCAACCCCTTTTCTGCAGATTTTCATGGAATTCTGTTGTACGAACACAACCAGATCATCTGTTATGTTGCTTTCTTTTAGCGACAGCTTCGTAGTTTCCATTGCAAGTCTCCAGTTCATGCCTGATTGTTTTTAGGGAGCATTGGGCTGCAACCATAATCTCCTTATTTTGATGGTGTAGATCATCATGATACAAGTTATTCTCTTTCATGATTCAGATGGGTTTCAGTCCTCCCTTCTGTCATCACGTACATGAATGAAGAAGGGTCCAAGCTTTTAAATGAGGCGTAGTGTGCGTCACTACCTCCAACCTACGGAGAAAAAATAACCAAATATAAGTATGTCAAATTCATCCAGAACACCCTATATATATATATATATATATATATATATAGAGAGAGAGAGAGAGAGAGAGAGAGAGAGAGGGGAGAGAGAGTGAGGGAAGAGAGAGAGGAGAGAGAGATAAAGTGTTTATATGGGCTCGGAGGAAGTGTGTGGTGTAATGGTTAAAGTCATGGGAAATGGACTCGTCGCCCCGAGTTCAAATCCTGGATGCTGTTATTGCATTTCACTTAGCGCTAATACCCCCGGGAAAGGTATGAATCCTAATATCCCTCCAGCTATGGGTAAATAGTAGGGTAGACTGGGCTCTTTAACCTTGGTTAGGCAACCGGTCTAGGAGAAGGAAAACTCTGAATTCAAACCTGTTGAACACCGCTTAAGAATTTGACCTTGTGTCACATCTCGCTTGTGCGGAGGATTTGTATACTATATATATATATAATATATATATATATATTATATATATATATATATATATATATAATAATATGGGCTCGGAGAGTTCTCTGAACAATGTATATGAACCTTGGAATTTATCATTCAATAGATTATACATAAAGGCATTTTCCAACCAATTTTTATTCTGACATGAAGATGTGTATACAAGGCGTTCGGGATAAACATAAGAGAAAAATAACCAAATATAAGTACGTCAAATTTATCCGGATCATCCTGTATATATATATAATATATATATATATATATATATATATATATATATATATATATATATATGGGAATACGGTGAGGAAATTAATCCGACAATATGAGAAGAAAATATTTTAAAAACATAACAAACACAGGATGTTATGATTAGGGGAAAAAATTTTATGTGTCAATACTTAAGCATTTCGGTATATTGTACCATCTTCAGGACACTGTTAAGTAATGTTTAGGTGAAGGACAAAATGAAAGATGTTAAGTTTATAGTGAATGTGTGAATATGATGTTATTCAACGTTAATTTTTATATGCGCGTTTGTTTACGAAAGCCAATGCATTGATCACGTCATTGGCTTTCGTAAACAAATGTGAATGGTACAATATACCGAAATGCTTAAGTATTGACACAAAATTGTTTCACCTAATCATAACATCCTGTGTTTGTTATATTTTTAAAATATTTTCTTCTCATATATATATATATATATATATATCATCATGTCGCGCAGGCAGCACGGATATCCATGACAATCTCTCGCCAACCTTCCCTATCATTCATCGCCCCAGGGAGTTCTTCCTCTCTGCAGCCAGCATCTTTACATAGCTGGTCAATGTAGGTCCTTGCTGCGCGGCCCACACTGGCATGCCCGTGTGTTGGCTTCCACAGGAGAACATCGCTTATGAGTTCTTCCTTGTTTCTCCAGCAGTGCCCCGCATGCCTAGTCCGTCTCACTCCGATGGTCTGTGAGATAGGGGGCAGGTGACCATACAGCTGGTCCCTTGTGGGGTGCTGTCTCCACGACTTGTTCAATACTGCTCGCAGCATTCTTGTGCAGCTCCCATCTAGCTTATTCTCGAGACGCCTCGTTAGGGTCCAGGTGGTGCAGCCATATATATATATATATATATATATATATATATTATATAAAACTATTTGGTACATGTTTCTTTTTAGGAGGAAGGATGTTAGAATCGAACCCTGACAATTTATGTGATATTATTTAAAATGACCCTACTGGAGGCACCTTTAAATCTTGCAGCAAGACAATTAGAAGATTTAGCAATTTCCTTTCCAAAGGAAAAACCACGAAAAAAAAGAAGATAAGAGATTGAATCCCTGACAGTTCTATCTCCTCTCTGATGCACAAACAAGTGATCAACTGTCAGAGCTGAGTAGATGAGATAATAGAAAATTAATATGTCCATTATGTTTAAGCTTTTTCCACTGATCACTTTTGAAATGTGAAAGGAGGCGGGCAAAGAAAAAATCAAGAAGTAAAATGAACAGCGTGGGCGAAAGTAGGAAGAAGAAGAAGAAGAAGAAGAAGAAGAAGAAGAAGAAGAAGAAGAAGAAGAAGAAGAAATAATAATAAAAAAGTAGCTGTAAATCCCACATTCGAAATGAATTAATACGACACATTAAGATACTATAACGAATAATCATTTTGTACGAATAGAAATATTAAAGCAATCTATTGATAAAGAGGAGGACGTTATTATTATTATTATCATTTGAATTTTCAATGAAGAGATATTATCAGGTGACCAAAAAATAAATCAATAGAAATATTGAGAAAGAAATTGGGCACCTGAAAAGCGTTGTTAAAGAAAATGTTCAAATTTGGAGATTTTAATTTTAGGGGGAAAATGGCTAAATTGATTTGAATGGCTGTTTTATTCGAAATTAGAAAGCAACATAGCCTGAGTTTCTGAGTGTCGTTGTTGTTATAAAAATAAGTAGGGGTAACGATTGATTTATTTTAACGGCATGCCAATCAGTCTCGGATTATTTTATGCTTATATATATATTTTACCAACCCCCACGCACGAGCAGGATGTGACACAATGTCAATTTCTTAAGCGGAGTTCAACAGGTTTGAATTCAGAGTTTTCCTTCTCCTAGGCCGGTTTCCTAACCAAGGATAAAGAGCCCGGTCTGCCCTACTATTTACCCATAGCTGGAGGGAGAATTGGATTCATACTTTTCCCAAGTGTATTAGGGCTAAGTGAAAATGCAGGTTACCGCGTCCAGGAATTGAACTCGTGGCGACGAGTTCATTTTTCATGACTTTAACCATTACACCACGCGCTTCCTTTTTATGATTATATAGTAGGGAATCACGTTCATTGTATACTCATATTTACATTTTTGATATAGTTATTTCTTAGGATTTTATTAATTTTCACATAGTCCTGTTAAATATGTGCGTAATTTATAATCATGTCTATTTAACCATAGATGGGACAATGACAATCAAAATGAATCACTCCCGACAAGAGAGACTGTTCTTTCCCTCCATGGAGATATATATAAATTTCTGACAGGCACATACATACATACATGCATATATATATATATATATATATATAATATATATATATATATATATATATATATATATATATATGCCTGTCAGAATTATCCTGACAATCCTTTCGATGAAACCTGCGTAGTTATCTTCTGTAAATGATTCGGTTCTTTAAACCGGCTTTACAATTACATATTGAGCACTTTTCAATATTCATTATCGCGATTTATTCGCTTCCTTTTTATCTTTCAAACAGTCGTTTTTTGTTGGGCGCCCTCTGTTTCTTGAACACACGGGTAAATATTTAGTCTTGGGTAATAAATACATTAAAAACAGCACTATGTCCTAGTGTTCATAATTAAAAACAAAAGATGAATACCGAGATATATTGCCCTAGACGACCCAGAGTAAGACGTGACTCTTGACGAGAAACCAGAGAACTTAACCAGGTCAGCAAAGATGAGAAAACTAAGCAGAAATAGAAAACGAATGAGATTAGAAGATAATCTTATTATAATGGAGATTGTGTGTTTTTCTGTCTGTAACCGAAACTAAATCACTACTCAAGTCACAATTCCCTTAGTTATTTAAGTCACATTCACCATGAATTTATCCTTATTTTAACCTCAATCATTGATAAAATTGTTCTATATTATTTATACTGTTAACCATATCTATATACTAACAACATGCAATTGTATTTATATATACAACAAAATAGCAGTTTACAAATTGTATATTAAAAATGTAATTTTAATAAATATGTGCTTAGTTTTATTGGTTTCAAACAGTTTGGCTTTATTTTAATGAATATAAGTAAAAATCTCTTCAATAAATCTTAAATGAAATCCATTAACAAGAAAAAATAATTGTTATTTTATTCTTTACTTCCTCTTTTAACTAAATACTTAAATTAGAAAAAATAACAATGAAAGACGAGAGTGATGGAAGAGTAAGTTTCAGTTGTTCTATTTTTCGATTATATACCCCTCTGTTTCAAATCATTTTATCTGCATTCTTATTTAGTTTCATTAACGTTTCTAATTTAATACGATATTTCGTTACATTAAAACTTAAATACTTGCACCCGGAGGGTGCATATATTTGCTAGTAGTAATAAGTAATAGTAATGCGCAACATTGAGTTCAAATTCTGTTCACTTCATGTAATGTCTACGCTAAAAGCATTGTCATGTATTTCGCCAACGTCTCTCTAACGGAAAGCATGTGACCGGAAGGTAACATTTTAAAGCTGGTTTAATTTCAAAGTTCTCATCTTCTAGTCTAATATTTACCCATAGAACATTGTACCCACTTAGAACAAATAGAGATTAATTACTATAGGGGCCGGGTTAGCTCAGTCGGTAGAGTGTTCGGCTAGAAGCCACAAGGTTCCTAGTTCGATACCGGTCCTCGCCAACTCAGCTTATGAGTAGCACAGGAATCTGTGCGGTAAAGTAAGGATCTGATGGTAGGTGTGGCGCTCCACCTCAGACGCTAAAAAAGAATCTCCTTGGTCTAACGCTAGTGAAAAGGGATAGACTCCCTCGCTGTCAGGCTGATACCGACATTAGGCCGCCCCGACGACTTTACTTACTTTACAAATCCTGATAAATTATGTCTATTCATTGCTTGAGTAGGGGCGAACACGTACGTTTTTACCAAGTACGATTTGGTACGAAGTGAAACGCCAACAGCCTCACCCAGGATTTGAACTCCGTTGACCGCTTTTATTTTTGTCGACAATAACCGTTACGCTATGGGTGACTCATAAAGACATGGATGTGCATCACCAATTAGGCCAGATATTGACTTACAAACTGATCTAAGTACCACGATATTCTTCATGATGTTTTCAAAGAGTAATTTAGCACCACCCATTAATTGTAATCAATTAACCTTGTTCTGGCCCCCAATGAACCTCTAGCGGTAGGTTCGAGAAATGGTCGCATGAGAGTTGACGTCTATCAAAAGTGGCATTGTCAGTTAGTGTCGGGCAGATGACAATAAGGAGCTAAACATTCGGATCTAGCGAAACCACATCCATTCCATTGGAGAGGTAGTTTATGATTTATAAAACAATTGTATCTTTTCTGTATTGACTAAAAAATACCATTTCAAGTCTCCCTGTTTTTAAGGCCGATCCACGAGGATATAGAAACACTAATAATATGAATGGTCCTTTTTTTCTTTTCTCTATTTTTTTTTTTTTTTTTTTTTTGACTACGATTGTTTTTCCTTTTCAGTGAACTCATCGCCATCTCTCTTCATCTTGCCTTTCTCTCTGACAACCTTTGGCGAGACGAAAAAATGCAACATAATCCTTATTGGCCTGAGAAATTCAAGGGAGAACTAAAATAATCTCCGAGATAATCTGACAATTTGATATATTATTCTAGAATAATTGTCCGCGTGATTGAATTATTTTCTCTTTTACCCCTCTCAAGAAGATACTGTCAGTATATTATAAGCCTCTCCGACAGTGCTTATAAATAAACACGTTAACACCTAGGTGTGGCGCTTCACTTCGGATGCCAAAAACCTCCTCGGTCTAGCGCTAATGAAAAGGGGATAGCCTCCATCGATGTCTGGCTGATACCGACATTAAGCGACCCCCGACGACCTTCTATCTTATATATTTAGAATTAATATAATTCTAGTTCTAATAGATTAAACTGAACTTATTCCCGAAGTCTACACTTTTAGCTCAGTTGGTAGGTGTGGCGCTCCACCTCAGCAAAACTATTTTTGTATATCAGTTTTGGAGTATCTACTGTATATCAGTTTTAGCCGATCTATTCTACCACCTACCGCAAATGTAGATAGAGACTTTCCTTTTATCCAATGTTCATTTCCTAAAATTTGCAGTGTGAACTCAAAAATACTAATCAATTTTAAGTCGTCATAACATTAACATTTTTTTTTTTCTATAATTTCTATATAGGAAATACAATTAGACCTCTCCACATTAGAATCAAAGAACATATCAACACACGTGCATCCTCATTCCATAAACATTTAATCAAATGCAAAAATAAAGACGATAGTTTTTCCGTAAGATAGAAACAATAATACGCAACATTGGTAATCTCAGAATTAGAGAAAGTTTATTATTAGCTAAATTAGGTCCTAGTATAAAATATAGATTAGAATTAAACACAAAATACATAATTAATTAAAATTTTCCTTATATTAAATAGTACACAATATGTATATTTTACTATATATACTGTATTAAATCACACGTTACTCATAGTATATAGTGCATATTATGTATATTTTACTATATATACATATATCAAATAAATAAAAATAAATAATACATAAATACATAAATAGATGAAAATAATAAAATTGAAATTGAATGAACAACGGCTATTACGACTATCACGACCTTCCGCGTTAAAAAAAAAGAACACCACAAGACGCGTGTTTATAACATTAGAAAAAATAAAAAAATAACGAAAAAAAAAAAAAAAACGCGTCCATTTCCGAAAATTCTCTCTGAAGATAAAGTTTACTTTGAAATCGATAAGACAAAAAAAGATATTATTGTTTTTATTTTTTATGTGCATTGTATTGGCCTTCAAATCATTAATATATAATAACATAATTAACAATGCTTCAAGCAAATTACCAATTACTTTCATTTTTTAAATATGTTTATAGATATAGTGAAATCACATACATTAACACTAAATATTTAATTTCTCATCAATAAAATGTCTCACTGCTCAAATGCAGGGAGATCCTAGATGACGCTCATTGTACCGCAACGTTTTTTGTGCCCCCTTTCATATCAAACCGAAGAAGTTATAGCACAAAGGTTGTAGGTATTTACCCAGCCTGTTAACCACGGCTAAGATTTGAGAAAAGGCCTCATTTATGGGCCATCAAGCAAGGGTCGAATGGCAATTCAATAGTAATGTATCAGCGTAAGGTTGACTTGTTTAAATATATCAATCAATCATTGAAACCATACAATTGTGTATTAGATAGGAATAATTGATACCATATAACCGAGAGAGAAATCTCTTAATAAACAGCTACATACACATGTAATAACAGAAATTAAGTGTAAACAAATAGTAACGTTACAAATATGACTGTATTTGTGAAGGAAAGGTACAAGGCAATTATAAGGTTTATAATTGGGTTAACAGTTTATTCTGGGTTAGTAGTAATGCTTTAGAGTATACATTTCTGTAAATGTCTTTAAGAGTTGTGTAAATGTCTTTAAGAGTTGCCAGAGGATTTCTCCTGGCGGGATATATTTTTAAGTAATACAAGGAGTTTCAAGTACACTTATCTTAGTTGTATAGGTCTTAGCAATGTCTCTAAGTTGTCCGGTAAAGTCGTTGTGGTTCTGTTGTCCGGTAAGGTCGCTGTGGTTCTGTTGTCTGCTTGTGTCAGCTAGTTGACGTGTTTCTCATGGGTTCCGGCTCTGGTCTTACCCTCGTGCCTGCCGTATCAGATAAGCCAATTTCTGATAGTAAATATAAATGTGTTATCAATACAATTCCATCGCCACTACGAGTTGACATGCCTTTAAAATCAATCTATTAATCAACAAATATTTATTGTATTTTCTTAACGTGAACAGATTATTTACTTTATTTTACAGAATATGAAAACATTAAAATTTTAATACAACTTCAACCTGGTTTTTAGTTGTCTCAAGAGAATCGAACAATAATTCATGAAAAATATCTGACAATATAATTCCATGCTTTTTTTTATCCAATGGAATGATGCATTTCGGAAAATAACATAAATCTAGAATTTTTGTGATATTTCGGATTTCTGGTAAAAAATTTAAAAACATTAAACATTATAGGGGAGTTTCCGTGGTGTTATAGCTAATGCTTTGGAATACGACCTCACAGTAATCGAGTTAGGACTCCATTCTCACAATTACGTTCGATTTCGGACTAATTTGGAAAGGTATGAAACCCTTCCTCCCCCGGATAGTGGTTACTTGTACCACTGTTGTTATTCTACAAGGATGGTTTTGGCATTACATAACCCAAAAAGATTGATATGCCCTTAAACAAATAAACCAAATCAAATATAAAAATCTCATTCATTTAGAGAATATCAATACGCTTCATAATAAGATATCACATCTTATCGTTGACAGCAATAATGTAAATATTTTTGTAGCTTGCTATCTATCTATCTATCTATCTATCTATCTGCGCGTGGAAATTGTTCGAAATCGGGAGCAGCCGAGCCGAGTTAACATCACGGAATTAGCCGATTTAACATCACGGAAAAATTTTCAAATATACGGCGTTCATCAACTTCTTAAACAACAGAAGATTACAATATCGCCGTGGGATAAGTACTATAAAAAAATCACCTAGTACTTTCAACACTTTCAACTTTCAATAACTGTGAAGATGGAATTTTACTTCCGAAAATATTTAGTTTTGAAAAAAAAAAAAAAGTTAAATAAATTCAACACATATTGCATTGTAAATTGCCTTCAAAATCTTTATATTACACATACACACAATGCTTCAATGATACTATAAAGAAACAAACTTTATTATATATATATATATATATATATATATATATATATGGGATTATACTTTCTATATTTTGTAAGAGATCAAATAGTTGGTTTGTGACTACATCCAATATGTATTCACATTTTTTGCAATAATGTCCTGGATTGAAGACAGTAGTTATATGATCTGATGACCTGTGAATTATAACGAGTGCAAGGGTCAGTCGTCAAAAGGGAGATGCGTGACAAAAAGTCATATAAATTGACACGCTGAGCCGAAATAAAATCCTTGACACTGCTGTTTGAATATTCACTTGAAATACTTTTCCTCAACTATGGGTTTATTATAGGACAGACTTGGCTCTTTAGATTTAGTTCAGGAACCGGTCTAGGAGAATGAAAGCTCTGTATTGAAATCACCATAAACCGGCCTAGAAATGGACTTTCTGTCGCATCTTACCAGTAGTGATGAGGTTGGGTAAATATATATAGACGTATGTGCTGGTGTGTGTGAGTGCGTGAATGTATTTATATTTGTAGTAAGTTTAATCGTAACGTGATCTGCAAAGCTGCGATTCTGTTTCAGATTTCCAATTCTTGCAATAATAATATAAAGGTCATATACCAACCTTTTTCTATTAGTTAAAACGGCCCAGATCTCAGATATTTTGTTGCCTTTCTCTATGTCTCTTATAACCGATTTATAATCATCTCGAGGGAGATATAACCTTGGATGTATAAGTAGTCGACGGAGTGGCCTATTGTCTGTATCAGCAAGACATCGAGGGAGACTATCCCTTTTTTCATTAACGCTAGACCAGAGATATTGTCTTTACGTCTGAGGTGGAGTGCCACACCTGCCATCAGCTCCCCACTTTACCGCACATATCCCTGTGCTACTCCTATGCTGAGTTGGCGAGGGCTGGTATTGAACCCGGAATCTTCTGGTTCCGAGCCGCGTGCACTACCGACTGAGCTAATATACATGTGTATGTGTATACGTGGGTGTGTGTGTGTGTTTGTTTATCTAGTACTTTAATAACATTAAAAAATAGATATTGGCATTGTGTATGTGTGCTTACAATATTGCCTTGTGCCTGACTAATGTATATAATATATATACATTAGTGCCTGACTAATCTTATTATATTGGAGATTGTGTGTTTTTCTGTCTGTAACCGAAACTATATTACTACTCAAGTCACAATTCCCTTAGTTATTGACATCACATTCTCAATGGTTTTATTTTTATTTTAACCTCAATTATTAATAAAATTGTTGTACATTATTAATACTGTTAGCCATATCTACATACTAACAACATGCAAATATATTTATATATACAACAAAATAGCGGTTTACAGTGTGAACGGGAAGGCTAATTTGCATATTGATATTAAAAAATCGAATTTGATAAATATGTGCTCAGTGTTATTGATTTCTAACTGTTTGGTTTTATTTTAATGAATATAAACAAAAATCTCTTCAATGAATCTTAAATGAAATCCATTAACAAGAAAAAATAACAGTCATTTTATTCTTTACTTCCTATTTTAACTAAATACTTAAATTAGAAAAAAATAACAATGAAAGATGAGAGTGATGGAAGAGTAAGTTTCAGTTGTTATATTTTTCGATTATATCCCCCTCTGTTTCAAACCTTTTTATCTGCATTCTTATTTAGTATCATTAGTCTTTCTAATTTATTATAATATTTTATTACATTAACACTTAAATACTTGCACCCGGAAGGTGTATATATTTGCTAGTGTATATAATATATATACATTAGTGCCTGACTAATGTATATAATATATATACATACTAATGTAGCAAGTTCTGACTCCTCTTTTAAAATTGATACCCAGTGCATTATTAACATTGACATTCTGATTTTTTTTAAATCCTACATCAGGCCCATAAGTTTCCATCATGAAATAATGCAAAAATTATTGATTAAATAATGAATTAAATTAATGACATAAGTTATAGTTAATAGGTAGTTTTAAGAGCGGTAATAGGGTTAGTGACAGTTTTAATTAGTGCATTGTCAGTCGCCAACGATTTAAAAAAAAAATCATATTACAATAAAGAGACAAGAAAAAATATAAATAAATATAGAAAAGACTTCCGCTTGCATTTATTTAAGAGAAAATGTTCTGGATTCCATGACCTTCTCTCCGATACTCTTTGCGTATGAAAGCTTAATTAATTTCATTAAATTTCCTCTTACTCTTCATTTTGTACGTCGCTTTGCCTTAGGCGAAAAGTGACGAAGAAACAAACGACATTTTAAGATGAAAAAGTGCGGCGGGTGAGGAAAGAGGCAGGAAGAGTTAGGCGTAATACAGGCCGCTATCAAAAGCAATTTGCTGCTCTTTTACTGTTGGGTTTTATGTGAAATGGTTCAAAGAAAAGACAATCATAAACTCTGGCGCGCGATTTGAAAAAGGAAGTATTGAATAAAGTTCACCTCGGTAGATCTGTTATGCCAGATAAAGAAGATTGAACAAGTGCATTAGATTAACGTAGAAGTGTCCAAGTACAGTTTCCGTGATTAAATGAAAGATAATTGAAGATAGTAAGAGAGTACTCTTCGACCCTCACCCATCCTTCACTCACTCTCTGCCTTTCTTTCCCACATCCAATCCCATTATATATATATATATATATATATATATATATATATATATATATATAAAGTGTGCATATAAATTTAGAGAAATGTTGTTCGCCTTTGTAAAGCTTACATGCATGCATATACATTAATAATTAAATCTTATAAAATAGCAATAATAAGCTAATAAGAGAGCACTCTTCGACCCTCACCCATCCTTCACTCACTCTCTGCCTTTCCTTCTCACACATTCAATCCCATATATATATATATATATATATATATATATATATATATATATATATATATATATATATTATGGACTCTCTCGACGATTTTCGACGCATGAGGGTTCACACACATAATGAACACCCACACAGTGATTTGTTTATAGTGGTAAAGGCTTGTGTTGAACCATCCACACTTTTTGGCACAGTCGATAGGAATGAATTGGTGCATCAAGGGTTGCCACAAACCCAATCAACGACCGACCTCAGCAATTTTGAATTCAGCTACTACCCTTGGGAAAGGTATGAATCCATATATTCTCCCACCAGCTATGGTTAAATAGTAGGGCACACTGGCCTTTCAGCCTTGAGTAGGTAACCAGTCCAGGAGAGGGATATATATATATATATATATATATATATAATATATATATATATATATATATATATATAATCCCTCTCCTAGACTTGTTACCTACCCAAGGCTGAAAGATATATATATATATATATAATATATATATATATATAAAATGTGCATATATAGAGGAATATTATATATAAGTGGAAAATTATTCGCCTTTGTAAAGCTTACATGCATGCATATACATTAATAATTAAATATTATAAAAATAGCAATAATAACTCATAGAGAATATATTATGCACGCACACAATAAAGTACATTTTGCAAAGAATTACACACATACACTCACACATACAGGTATATATATATATATATATATATATATATATATATATATATATATGAGTTAAATTAATATCACCCATAAAAATATCCTCTAAATGATAATAGCGAAGGGCAACTCGCTACATACACATGCACTCATAAATACAGCCAATCATACACTTACACACGCATATATATATATGTGTGTGTGTTTGTGTGTGCGCGCGTGTCTGTATAATAAAAGAAGGTCCCAAAGCGGTTGAATATTGTTTTTTATATTTATTTCACTTGGCGTGGCACGTGTTTCGGATTCTTTAAAGTCCTCCCCAATCTAATACAATTATGGTTAGTTTTGGAACTTATTTTATTATATATAGTCAAAGTATAATGATTTACAAATTCCAATATCAGTGTGAATTTTCAGTTTAGAAAACAAGATATAACATGATTGTAGATCTAATAGTTTTCTCACTAAACATAATGATTTTTACTCTAAAAATGGATTGGAAATAATTTTTACTCTAAAAATGCATTAGAAATGAATTTTACTCTAAAAATGCATTGGAAATGAATTTTACTCTAAAAATGCATTGGTAATGATTTTTACTCTAAAAATGCATTGGAAATAATTTTTACTATAAAAATGCATTGGGAATGATTTTTACTATAAAAATGCATTGGACAATGATTTTTACTATAAAAATGCATTGGAAATAATTTTTACTATAAAAATGCATTGGAAATGATTTTTACTATAAAAATGCATTGGACAATGATTTTTACTATAAAAATGCATTGGAAATAATGTTTACTATAAAAATGCATTGGACAATATTTTACTATAAAAATGCATTGGAAATAATGTTTACTCTAAAAATGCATTGGGAATGATTTTTACTCTAAAAATGCATTGGAAATAATTTTTACTCTAAAAATGCATTGGAAATAATTTTTACTATAAAATACTTTTGACAATGACTTTTACGATAAAGTTGTCAGAATTAAGAATAGAAAAACACGTACTTCGAGTAATTTCCATCCAATCAATGTACGGGATTTCAACAGTGCATTATTTTGTGCTTCTTGATCCAACGAGAGGAAAATAGATATTTTATAATAAAATAAAAAATCCGCAAAGTGGTTTGAAATTTATTTCGATTTCATTGTGGGTATGATACGTTTTTCGGTTTTAATAATAATAGGAATAGAGGTTTACTCATCTTCATTTAAAAGACTCTTTCTTGCTAGACTAATTCTAATAGTGTACTGTTTTGAAATATATCTAAGAGTAATAAGGTTGATACATAGAAGTAAGTAAACATTCATTTAAGGTTTTATCCTGCTCTACTGGCCAAGAATAGTCACTTTGTTATTCATATTTTTCGATTTTAAGTAATTTGTTTAATCAAATATACATAAACGGACACACAAACACACACATCCACACTTACACAACCACACACACACACACACATATATATACATATATATATATATATATATATATATATATATATATATATATACTTGTGTGTGAGAGTGTATTTGTGTGTGTGTGTGTGAGTGTGTGTATTTGGGTGTGCGTACGGAATATATTCCCGGCTTGCCACAATTCTTCCGTTAATTACTAAGTGGAGTCTCCCGCCTTCAAACACCAGTTGTGTCCTGTTCACGGGACAGGAGACTTTGCCCCCAGCATTCAGTGTGCATACCACACCAGTGCTCTTTCATCATCCAGCTGCGCAGAGGTAACACGCACGAGTTACGTCTCCTGTCTACTGGATTTAAGGCTTTGCTCATCTGGCATTCCATGAGCATGTTACACCAGAACCTGAACAAACCAGTAAGTGTTATACTTAAATCTATCAACCAATAGCCTCAAGACGATACTGAAGTCCATTTTGCCTATAGGACATTTCATTTATGCACATAAGTATAATCCATTCTTTGAGTCTTATATCATGATGTATATTTTACTTCTATTAAGTTTGCTAAGGCAATAGATAACCTTGTTATTACTTATTCGTGAATTGCTATTATATAATATTTATAACTTCCGAGGAACTGATATACACCAACCAACTATTATTCATCCCAACACACATACATACGAATATATATATATATATATATATATATATATATATATATATATATAGATATATATAGATATGTACATCATACTTCCTAATAACCCTATCACTGATACAATAAATAGAAACCTAAAAGAGAGAGGCATTAAGACAGTCACTCACTCCACTAAAACAGTCAAAAACATTTTACAGAATAGAAATAATGATAAACACACACATTCCGAAGCTGGAGGCTACACAATTGATTGTTTAAATTGTAACAAAAAATATGTAGGCGAGACTTCCAGATCTTTATCTAAACGTCTATCGGAACACAAATACCATATTAAACGAGGTTTTCTAAACAACGCCCTAGCTAAACACATTTTTTATCATAACTATGCCTTTGACTTTAAAGGTGCCAAAATATTATCCCATATACACGATAAAACACTACGTAGAATTATGGAATCTTGCGTTATTCTTACCCATAAAATCATACCCCAAAGACAAGGCTTTTTTAATATATTCCCTTATTTAGCGACACGTGTAGTCAGAAACCAGAAAATCCCATTCACATGACATTTTTTGTTATATACTTCCCAACAAATTTTAAATTTTCACATTATCCAAAAAATAAAAATAAAACCTTACAACCATTCATACTTTTTTACTTTATATATAAGAAAAACAAAAAATAGAAAATGTATAATATTAATTAGAAAACAAAATTTTTGTTTCTATAAATCTGTTGAAGACCAACCGTCAACAGGCTAATACTCATCCCGCTTTGAATAAGAAAATTCGTCTAGGGTCAAACTTGTTAATATGTCTTCTTTTTTAAAAAACTGTTACAATAAGATATACATAATCTGATGACCGAGAAAAATGCGGCGGAAGTGCTCACATTCGAAACTATTGTATACCTTTTTTTTTTTTTTGCAACATCAAGGTTTTTGTTTTGAACTCATATGACTTTTGTCTCCGCTTTTAACAACACGGAGTATAAACAAGCTCTGAAGATGATTTTTATAAAATCGAAATATTGTTCAATATCAGCTATGAATATGTTATAAAATGTTTTCACTTTAACAGCATTTTGTGGTGTTTTCATATCCTTTCATCTATACTCATATATATATATATATATGCACAATAAATATAAATACACTAGCACACATACATACACACACACATAATAATTTTAATTTGTTTGTTTTTTTCCCTGCTGTATCTTCAGCCGTATACTAACAAATCTACAACCAATTTACTATTTATACTCTTGGATCAAAGTATTTATTTTCAAAAAGTAAAATATCTTCCTCATGGGAAAACGTTTCTCTCATAAAGACTTTAAAAATGAACTAAAATGTCTAAACAAGCAAGTTTGCTGCAAAATTTTATTAATGTATATTGTAAAAGGTCCTCTCTTTAAACATCAAAAGGATATATCTAAACAAATTAGTTGTCATTCTTAAAATAACGAATGAGATTCCATTTAAGATTAATAACATAGCTTTAAGCTAGAAATATAAAGGAACTTCAATGCATTGTTTCGGATTAGCACCCGGTTACAAAAAAACAACATGAAAATAAACATGAAAAAAAACAACAAATGTGTGTGCATTAATGCATCACTTAAGTGTCACTCATTTAGATTAAGAATATTGTTTTATAAATCTAGTTCTTTTTTTTTTTTTTGCAATAACATATTAACTTCATCAAATAATATAGTAATATAGTTATGCATTCTCTTCGCATTTCACGATAGTTTAAGGTAGCAATGCTCTTTGTGAGGTTTTACTGTAATGTTTAAGCCCACAAAAACAACAAAATAGACAAAAATAGCTAGCTAATATAACATGATTCAAGTCTTGGACATCCATCGTAGATTCGTTTTTCATCTCTCTCTCTCTCTCCCTATATATATATATATATATATATATATATATATATATATATATATATTGGTTAGGAGGTTGATTTAGAAGGCTATCACAATGCAGGTTTAAAGAAAAAAATAATACGGTAACAATGATGTTAATAGTAATATTTTCCGACAATATATATTTGATCCATAGAAAGGACCCTAATAGATACTGCCACTACAGTTCAAAATGGTATCCAACATTTCTCAGAGCGTCAGAATAGAGCCTCACTATCAGAGGCAGTTTAGTGTCATACTGAAGACATGTTATTTTTTGTGGTAGGGTATCCACGTGACGGATTGCAGGTATTTTATTTAAACCCGTAACCGTGTCCGTACACAGGTACAATAATTATTCATATAATGTAGTATAGAGGGGGGAATAGAGGGGGAAATTGATATTTGCTCCAACAAGTTCCTGCTGAGAGGGGGAAAAAAGAAGCGAGTTCACTGTCTTCTCGCAGGCCAAACTTTCTTTTGGCCAACACAGTCTTCGACCACCAACTGAAAATCCGTCGTCGTCGTCGTCGTCGTCAAAATAATCTTTTCTGACTGCCGTTTCACGTAAGACGAAAGCTTCTCTGCTTGTCACGCCACGCTCCACTCGCTTTGGTTATTTTATGGGCATATTACCCAAACATCCGGGCTCATCAGTCGAACCTCGCGTCCGTCCAGTGCCTAAATCGCATTTGTTTTTGCATGCGGGAGGACGCGGGTTCGATCCCGGCAGGCAAGACAATGTCTTGCTCTTTTTCCTTTCTCGTTCTCCGTCATATGTAGCCATTCAGAATGTTGGTAAAAAGTGGACGTAAGAGGGCATAAAGTTAGATACAAACCAGACATAAAGATACACGCGAAGTTGTCTTTGTCAAACTTCTGCATTTGCCCATACAAATCCCAAAGCTTCTATTATTTTTTTAAATCTGGGTCTAATTACTAGCAGTTGTCGGTTGCATTTACCTGTGACTAGCCGATGCCCCCCACCTCGTGGACAATTTATGCTCTCCTGACTCACTCATCGGCCAATATCAAAAAGACCATCTCCGTCTTCCAGTCTGTTGTTTTATCTCCTAAAAACATTATTTTCTTTCTTTTATTTCTATCCAATTTGAATTCGCTCCATAATCATGGCACGCTATAATTTACAGAGTAAAGCTACTCAAACGAGTAGTACCAGATACAGTTCTTCGTGTAAGCTGAAACAAGGAAACGCTTCCATTGTACGTTGATATATTTTGCTGAATACAATCTGTTCCCTACATTTTATACCCGTGTTGAGTTATTATTTATTGACCCATAAACAGGTCATTACACTTTATTTGCAGTCTTCAGTTAAAAAAATATTTCTAACTAAATCAGTGTGCAGACAAGATTACGCGTTGAGCAAAAAATGACAAGGAATTTATAAACAATATAAATATATATTAAATTACATTCATAGAGAAATTTGTATTTGCTTCTAATATTATATATACGTGTTTGTGCATTTGAATATTTATATATTTGCATATATAATAGCACACGCATACACACACACATACACAAACATATATATAATCATTTAATATTAAGGAGATAGGAGAAAGGTTGTATATTTTTGTGTGTATGTAAAGACATACTACTTGTATATTTCTGAAAAATAATATATTTCCATTCAAATATTTTACATATATCTGCCTTGGAATAGGTTTGCATACACGACAGGTTATAAACATATATATATATATATATATATATATATATATATAATATATATATATATATATATGTGTGTGTGTGTGTGTGTGTGTGTGTGTGTGTGTGTGTGTGTGTGTGTGTGTGTGTGAAATTTTTTTTCTCTAAGAGATGAACATTCTAACTTTATAAAATATTCCTAAATGAATCCAGATTGGTCAGCTATTAATCAAGAAATTGTTATTATTTTATTTATTGCTAAAAAAGGAAAATATCCAGTAAGTGTGAATATTCTATTATCTTCTGATAATGGTAGTATTTTTCTACATGTAATGACTTACCTTTTGATATGAGTAATTGTAAATTTCGTGTACAATCCCATGTAAAAGCTAAACCTTGGTAATCTTTGACCGTGTTACCAGAATTCGTTCTTGAGAATGAAACGCATAAAATTCTCTGTGATTTTGAGATAACGACGGATCACGTTTTTCTAGCCAGAAGCATATACCTAATATTGATTAACGAGAAAAAGGGAACTTGTCAAACAAACAAATACCCGAACTTGTCAACCGGTAAAAAATACCATGCGCTTGCCAAAGAATTGGAAAAAACACTGTTGAATATGAAGGTGAAAATTGTTGAAATGTTTGTGTATATAAGGTGTGTACCGGATGGCCACTTGTACTTATAGACTCGCCGACTACCATAAGACCAACTTCTTGTCCAATCACTGGCAGTACTCTGCTGCTGTTATTATTATTTATACTGGCTGATTCTAATCTTAGCTCACTACTACTTGGATCTTCTTGGACGACGGACCTAATGGATTCTATACCACAGGACTTATTGACTTACCAAAAGATTCTATATCACAGGACTTATTCACTTACCAAAGGATTCTATATCACAGGACTTATTCACTTACCAAAGGATTCTCTACCACAGGACTTATTGACTTACCAAAGGATTCTATAACTCGGGACTTACTTACTTATTTACTTTAAGTTCTTTACAACTGGCCAAGGATGGCGGCCAGATACTTAAATACTAATTGTAGTTGGTGCCTTTGGAACGTTCCCAAAGGCTAGAGAATTTAAAAATCAGAGGAAGAATCGAGACCATCCAGACACCACCATTGTTAAGATCGGCTAGAATACTGAGAACGTCCTAGAGATCAGAGCGGAATTTTTATCAGTCAGACTCATGTAAACTTACTAATTACATGATTTTTTGTCAGGGTAGTAAATGTTGACATATTGTAACGTACTTTTTCGGCATGAGTACTTGTGCATTCCGATCCTTTCTGAAAAAGCCAAACCTTGGTAATCTTACACATCAAGATAGGCTATGTTTACGGGTGAATAAGTCGTAATATTTCTTCTCGTCTTTCCAATCCTACATGGCCTTTGGTCGTCAAAGAGTGAAGTCGGTAAATTACTATTTCGGGAATATTTTCGAAGAAGTGAGTGAAAAACAAACGTTGAAGCAAAGTCGAGTAGAATAAAGACACAAACCTAAAACGGAAATAAACGAAGGAAGCTTCGGTTATCGGAAATCCCTGTCGGGGGAAGTTTTGTTTTTGTGACCTTTTTACCTAGATTGGAGTGGTGCGTAAAGCTATAAGAAAAAAAAGGTATACAGAAGTAAAGACAGAAGATTATAAGACAGTGACAATAAGAAAAAGACAGAGACAGAGAAACGGTGAAAAGAGAGAGAGAGAGAGAGGGGGGGGAAATAAATATAAAAAAAAACATAAGAAATCAGGGAAGGGTAAACATAGTACAAATAAACTATATATTAGAGTGAAGCCTGGTAAGTAGGTTTGTTTCTTTGTTTAATGATATATCAACCTTCGTGGGTTATTTAATGCCAAAGCCATCCATTTATGTATTTACCATATCATACGCACGAGTAGAATAGGACACAAAGTTAATTCTTTTGGCAGAGTTTAACTGGTTTGAATTCAGAGTTTTCCCTTCTGCTAAACCAGTTACCGTACCAAGATTAGAACCCAGTCCACCCTAATATTTACTCATGGCTAGATGGAGAAATAATCAGATTCCAACTTTTTCCAAAGTTATTAGGGCTATGTCCAGGACTTGATCTCAACTCACCGTGTCAATTTCCTACGATAATAACTATTACAGTACATTACATTACTTGTAGAAGAACAGTAGTTGCAGTATTTAACCCATTGCTTCTCAAAGTTATTGGTCCGAAAGTAAACGTAATAGCGCGGCTAGAGATCGAACGTGCTTACTACGATGTTGCAGTTCAACACGTCAGCCACTACCCCACATGGACTATGATGTTTAGCGTTTTCAATTTCTTTAACAAAATCTGTAATGTCGCAGAAATTCTACAACAAATAGATTTATGTTATGCATTATTCCCATATGAAAAAAAAGAGCACGAAATTTTATTGTCAGGTGTTTTTCAAGAATTATTGTTCGACTCTCCTGACGCAACTAAAAAAACAGATTGAAATTGTCTTAAAATGTGAATGTTTTCATATTCCTAGAAATTAAGGTTAAGGAGATGTACCAAAACGATATATGTCGCATAGAGCTAAGTTCGAGTTGTAGTAGTAGTCATTGTTAGAGTAGTAATAGACGTTAGTTCAGAAACAACATACTCAAGGCTTATAGTCACAAAGGTTGTTTATTCCTTTCAGGCTCGTGGGTTCTTTTTCAGAGTGTGTGTGTTGTGTGTGTGTTGTGTGTGTGGAGAGAGAGAGAGAGAGAGAGAGAGAGAGAGAGAGAGAAGAGAGAGAGTGTTGTGTATGGTCAACTATTCTATCTCATAACATAGAATCATGTTCAGTACTACCATCCCAAACCCACACGGGGAACCGGACCACGTCTGAAAAAGGAAGATTTTCCTCCTCTTCCGTTTCTCGTCCCGGGGTCACATCCTTTTCCGGTCAAAAACCGGTACTTCCGTTTTTGTTCTTAAATCTATTTCCGGGGTCATTCGTCGGTCACTGACTGGCACTCTGTTGAGTGCTTACCCTTCTAAATTGTAACCTTTGTTTTTATTTCCTTTTCTTCTCTTCCTCCTTTCAATCCCCAAATTCCCCGTAGACCACAACAATTACGCTACATACCTCCCTTACCATTATTCTAAAATTTATTCCCGTAAAACAATTTCCAAAAGTATGATACTAGCATTTATGGCTCAGGAATATGCGTAATTATTTATTAGTTTGTTAATGATAATTTGGGTTCATTTTACCCGATATTTACTGTCCTTCTCTCCCTTTGATAACCCCCCTGTATGAGCATTCAACGAGATATGCACGTTAAGATGATAAAATAAATGTCTAGTATTATTATTAAACAAACATACCAGAATGGATGACAAAATGCAAAACTAGCTTGATCCAGAAAGATCCCCAAAAAGGAACCATCCCCAGCAACTATAGGCCAATAACGTGCCTACCTATAATGTGGAAAATCTTAACCGCACAAATAAAAGAAGAAATCTACTACTCGCTTCATTACCGTGGATTATTTCCAGAAGAACAGAACCGATGCCGTAAGGGAACAAGAGGAACAAATGATCTGCTCTTTATAGATCAGCACATTCTTAAAGAGGCTAAAGAGAGGCGAAAACATCTAGTGATGGCATGGATTGATTATAGAAAGGCATACGGTATTTGTTCCGCAAACATGGATCCTTGAATGCTTGAAGATGTACAAAATATCGGACAAAGTAATAAAATTCATCACTAATGCCAGGAAAAATTGGAAAGTTGAATTAATAGCAGGAGGACAGAAATTAGCTGAGGTAAAAGTACGAAGAGGCATTATCCTGGGTGACTCCCTATCCCCATTACTATTTGTTATAGCAATGATGCCTCTTAACTTTATACTTGGAAAATGTACAGCATTAGTGTTACGTAATCGCCGGCCAGCACCTATGTTTGTGGCCTTGTGCCAGACTTGGAAAAGAACCTTTGGAAAAATGTACTACCGATTATCTTGTGTTGCTGGGTGGTCTTTGTGGAATCACCGAAAAAGTAGTTAGGATAGATAACATCTTTTTAACGAGAGAAAGGAGACGATAAGTCTAGATTTAACGAAAAAATAGGATGAGTGACTCCAAGAAATCTTTGATCTTTAGGTTGGTGAACTCTGGTTGACCAGTGAGAATAGAACGAATCGAACATTCGATTCGTTCGAGAAAGAGCTCGAAATTTCTAAAAGTAGAATCTTCTGGAAGATTATTTAGAAATGCTATTTAAGAGACCCGTGAATAGAATCACGATCAGTTAGGGTCCGGGACCGGAGGCAGTCAGATCCAGTCAGAGAAGATATCAGAGCCAGGAGGCCGCACGTGGCAGTTGATGAACTGATGTCGCTAAGTACTAAACCTGAGATGTAATATTTTACACTGGACGAAGCTGAAAACATATTTTAAGAGTGAAGCCTGATAATTGGAACGAAGTTAAGAGCATCACTAAAAACATATATGTTAACGATATCTCTCTCTCTCTCTCTCTCTCTCTCTCCTCTCTCTCTCTCTCTTTCTCTCTCTCTCTCTCTCTCTCTCCTCTCAAAAGTTATAGGAAGTTTGGAATATAATAAATTTCTGAGAAGTAAACCCGGTGTTATTAGTTTGCTCTATTTACAACGAAAGAAACCGTTTTATGAATGGGAACTCTGCCACAAACAAAATAGTAAAATATATTATCGTAAAGGGGACGACCACTGGACGCCCGTGGAGAAAGTCAATTGGCCGTAACGAAGAAGCACGCGGCCGTGAAACGTGATACCTTTCCCTTGACCAAAAGAAGTGGAGAAGGATTTTGGGGCCACAGACGATGACTGCTAGATCTGGGGTGTGTATGTAAACAAACTCCGTACATACGAAGATACGAATTGTAGTGCCGGGAAAGAAAAGGCACGACGTCACATATACACGAGAAAAGGCACTACGTTAAATATTACGAACTGGTGCAGTAACGTCACATATTCCTAATTGGAAGCCGTCACGTAACATTAGTTTTGATTGACAAGACGAGAGAGACTTGTCATCTTGTGGATTTTGCCGTCCCGGTCGATCACAGAGTGAAAATGAAAGAGAGTGAAAAGATCGACAAATACTTGGACCTTGTCAGAGAACTGAGAAAACTGTCGAATTTGAGGGTGAAGTCCGTAGTAATTGTAATTGGTGCCCTTGAAACGGCCCACAAAGCCCTGGAAAATAACTTGGATTAATTGCAAATCAGAGGAGGAATCGAGACCATTCAAACAACAGCACTGTTAAGATTGGCTAGAATACTCTGAAGAGTCCTATAGAGTCCTTAGGAGAAATGCTGTCACTCAGCCTCCAGTGAACCACCGGCTATGGCAGGTGTGGTAAACTAATACTACTACTACTACTACTACTAATAATAATAATAATAATAATAATACGACACAAGAGAAAAGAAGCTGTGAAATGTAAGGAGAAAGAGATGAGAGGACCAACCATGTAATAAGAGAATGCAGCGTGTGTGAAATTCATAGGTATAAACAGATACCTGTGAGCAAAAATAAAACTATAACCGCAAACTGGCCGATTATAAGCCTTTTTTATCAAATATATATGTCTGTGCATTACTTGTTTAAATTAATACGCAAGAATTGTTTTTCTTTTGGTCTTTATTAAAAACCCCAGACCCAAATGATTCTAGAACCACGCAGAAGAGAAGCAGCATCTTGAGAGCCAACGACAACGTTTACTCTTGCTGATTGTCTGGCAGTAACTAACTTAAGTAAAACTAATTTCTGTTCACACGCTTCTATTCACGCGTTTCGGAAGGGGTTAAGTAAAGGTTATTACCTGTCAATCATAACTATAACGGCTAACGGTAATTTTCCATTCAACCCCCGTTATTTGAATCTACCGAACTTCAAAAATATCACTTAAAAATTAAAAAAAGAACTCACCTAACTAAAAAATTATTTATCTAATACTTTCTCATCTAATGTCCTGGTGAAAATTTTATAACAAACTGAAACGTTTTAACATCGTCTTCACCATATACAAAAAGATTTGTCTTTTGGTGCACTTTTTTAATCTCATTTATATTTCTACATACCATCGAATCTATTTCTATATATTACCACTCATTTGTTTCATTTCCCATATTACACACTCATAATTGTCATATGATACCATGATAACGGGTGAAGGTCATCCGAAATATTGGAAAAAATAAACAAAACAAAGGTTGTGTATTGAAACTGTTTTTTTTTTTTTTGCTTGTTCATTTCCCATGCTTCATGATAACCCAAAAGAAACGTTCACAAGAACAAAGTTGATAGGCAATATATATATATATATATATATATATATATATATATATATATATATATCTGTGTCTGTGTGTGTGTGTCCGTGTGTGTTGTGTGTGCGCGCGAGCGTGTGTGTGTGTGTGAAATTCATAGATATAAACATATACCTGTGAGCAGAAATAAAACTACAACTGCAAAATGGCCGATTATAAACCTATTTTTTAACAAATATATATATATATATATATATATAATATATATATATATATATATATATATATATATATATATTTCACCTGAAAATCCCAACACTCAAATTGATCCGAAAAGCAAACACCTACAATTTACATGGATAAATAAATTGAGAAAATACCACAGCGGGAAATAATAAGACAATACTCAGTATTAATAAGTAAAAAAATATTACATAAGAAGACAAAAGGATATTCGGAAAATTCTGTTTTAATTCAACAGACATTCCGGAATCACATGAAAATGATACATCGATTTTTTTTTTTTGGGGGGGGGGAACCTGTTCAGAAATCTTAATAAAAATGCTTACAGCTTGCATTCTTCTGACGTCTTATAACTGAATTCCACGTTTTCACTAACACAACGAAGACCTGGATGAACATTTGAAAAAAAAATGTGACACCTTAAAACTACCATCGTTCTAGTAACTGTGGCAGCCCTGGGTATGATGAACAGATATGATAACCAACTCATATGATATTGTGCCTAAAAGTCCTGATTATGTCTAGGCAAGAATTGATAATACACAGAATTCATTTGTAGCTTATCTGATAACAGATAAAACATTTGCTCACATGATAAGCGAATGTATCAAACTGGCATCAAGTGAATAAAAGAGCGAGGAAGGTGATTCACTCGGAACTGCGCAAGATATTAAAATTTCCCTAAGGAAGATTTAAATATCGGAAGTACGTGTTGCGAAAATAAAACAAAAAAAAGGGTTTAGAAAAACCAAATTAAAACTATTTTGTGAACAGTCTTTGTTATAATACACACACACACACACACACACACACAGAGGCACATACACACACAAATAAATATATATATATATATATATATATATATATATATATATATATATATATATATACTTCTAAAGTGTTACTGTTGTGAAAAAAAAACCAGATAACACAGTTTTAAAAAATATAAAAAAATTCAAACTTATATCCGGGAAATAAATTAAGAAAAGAAAAGGCAAGCACACTCATCATACACACACACACACACACACACACTCTCTCTCTCTCTCTCTCTCTCTCTCTCTCTCTTCTCTCTCTCTCTCTCTCTCTCTATCTATCTATCTTTTCTCTCTCTCTCTCTCACTCACTCTCAACACACAACACACACACACACACAACACACATATATATATATATATATATAATATATATATATATGTGTGTGTGTGTGTGTGTTGAAAAGGTAAATAAAGGAAAGAAAGTATAGAATGGATAGAATAGGATATTCTGATTAATTGTACTTACACGTGTTTCGGTCATGAGTTTATCCATGTGAACATTATTCAATCTATTATTATTTTTAAATGACAAAATGAAATGAAATAATAATTGTTGTGAGGTTTTAAGGGGTCAAATAAGAACAAACAACGAGTAACGAAAAGTAGAAAAATGTATTAACAGAAAGTAGACAATACAATAGAGAGATGTGGAAATTACGTCCGACGAACAGAGTTATTGGCACTCGCATTGGCTTGCTCAAGCCACACTTATCCCTGTTTATTTATAGTAAGCTGTTGGCGCATTCCATTGGTCTTATAGGGTGTATCACCTATAACAGTAATAATAGAAGAAATGTAGAAATGTTCCACACACAAAGAAAATATCGACCTTCCTCAGAGTAAATTTCTACATTTTTTCTATTATTATTATTTCATTTGATTTTGTTATTTAAAAATAAAAATAGATTGAATAATGAACACATGGATAAACTCCTGACCGAAACACGTGTAAATACAATTAATTAAAATATCCTATTTCATCCATTCTATACTTTCTTTCCTTTCTTTCTCTTTTTGACATACCGTTGGATTCACTTCTATTTTCATTTTTCACACATATATATATATATATATATATATATATATATATATATAAAAGTAAGTAAAGTATAGTCGTCGGGGTGGCCTAAAGTCGGTATCAACCAGTCAGCGAGGGAGTCTATCCCCTTTTCAATAGCGTTAGAACAAGAAGATTGTTTTGGCGTCTGAGGTGGAGTGCCACACCTACCATCAGGTCCTTACTTTACCGCACAGATCCCTGTGCCACTCATACGCTGAGTTGGCGAGGACAGGTATCGAATTGTGTGTACATTTGTACTCAGGATACCTACTGCTTTCTTCACTGACCACTGACTTTAAATTAACCATTCGATGTCCCTTTTTACATCAGATTTTTACATCGTCTTAGGTAAGAAATACAACTGACTACAACAAACATTATTTACGCTTATTTGATAAAACCAATTTTTCGAATATCATAATATAGTTATGTTTATCATCAAGTTTTGTTTTCTAGACCGTTGTATTTCTTTCTTAGGACTATAGAAAAATCTAATTCAAAAAGAAGCCTCCATGGGTTAATATAAAATCAGTGGACAGTAAAGAGAAAACTTGGTATCCCGACTTTTAATCCAGTCGGCCCTTAATTAGAACCGTAATCAAAGTTCCATCATACTAACCGTCATAATTTTCTGTGTGATTTTATAGCTAATCGTTAGAAGGAATGAAAGACTTGACGCCTTCGTTTAATCAAAGCCTCCCCTCGGATTACAAGTTACGTAATCAGCTGATGTATGCATTACACAATTTGAGTGTGCGTTCCCCGCCAGCGGTGACTTAGAAACATAGCATTTGCGAAATCCGACACATGTCACTGAAGATCTGCTCATTGTATAAGTGAACCTGCTTAAAAGCAGACACGTCAGTTTCAGCCTTGTATTAATGTAAACACCGCTTAGAGGTTCGAATCACAATGTCGAATGACTTAATCAGTGCGTACACGTGCCTATCAAGAGGAAGGTGGATATTCTTAACCTACAGGGAGACAGACAGACAGAGATATATACAGAGATGGAGGAAAGGGAGATAAAATATCGCGAAATCATGTATGGACAAACAGAATAAGAGAGAGGGGGGAATAAGATAGATGAGAGAAGAGGGAGAGGGAAATATAAAGGTGGGGTGGGGAAGTGAGAGGTTAAAATCAAGATATCAGTTATGCCTGAAAAAAGGCAGATGGAATGAGATAGAGAGAGATAGGGGTGGAGAAAGAGAGAGAAAAACAATCAAAAAATAGGTTATGGGTGAACTGAGAAAGACAGAGGAAGAGACAAAGACTGGGGGAGAGGATAAAAGAGGAAGGGAGAAATCAAGAAATCACTAAAGGACAGAGAGAGAGAGAGAGAGAGAGAGAGAGAGAGAGAGAGAGAGAATAAAGAGAGAAAGAGAAAGAGAGAGCGATTGGGGGGGGGACTGAGAATTCGGGTAAGGGTGATCGGATAAAGAGGAAGAGAGAGACAGAAGAGGGAGGGATGGGGTAAAAGAGAGAGCAAAAAAATCAAGACATCTAGAAAATATAGATAGAGGATGAGAGAGGGGAAAGATGGCAAAAAGAGGGGGAAAATGAAGAAATCATGTAAAGGTAAGCAGAGAGAGAGAGAGAGAGAGAGAGGGGGGAAGAGAAAGAGAGTCTGTCTCTCTGTCTGTCTGTGTGAGAGAGAGTGAGAGCGATGGGGGAAAAGAGAGGAAAAAACTGAGAATTCAGATAAGGGTAATCGTATAAAGTTAGAGGGAGAGATGGACAGAAGGAGAGAGATATGTGGTAAAAGAGAGAGGGAAAATATCAAGAAATTTAGAATAGATAGAGAGTGAAAGGGGTAGAGAGATGGCATAAAAGAGAGGGAAAATGACGAAATCATGTAACGGTAAACAGAGAGAGAGAGAGAGACAGACAGACAGACAGACAGACAGACAGAGTAAAAAATTCAATAATGTATTCGTCCCTTGTGATATTACTATTTGTTATTTTCTTTATTTTCTAGAATTTTTAAAAACAATTTATCTAATTTCAATATTTATTAGTTGCCAATCAAAATTACAAACATTTTCCATGAGATATAACAGATTTCTACTGTGTTTTATGACTGTAGTTTGAAAATTACTATATGAGACAGAGACAGAGACAGAGACAAAGACAGAAAGAGTACTGGAGATTTTTGCATACACATTATAGCATATTTGTCACCTTGGTGTGCCTCACTTCCGCTTCAAAGAAATTTATAATTAAAGAAACAGTAATTTTCTTTCCTGTCCTCAAAATTCTTAATATTAATGGAAAACAACAATCATGCAATCTTGGAAAAGTAAGATTGTTAAGTTGGAGTTTATGGCATTTCAAATCTAGTTGGGTTATTTTATACCGGAGACGTTTTGTGTTATTCATTATTGATGGGTATTCATACTTTTGTCCATAAACTCAATTTTTATAACTGAATTTAAAAAAACTAATTTCACATATTCAACCCATACATTAGACTCTAAAAGGTATTAACACTATGGGTCTGAGTGAGACCTGGGAGTAATGTTGATAAAGAGGTACTGTAAATTCACTAGAGCTCTGGAATTGGAACTTCATCATTAGATGCAGTTTAACGTCATAACTCAGGACACAAGAGGATCAGAAGAAAAACAACTATACAGATACTCCAAGTGACAAATAAAATATTATTTAAAAGTATCACATATAACTTTAAAACTATACTTTTATACATATAGTGTGTAGATAAAAGTGTTTAATTTATGTTAAGTTGGAAAATGTTAAAGTGAACAAATATGTTTCCCTCACTTTATATATACTAGCAAATATATGCACCCTCCGGGTGCAAGTATTTAAGTTTTAATATAATAAAATATCATATTAAATTAGAAACGCCAATGAAACTGAATAAAAATGCAGATAACATGATTTTGAACAGAGGGGTTATGATTGAAAAATAGAACAACTTTGAAACTAACTCTTCCATCATTTTCAATTACTCCTATTCCTAATTTAACTATTTAGTTAAAATAGGAAGTAAAGAATAATATTACAGTTATTTCTTTTTGTTAAGGGATTTCTTTTAAGATTTATTGAAGAGAATTTTGCTCATATTCAATAAGATAAAACTAAACAATTAGAAATCAATAATATTAAACACATATTTATTAAAATCAAATTTTTAAGATCAATATGCAAATTAGCCTTCCCGTTCATACTGTAAACCTCTATTTTGTTGTATATATAAATACAAATGCATGTTATTTGTATGTAGATATGGTCAACAGTCTTAATGATGTAAAACAATTTTATTAATAATTGAGGTTTAAATAAAAATAAAATCATAGAGAATGGGATGCAGATAACAAAGGGAATTGTGATTTTGTATAGTAATATAGATTCGGTTACAGACAGAAAAACTCACAATCTCCATTATAATAAGATATTACAATATCAAAGGAAAATATTAAAATCATAATGGATTACAGGTGTTACTTTGAAATATTGTTTATCCTCCAATTATATTCTGTAAAAAAATGTGTACATTAGTGGCTTTAATCTGTTATCATACACAGGCAACGCCGGATATCCCCACTAGTAGAAAATCAGAATTAATAGACTCTCGATATCACTCAGACCAACCTATTTACACACCTTTAAACTTGAGGATAGAGGTTACCCCAATAGCAGTTGGTGCACTTGTAACGGTACCCAAGAAAGAAGACTGGGGAAGTTTAAAATTAGAGGAAGAATCGAGACCAACCAGACAACAGTATTGTTAAGATGGGTTGGAACGCTTAAGAGTCCTGAAGAGCGGAGGACTCTTACTGTCACATAGAATCCAGTTATTGACAACCAGCTATCACTAGTGGGAAAATTCACAAGAATTGATACAACAATAATATTATATGCATCTATATCTCTCTATATATATATCTGTGTTCCCACCTATTTGTATACCAATCAGTGTTCCAACACACACACACATGCGTAACCCCAAATATATATATATATATATATATATATATATATATATATATATATATGAGGAAGAATGAATAAAGAAAAGAAAGAATAGAATGGATAATAAAAGAAAAATTTAATCAATATCACTTACACATGTGTTTCGGTCAGTTCATCTGTGTGAAAATATTTCGCACACAGAGAAGATTCGACCTTCATCAGAGTGAATTTTATTTGAATTTTATTTTGAATTTTATTTTTTCATTCAAAATAAAATTTCACTCTGATGAAGGTCGAATCTTCTCTGTGGGCGAAATATTTTCACACAGATCAACTGACCGAAACACATGTGTAAGTGATATTGATTAAATTCATCTTTTATTATCCATTCTATTCTTTCTTTTCTTTATTCATTCTTCCTCATATTGTCGGATTCATTTCCAATTTCCATTTTTACACACACACACACACACGCACACACACACACACATATATATATATATATATTATATATATATATATATTATATATATATATATATATATAAGAGTCTTGGAAATCTGCGGCGACAAGCTGTCACTCAGACTCCAGTGAAAAACCACCAGTCAGAACTGATGTGAATTAAAGATGTGTAATAATAATAGACCTGGAGATCATAGGAGTCTCGCTGTCACCCAGCCTCTTGCAAACCACGGACTAAAGTGTGTCTGAAAAACTTGAATCGAGTGAAATAATAATAATAATAATAATAATAATAATAATAATAATAATAATAATAATAATAATCACATGCAACAAACTGGAGAGATTGTCCATGAGAAGACCTGGACACACACATATAAGTGTGCGTATTTATATACGTCTGTGTATGTGTGTATGTGTGTGTGTGTGTGTGTGTGTGTGTGTCAGCGTATTTATATCTATCAATGTTCTTCTCTATTGTATCGCCCATAAATAAATAATTCTGTAAGATGTTTTAATAAATGTTCTTTCTAGGATATTATTATTTCACAAGACATATATTTTGATATGATTTATTACCTAATTCTAAAGCGCTGAATGTCTGTAACCAAAAATAAAATTGCATGACTATATTCAAAAGGTCTGTACGTATGTTTAGACTGTACGTGTAATTGGACCGCTAAAACTTTTGCTTACAGAGTTTTAATACACTAGAGAACGCTACTAAATTATAGCTAATGATTCTAATGGTGTACTTAGGTATGGTTCATAGTCTCTATTTGTCCAACCGTATATCTATATTTACGCTTTCGAACATACGCGCGTGTGCAGAGAGAGGGAAATAGTAAAGTGGGTGCGGGGTAGCATCATATTTATCAACAGGATAAACGTAATTTACAAACCGAGTGCGAAATCCTGCTTAATCTCCTTGTTCTCATTTAGTATTAATTCCCTTTGGAATCACCGACATTAATACGATTTTGTAACACATTTTAGTTTACGGACAGGCCAAATAAATACCACACTCTTTGAAAAGCAGAAAACTATACATTCTAATAAACTGTTTCCTAGACATATATCTTGTAAAATGTAATAACCAGAAAATATTTTGATTATAATTTTAAATACTTAAGAATAATTAAGTTCATACATTAATTTATTTTTGAGGGTAAAAGAACAGCGCATTATCGGTGTATAACCAACGTTAAGTTCTGTTAATGCATTAATATATCCAGTGAGACATTAACATTGAATATGCGGTATGGAAAGATAACTACTAACATGAACGATAAACAAATGGCTGTTCTCGTACAGAACCTATAAACAACTTCTTGTGAGCGTAGTTTTTAAACTGAACAAGTCATGGAAACAACACCATACAAGGAAGCAGCTGTACGGCCACCTTCCCCTTATTTCACAAACCATCCGAGTGAGACGGACAGGACATGCTGAACACTGCTGGAGAAGCAAGGACAAACTCATAAGCGACGTTCTCCTGTGGAAGCCAACACATGGACATGCTAATATGGGCCGCCCAGCAAAAACCTACATTGACCAGCTCTGTGCGGATACTGGGTGATGCAGAGAAGACCTCCCGGGGAAAATGAAAATGAAAAATTGGCGAGAGATTGTCATGGATATCCGTGCTTATTGCGTGACATAATGATGATGACCAATAGCTGGAGGGAAAATAGTAAGATTCATACCTTTCCCAAGGGTATTAGTGTTGTGGAAAGAGCAACAGCCTGGTGTATGATTTTAATTCCTAATTATTAACAAGTTTGGTCGATCAAATAAGGATTGACGTCAGAATATAGTTTAGTTTGACGCTTTTGAAAAACTTAGCTGTCTACCTATTACCGCTTCGTTGAATTGTTCTATTTGCCTTGATTTTATCTTCCACCATCTGCCACCGGCTTTAATAGAATCCTATTCGCGCCATTCTGTTACATGCCTCGTCCCGCCATTAACTAAATCACTATGCGTAATTGCTGCAATTTCTGGCGACTCACTAACCGTCGTCTTCCATCTCCGTGATCCGACGCTCCTCTAGCCTGCCGGGGCTCCCATTCGCAACTTACTTACGTTGCATTTTAATATGAGGTTTCTGGTGGCGATAATCATCCCAATTAAGTGGTCAGCCATTCGCCTAATCCTCGCACAGCGTCTATTAAAGAACGCCAAGTTGTTGGCGCCGCCGCCGTCGTCGTCGTCTTCGGCTCTTTTAAGCTGCCTTGCGTACTTGGCTTGTGCTGAAATGTCTGGAAACCTTGAAGTCATAAAAATTCGTCGGTACTTAACGCTGAGTGCTTTTCTGGAGAAGCTGTTGAATCTTTCTTGGCAAACTCTTTCGTCTTTCTCTGCGAAAAGTTGAGGGCCTCAGTAAGAGTATGTACATATACTAATGTCGTCAACACAGAGGAAATAACCAGCAAAGTGTCTTGAAAAAAGATATGCGGAAGTAAACCTACTTTATATACCAGCTACACGATTTTATCAACCTTGAACTACGAAAATCACCTTATAACTTTGTGCGTCCAAACGTGATGTATTATGTTAGGTAAGGTGAGATGTATTTTACGGCATGTAAACCTTTGTTGGGTTATTTTATGCCGAAGACGTTTTGTTTTATTTGTATTTTTCATTCTTGATGTGTATTCAATTAAAAAAAATTAAACACAATTTTTAAACACTATTTTTAAAACACTTTTTCTATTTAAGCGATAGATTTGACCCTAATAGATACTACCATTCCGGGTCAGAGTTAGTCTGTGGATAATGGCGATGCAGGGGGACTCCACTCTACCCAGAGCTCCAGAATTGGAACTTTAGCATTAGATGCAATTTAACGTCATACCCAAGACACTAACACTGTTAATTTTCCCACTGCAGAGGTGCAATCAAAAATACATAACAAAAACAGAAATGAATAAAAGAACAACTACATGGGTAGTTCAAGCATTAAATTCAAGAGATATCACATCAGAAGACATGCACATGGCTAAGAAGAGCAAACCTCAAGAAAGAAACTGAATTCCTTATGATCACAGCACAAGACAAACTATATAAAGGTAAACATGAATAGGATGCAGCAGAATAGCTAGTGCAGCATGTGTGGAGACAGAGACGAAACGGTTACTCATAAAATAAGCGAATGCAGCAAACTAGCACAATAAAGAGTACAAGAATAGGACCGACTCGGTGGGAAAGGTAATCCACTGGGAATTGTGCAAGAAATTCAAATTTCCCCATAATACTAATTAGTATATGCACAAGCCGGAACCTGTCCTGGAGAATGAGACACATACAATTCTGTTGGACTTCGAGGTACAGACGGGTCACCAAATCCCGGCCGGGAGACCATACCTAGTATTGATTGACAAGAAGAAGAGAACCAGTCATCTCGTGAATTCTGCGGATGACTACCGAATGAAAACGAAAGAAAGCGAAATACCTGGACCTTGCCAGAGAACAGAGAAAACTGTGGTACATGAAGGTGAAGGTCATGCCAATTTTAATTGGTTTCCTTAGAACGGTTCCCAAAGCTCTGAAAAAGAATTTGAGTGAATTGGAAATCGGAGGAATTGAGACCATACAAAGTACAGGACTGTTAAATCGGCTAGAATACTCAGAAGAGTCCCGGAGACCTGTGGAGACCTGTGGAGACTTGCTGTCACTAAGCATCCTGTGAACCACCGGTTACAGCAGGTGCGAAAAACCCAATAATAATAATAATAATAATCATAATAATAATAATAATAATAATAATTGTAGAGGAACTGGAAATCGGAGGAGGATTTGAGACCATCCATACAACAGCATTGTTGAAATCGGCTGAAATAGATGAATCCTGGAGACCTTGGGAGACTTGTTGTCATGCAGAATCCAATGAAAGACCATCAGCTTACGCTGAAACTCATAAGGAGTGATACTTAGGAATTTTAGAAGCGGACAATATTAAGCAAACAGAAATGAAAGGAAAGGTTAAAAAAGAATATCTCAGGAGAACTAGAACACTTCTAGAAACCAAACTTAACAGCAGTAATCTGATCAAAGGAATCAATACCTGGGCCATCCCCATTATAAGATACTCAGGACCATTCTTAAAATGGACAAAAGAAGAACTCTGACAGATTGACCAAAGAACGAGAAAGCTAATGACCATGCACTAGGCTCTTCACCCTAAAGACGATAGAGATAGATTATATGTGTCAAGAAAGGAAGAGGTCTTGCCAACATAGAGGACTGTGTAGAAACCACTATCCAACAACTTGAGAATTACACAAGAAAGAGCAAAGACAAATTACTTATGGCGGCCAACAATAATAGAAGTGACAGATGGACAAACAGAAAAACAACAAAGACTAGAAAACAAAAATGGGAAGAAAAACAATTATATGGACACTTCAAACGACAAATAGAAAAGGTTGCACATGGAAAGACTTGGACATGGTTAAGAAAGGGAAACCTCAAAAGAGAAACAGAATCATTAATAATTGCTGCACCAAATATTGCCATAAGGACAAACTATATAAAAGCGAAAAATACCAAACAAGATAGTAAATGCAGACTTTGTGGTAATAGAGATGAGACTGTAAACCATATACTCTGTGAATGTAGCAAACTAGCACAACGAGAATACAAAACTAAACACGACTGGGTTGGGAAGGTGATCAACTGGGAATTATGCAAAAGAATACATTTTGACCACTTAACAAAATGGTATTTGCATAAACCAGAATCTGTTCTTGAGAACGAAACGCATAAAATTCTCTGAGACTTTGAAACGGATCACCTTATCCCAGCAAGAAGACCAGACCTAGTGTTGATAAACCAAAAAGAAAGAACTTGTCAACTGGTGGATTTTGCAGTGCCAGCAGATCACAGGGTGAAGCTAAAGGAAAATGAAAAAATGGACAAATATCTGGACTTGCCAGAGAACTGAAAAAGTTATGGAATATGAAAGTGAAAGTGATACCAATTGTAGTTGGTGCATTTGGAACAGTCCCAAAAGGATTAGAAAAGGGTTTGGAAAGTTTGGAAATCAGAGGAAGGGTTGAAACCATTCAGAACATTGCACTGCTGCAATCTGCCAGAATACTCAGGAGAGTCCTGAATACCCGAGGAAACTTGCTATCACTCAGACTCCAGTGAAAGACCATCAGCTAATGCTGATGTGAAAACTCAAAAGGAGCAAATAATAATAATAATAATAATAATAATAATAATAATAATAATAATAATAATATTTGTTGACCCTGCTTTAAGATTTCATGTTGCTTGGTCATTTCTTAAAATCTGTTTATCAAAATAACAACCACAACAACAACAATAATAATAATAATAATAATAATAATAATAATAATAATAATCTTGGACTTTAAGAATAAGACGGATCACCTTATCCCAGCTAGAAGACCAGACCTTGTATTGATTAACAAAAGAAAGAGACCTTGTCATCTTGTGGATTTTGCAGTTCCTGCAGATCCCAGGGTGAAGATGACGAAAAACGAAAAGATAGACAAATACCTGGAACTTGCCATAGAATTAAATAAGCTGTGGAATATGAGGGTAGAAGTGATAGCAATTGTATTTAATGTTTGGAAAGTTTGGATATCAGAGGAACGATTGAAACCATTCAGAACACTGCACTGCTGCAATCTGCCATAATACTCAGAAGAGTCCTGGAGACCTGAGGAGGCTTGCTGTCACTCAGACTCCAGTGAAAGACCATCAGCTAATGCTGATGTGAAAACTCAAAAAGAGTAAATAATAATAATAATAATAATAATAATAATAATAATAATAATAGACAAATATCTGGACCTTGCCAGAGAACTGAAAAAGTTATGGAATATGAAAGTGAAAGTGATACCAATTGTAGTTGGTGCACTTGGAACAGTCCCAAAAGGATTAGAAAAGGGCTTGGATAGTTTGGATATCAGAGGAAGGATTGAAACCATTCAGAACACTGCACTGATGCAATCTGCCAGAATACTCAGAAGAATCCTGGAGACCTGAGGAGACTTGCTGTCACTCAGACTCCAGTGAAAGACCATCAGCTAATGCTGATGTGAAAACTCAAAGGAGTAAATAATAATAGTTGGTGTGGTTGGAACTGCGAGTCAACATTAATAAGCACCTTTATATATATAATTATCACTATATTTGTCATCTGGCGTATCCAGGGCTTCTCAAATACAACAGCCTTTTATCCACTTTCTTTTTCCGTCTCAGCTTTAAATATCTCGTTTCCCACTCTGGTTCGATTTTGAAGATAGCAAAAAAATCCTTAGCACTGCAAAGCATTCCTTAATGGATACATCGTTGTTTTACGCATGTCCCTTGGCAGGATCATAAACTCTATAGTTCTCTGTCCCATCGGGAATAATGGAAGCCACAGATAAAAATATTTATGGTGATAATATTGATATTTTGCATCGTTCAGCCAACGGTCAAAATAGACTGTAGACAGTTTAAAGACATTTTTATACCTCAAAAATCGATCGAGTCTTCGCAGCGAAACACTCTGAAAATGTTAACACTGGAAGACGTTGTACCATCACTGCTTCTCTACACATGTGGCCTGGTGTTATGCTTAGCTAGGATTTGAACTAGAGTTTGATCGGATTTCAAACTTAGTGGTCTAAAAGAAGGAGAACTCGGAATTCAAAACCCATTAAACTCCTTTAATGAATTAGTCTTGTGTCACATCCTGTTCGTGCGGAGGGGTTGGTAAATACATTGTGGTAAGTTGCATGTGCGGTATGTGAGCTACAGTAAGCTGATCTTAGGAAAGCTATTTCATTAACACTCCATGACAATATTTTGTAATGTTGTTTCGCATTTACTGTTGAAATGATGTCTTACCTCACTGGGTGTCATGCCTTTATGATTGCCCCGACCCAATAGTCCTTATGGCAAGCCCCAACCCTTTTTAACATATGATGCCAGAATGCGGTGGCTGGGGGTCTTCCTTTTCTGAGAATGACGTTAAAATCTATTTATTAGTGAGGTTCCAGTTCTGGAGGTTTGGGAAATATGGAACACCCCATCATCACCATTGCTCCCAGGTCCACTCTAGCCCGGAGTGGTAGTACATATTAAGGTCCTATCTATGGGTTAAGTAGAAAAATTTCTTTATAAAAAAGTGAGTATCCATTAAGAATGAATTTATTTAAAACTTTATCGGCATTAAATGGCCCACTGAGGTTGATATTCCGGAAAACAAAACAAACCAAATTAAACTTGGTGTCAGGAACCTTTTTCCCAGACATAACTAAGCATTTTAAGCAATAGCAAATTCTACCCCACATTAGTAGTCATGTGACTGTGTGTAAATTACCTATATAAGGTTCTTGAGTGCAATGATCATCGTCATAGAACATGAACTCGACGACCCGCGTTCAAATCCTGAACAAAGCTTTTTGCCTTTCACATAGTGCTAATACCATTGGGAAAGGTAAGCATCCAACTATTCTTCCTCGAGCTCTGGGTAGACAGTAGGGAAGAATGGACTCTTTAACCTTGTTTAAGCGACCATGCTAGGAGAAGGAAAGCTTTGAATTCAACTATGTAAAACTTCGCTTAAAAATGCTATTGTGTTACACCCTACTCGTGCGGAAGGTTGGAAAAAACATATGTATTAAACACATATATGAACCGCTTCGATTTACAATAATATTATGTATTTACCCAACCCCTCTGTAAAGAGCAGTATGTGACACAAGGTCAATTCTTAAACGGAGAAAGGCTGATTTGAATTCAGAGTTTCCATTCTTCTAGACTTGTTGCCTTTTCAAAGATTCCAGGTGTTAGGCCACTCGTCTTTTTTCTGGCTTTTGCTTTTTATAACTTATCAATTCGGATCCTCGTTCCATTCGCTTACAATTTTACAATTCCAAATCAGAAATAAAAGAATGGAAAAATTATGTTTCTCGCGATTTCATTGCTGAGACTGAAGGGATCCTCCCTAAAAAGAAATAGTCAAATACATTTTCCAGAAATTCAGTATAGAATGTTAAGTTCTCGAGGGTAAATATCTAGTCATACTATTATCATATATTGACGGAAATACATTTGTATGTCAGTTTTTATTGACATCTTAGTTATTGAAATTTGCCACATCGTAGTGAATGGAACAATTAAACGAGAACAACAACAATTATGATATCAATTTTGCAGAAGACAGAAGTAATACGATAATGATTGCAATCCTGGGAAAGTCTAAAGAGATATAAAGGAATATATTCCAGATACACTTTCACTTGTAGAGAGAAGGAAATACAATTTTACAATTATATAAACAATACAAGGTCATAAAACATAAAACATGATGCTACATACATAAACAACTTCTTAAATGAAATTTGGGATGTCAAAAAAACAAATCAATGCAACAGAGTGGTTATAAACCATTAAATTTAAAATAAAATATCTATAAATGAATTACGTATCACCCTATCTCAGCCAGGAGACCAGACTAGTATTGATTAATAAATAATAAAAAAAGAGAGAACGTGCCAACTGGTGGACTTTGCTGTGGAATAAGTGGGCCAAAGTGATACCAATTGTACTTGGTACACTTGGAACGGTCTCAAAAAGCTTGAAAAAATACTGGGGATCTGGAAACCAGATGAAGAATTGAGACCATCCAGCCTACTAGAATACTGAGAAGAGATCTGCATACTTGTTGACTTGTTGTCACTCAAACTCCAGTGAAATACCATCAGCTAACTTTGATGTGAAACACTTTCATAATAATAATAATAATAATAATAATAATAATAATAAATCATAGAGACAGAAAACGTAAATTAAATTTTGAAAGAAAAGGCTCGCTTTTATAGACAACGGGGATTTGTTTAAAAAAACATATAGCAGGCTGGTGTAGGGATCCTTTGATTTTCTTAACGTGTTTCCTTTGAGTGCAAGTGGTACAACCATACAGTAATACTGATCCGGCTTGGCGGAATTCCCGTTTTATTTTATCGGAAAGATCAGATTTACATATGATAATTATTCTCTCAATAGCACGGCATGCATTCCATGTACTTATATTGATATCAATTTCAGTAGATGATATATTTCTAACGAGGTATATGAACTGGTCTACTACTTTCACATTCTTGCCATTTACTGAGGAGATCTCCAAAATATTTAGCAATCACATAAATGTTTATTGTTTATTGTCAATTTACAACATTTTAAATTTTCCACACGTATCTATTTCTCTACATAATAACCATTACAGTCGTTTTATCTTTACAGATGTAGTGGCAGTTTTTCTTCGGTCATCTCATACTAGCTCGTCACCACGTCTTTAAGGAAGCGTTGAACCGCGTCATCATTCCAAACTCTTTACAGCAATTGCTGACTGTTTTAATATACATACACGACTCGCATAGGCTTCCGTTAATTAGCAATGAATTTCAATCGGTTTAATCCCTTTTGTGTTCAAAAACCAAATAGCTACGCGAACTTCATACTTGGTGTTAGATTCAATCGTGAGTTCAATCAGAAACGACTGTTAAGACTGAGCATTGTGTATTCTTCATATATCAAAAAACAAGATAACGAAGTAGAAAATTACGAAATTTCTAAATAAACAGAAATTATAAAAAAACGATCTAGATTTATTTACCATCAACATGTTCTTTTATTCAAAAACTCACCCTGTGAATACAAATACTGCTAATTTACCGTGACCGTGTGTGGCGACCCGTGATGCTTAAGGAAGGAATCCTAATGGATGAGCAATCCATGACATGCAACGACAATTCATTAAAAAATAATCATATTATTTTCCTCTGGAATGTTATTGTTCTGAAAGTTACTGGATTCCAAAATTTCTGCCACTCTCAACAAGGGCTTATTCTAAGCGGAGGGCTTATATTAAATCATCCTGTAAAATCACGCTAGGTCTTGTTCTGCAGGTTGGTCTTATTTTTGGGAGATACAGTATTTACCTAACCCATTCACTGCGGGTAGGGGGTGACACAAGGCTGCAAGTATGGAACATCCTGCGAGGATCGAACCTACCATTAAGTAGTAATGGATCTGCGAGACTAGCTTTCTAACCATTACACTACGATGGGACGACCTATATATAAGTGCAGAGTAGGTGAGTTCATTATGGTGTCGAAGCATTTCACCTCTACCCTTCTCAATACAAAATATACTAGGTGTGTCAGAAAAGTTCCAAACGAATACACAACAAACACAACAGTGTTGCCAATAACTGCATGTACAGTTTTCCTGCATCTCCAGCGTTTTGAAGACCTTACTTTTGGGATTACCCTCGTACATGACCTATGCATTACCTAAGATCACGTAGATACCAATGACCAATTCTCTGTCAATTTGAAGAAATATGAGGTCTCCTGATCCACACTGATGACTAACAGTCATTGATATTTAGTTTGGTTTCGTTTCGTTTCGTTTGTTTTACGGCATATAAACCTCAGTGGGTCATTTAATGCCGACAAAGTTTTCAGATAAATTCATTCTTAACGGATACTCAATCGTTTTTAGAAACACATTTTTCTGTTTAATCCATAGATAGGACCGTAACAGGTAATACCACTCCGGGTCAGAGTGGACCAGGGAGCAATGGTGATGAAGGAGGGCTCCATATTCCCCAGATCACCATAACTGAAAAATTGTTATTTAGTGGTTACCAAATAGCGATGAGACGTGTAGAATTAATCGCGTTATATAGTTCGGCCACAGGATACAGAAGGAAATGTCGTGACAGTAATGTTAACTCTAAAAGATAAGTCCAAAAGAAAAAAAAGAGCCTGGAGAAAAATCACGATATCAAATAAAATATTTGAAATGTTTTCATAATGAGAAAGTATGTCGATGCTGTGAGAGCTCGCGGCAAGGCAACCACACATAATTTAACGGATAAAATAAAAGAAAGATTTTTTTTTCAAGAGTGGACAACAAAAAGTTTTATAAAGAATACTATTGATTCTGAAGGCACGTGGTGACATGTATCAAACAATATGAGTGAACATATTTTTTGCAATTTTTCTTATATAGATTCCTAAGAAAGAATTTATTAACAAGCTATACCAAATAATGACTTGACCGTCATATAAGTAGGGTATTTGACTGAGAGCGACCATTTGCTGGTCTAAATTACAATTAACCTATAATTAGCGAGAATATCTTTAGCAAGTGTGTTATTAGTGAACCTCTTTCTGTGTTTTTGTTTTGGTTTCTTTATTAAATGACATATCAACCTTCGTGGGTTATATATTGCTAAAGTCATTTAGGTGGAAATACAGTGGAGGTATATTTAAACTATAGCTGTAGGGGATCTGGGTGTTCATTCATTCTAAAGGTATTAGTCCGATAGTTAATGCAATAGCGCGGTAAGAGTTCAAAATCGCTTTCTACAATGTTGCAGACTAGTACGTAAGCCATCACAATGCGGTGTCTCCCCCTCTTTGTGTGTCAATGCTCATCTAGCTACTGATGGCCAGGGAATGATATTTTAAAGGTATTGTAAGGTCAATCATGACTGGAGCTAATTTGATAACTTATTGAATAATAATGGGTAGAATAATAATGCATACTAAGCTTATTTGGAAACCAGTTCAGGAATAATTAAAAGTAAACTTGGTGGAGTGGCCTATTATAGATATCAGTCGGCTGCTGAGGAAGTCTATCTCCTTTTCGCTGGCACTAGACCAAGGAGATTGTTTTTGCTGAAGTGAATCTATCGTCAGCTCCCCACTTTACCGCACAGATCAGATAACCCAATCTGTACTACTCATCCGCTGAGTTGGTGGCCGACCGGTATCAAACCCGGAAACTTGCGATTCCTAGTCGAACTTTAAATTACATTTTTACCTTTACAATAACTATATATATATTATATAACTGTCAGGGTCAATATACCTAGCCCGCTTAAGAAACTGCATTTCTTTGGCTATTTAAAACATCACTTTTAAATACCAATGTATTTTAACCTTTAACCTGCCAAACATGCAAACATTGATAATATTATTATTTCAAGAATAAGAGGTGTTATTAGGGACGAGAAAAATCATTTCTGGAAAATTTTCTGAATTTTATCGTACCTGATTCATCGGATTCATTAATATTCAGAAGCGAAGATCCTGCAACTTCAGTCATTCTTTTTTCATTCCTGAACTTTCTAACCCCAAAATTATTTTTAACAATTCAAACTTCGAATTTTAAATGCTCAATATTAACATATATAAGGGATTGATCTGAAAATGAATAACATTTTAATTAGCAAATATATAATATAATCAGAGATACATCTATGAAGGAAAATATTTACAGCTTCGTGTTCCATATATGTATTTACCCTCCCCCTACACAAACTGGATGCGACACAAAATCAAATCTTTTAGCGGGTTTGCCAGTTTTTTCCTCTTCATAGATCGGTTGCTATACCAAGGTTAAAGAGCTTAGCCTGCCTTATAATTTTTACGCATAGCTGAAGGGAGAATGATTCGATTCATACCTTTCTCAAGGGTATTAGTGCTGTGTAAAATGCAAACAGTAACGTTCAGGATTTGAACTCAGTTTGTCGTATCCATTTCTAAGACCATAACCATTACACACAAACGTTTCCAATTGTGTTTCATATAATGGACAACTGTAGTAAAAAGGTGAACTTACTAGTGCGCATATTCAGTTTTCTTTTCTTATATATAAACTATATATATATTTACCAACCCCTCCGCACGAGCAGGATGCGACACAAGGTCAATTTCTTAAGCGGAGTTTAACAGGTTTGAATTCAGAGTTTTCCTTCTCCTAGACTGATTACCCAGCCATGGTTAAAGAGTCCAGTCTGCCCTGCTATTTACCCATAGCTGGTGGGAGAATTGGATTCATACCTTTCCCAAGGGTATTAGCGCCATGTGAAATTCCAACAGCTTCGTCCAGGAATTGAACTCGCGTTGACGAGTCCATTTCCTACGACTCTAACCATTAGACCACGCGCCTCCATCAAGAATGAACTATTTTCTTTTTCTTTTAATATGATGCTTTCATAAATAATATGTCAAACCGTTATTTACGTTGTTATATATAAACTATATAACAACGTAAATAACGGTTTGACATATTATTTATGAAAGCATCATATTAAAAGAAAAAGAAAATAGTTCATTCTTGATAACAAGAATTGTTGATGCTGACAAAATAGAATATAAAAGTTATGTGAGTGTTTCCATGAGTCAGAACCGAAGTGAGAATTATTATAAACAAGTTCAAAGAGAATCCCACTTTACAGAAAAAGACTGACAGAAGAAGAAAGGGAAAATATTTCAAAGACTCTGAAAAGAAGATTAGTGAAATATATGTCTAAAGACCCTAGAACGAATGCCAAGACAATAATGAATGACTTAGCCAAATCTGGATATAGAAGTCTAAAAGAAGACAGTTACTAGAGCAATGCACATAAATTGACTTCGAGGTCACAGATCAAGAAAAACACATTTCTGTTGAAGTGACAACTCCAGGTCAGTCTGAAGTATGCTAAGAAGAAATGAGAAAGATTATACATACTGGAAGTATGTCCTTTGATCATATGAGATGAATTCAAACCCGTTTCTTATGTTTGAAAAAGGAAGAAAACTTCCGGAGTATAATTTTCTGAGATATTTTAGCGTGACCTGAATCATGTGATAGTGAAAGGAATCACGAGGAAGAATATGAAAGAATATGAATATGGTTTTCTTGTTTTAATGTGTTGTACCGGCCGTTCCTACAGTGGAGAATATACACCGGTTCTCACTATAAATAGTGAGA